>CM021100.1:195079906-195162549 GCA_007115665.2 Sequoiadendron giganteum | reverse complement strand
AGTGAAGAAAAGGATACTAATTCATATCACAGAGGAAGATATTTCTATCACAGTGACAAAGGAGGTCATAGTAGTGATGAATACCGAAGAGATGAAGGAAGATCTAAGAGAAGACCATTGAAAGGACCATGTTTTAGGTGTGGAAGTGAAGGACATAGAGATTTTGAGTGCAGCCATGAAAGTACCAGTAAAATAATGGAGCCTACATGAAGAGCAACATATGTGGATGAAGAAAATGTTGGATCCCCTAATTTAGTTGGGAAACCAGAGAAAGGCGAATCATTGGTAATGAGAAGATATTTAATGCATGAAGAACTGACTAAAGAACCACCACAAAGGAAAGTCTATTCAGAATTAGATGTAAATTTGGAGGAAAGGTATGTAAAGTTATCATTGATAGTGGTAGTATTGATAATCTAGTTTCAGAGGAGATGGTAAAAAATTTGGATCTAGAAATATTGAAACATTCAAACCCTTATAGGATAGCATGGATTTAGGATGATCATAAGATATTGGTGAATGAGCAATGTTTGGTGAAATTTCATATTAGTTCATATAGGGATGAAGTATTGTGTGATTATTTCTAAGGATGCTTGTCATTTGTTGCTAGGAATACCATGGCAATATGATAAGAAATATATTCATGATGAAAGAAGAAATACTTATACTGTGACATCAAATGGAAATAGAATCAAGTTGATACCTTTGGAGAGGAAGGGGAGAAGACTGAATTTTGTGGCATTGCTAGACTATGTTTGGTAGATGGAAGGAAATTTATTGATGGATTAAGGCATGAAAATATGTGTTTTACATTGATTCTGAGGGTTGGTGGTAAGCCAACGATAGAGAATCCTACCATAGGGAGTAAAGAAATAACAGAAAAATATTGATAAAGTATGAAGATATCATATCAGATAATTCAACAGAGGGACTGCCTCCAATTCAGAGTATCGGTCATCATATAGATCTTATAATGGGATATTTTTTTCCAAATGAGGTAGCACATAGAATGAAACGGACAGAGAATGTAGAGTTGAACTAGCAGATACAAAAATTGTTGAGGAAATGATTGATCAGAGAAATTTTGAGCCCATGTCTGGTATATACTTGCACCTAAGAAATATGGAGAGTGGAGAATGTGTATAGATTCAACAACAATCAATAGGATCACTATCAAGTATAGATTCTCATTGTCAAGGATGCATAACATCATGGATTGCTTGAGTGGAGAAAATTATTTCACAAATATTGACTTAAAGAGTGGACATCATTAGATCATAATCAGAGAAGGAGATGAATGGAAGACAACATTTAAGAATAATGAAGGATCGTATGAGTGGTTAGTAATTCCTTTTGGATTGACCAATGCACCAAGCACTTTTATGAGATTGATGAATGAGGTACTATAGAAATTTTTGGGTAAGTTTTTCATTGTTTACCTCGATGATATTTTGATTCCAGTAAGATTGGAGAAGAGAATTTGTGGCATATCTGGAAAGCATTGCAAAGGTTGAGAGAAGAGAAGTCATTGATTAATTTCAAGAAGTGTGGTTTCATGAAGACATAGTTGGTATACTTGGGATTTTTTATTTTTATTAAAGGATTGAAGATGGACCCTAAGAAATTGAAAGCAATTTTTGATTGGTCTACATGAGTAAATATTGGAGAAGTCAGATCATTCCATGGATTAGCTAGTTTCTACAAAAAAAATATTGGAAATTTTAGTAGTGTTTGTAACCCCATTATAGAGACAATGAGAGGAGATAAGAAATAATTTAAGTGGACATCCAGAGTACAAAGAAGTTTTGAATTATGTAGCAAAAGGTGACAGAGCAACAAGTGTTAGCATTACTAAATTTTGACAAAGTATTTTAAGTTGATTTTGATGCAAGTGGAAATGCAATTGGATTAGTGTTAAGTCAAGAAGGAAGACTAGTAGCTTATTTCAGTGAGAAAATGAATGATGCTATAAAAAAATATTCACTTTATGATTAGGAATTTTATGCCATAATCCAATCCTTGAAGAAGTGGAGACATTATTTGTTTCCTAAGGATTTTTTGTTGTATACAGATCATCAAGCCTTATGGTATTTGAATAGTCAAGGGAAGTTGAACTAGAGACATATGAGATGGGTTGAGTTCTTACAAAGTTATACATTTGTATTGAAGAGTAGGAGTGGTAAGTCAAACAAATTTCTAGATGCATTAAGCAGGAGGAGGAATTTTCTGACAATAATGAGGATAGAAGTATTGGGATTTGAAGAATTGAAGCACCTATAGAAGATGATGCAAAAAAAATTGAAGCTTGGAGAGCATGTAAGAAACTAGTAGTGATAGATTAGAGTCAAATGTTGGACTATTTCATTCAAGAAGAAATGTTGTTCAGAGGAAATCAGTTATGTATTTTGAGTTCAATGAGGGAGAATTTTATTAAGGAGAAGCATAGTGGAGGTTTATCAAGAAATTTTGGAGTAGATAAGACATTATCTTTGGTAAGTGAACATTATTTTCGGTCGTAGATATATAAGGATGTCAGGAAGTATGTTCAAAGTTGTAGAATTTGTCAAGTTGCAAAAGGGAGTAGTTAGAATACTAGATTGTATAAACCATTGACAGTATCGGAAAGACCTCGGGAGGATATAAGCATGGATTTCATATTGGGATTAACAAGAACATAGAGAGGTCATGATTCTATCATGGTAGTAGTTGAAATATTTTCTAAAATAGCACATTTCATTCCTTGTAAGAAGACCAATGATGTTGTGCATGTTGCTGACTTATTTTTCAAGGTGATTGTGAGATTGCATGGATTACCTAAGAGTATTGTTTCAGATAGAGACACCAAGTTTATTAGATATTTTTGGAGGACATTGTGGAAGAAGATGAAGACAAATTTGAAGTTCAGTTCAACATATCACCCACAGATGAATGGACAAACATAAGTGGTCAATAGAACTTTGGGTAACCTATTGAGATGTTTGGTTGGAGATAAGGTGGGAAGTTGGGATATAGTTTTACCTTAGGAAGATTTTGTGTATAACAATTTAGTTAACCGAAGTACAGGGAAGACAACATTTGATATTGTTAATAGAACACATCCTAGAGGAGTTGTATATTAAAGAGAGATCAGTATGGAGAATAAAAGGAGCGCAGAAGAAGAAGAGTTTGCAAATTTCATGGAGACATTGCACAATTAGGTCTGGAAGCATTTGGAAGACATAAACAGTAAGTATAAGGAGAAGGTAGATGAGCACCAGAGACATAAGGAATTTTTTGTTGGAGATAAAGTGATAGTATATTTGAGGAAGGAGAGATTTCTAGTTGGTACATATAGTAACTTGAAGATGAGGAAGTTTGAACCCTATAAGATTCTAAGGAAGTTTGATTTTGAAAATACATATGAAGTGGAGTTATTGGAGACATTGGGTATATCACCTATTTTTAATATTGTAGACATCTATGAGTACCATGAAGGACAGTCAAGTAGTACTAGTAATGAAATGGATTTGAAAGAGAAATTGCCACATCAAGAACCGAAAGAGATTGAGCATATTTTGGATACTTGAACTAGAAGAAGCACTAGGAATAAACAATACAAATAATATCTTGTGAAGTGGAAATGCAAACCAATGGAAGATTCATCATGGATATCTCAAGCTGATGTGGACTATCTTGGTTTTCCTCTTAACCCTGGAAAGTGAGGGACTCACTTTTCTTCCAACCTCAAGTGTCTGATGCAAGAGCATCCCTGGTTGTAAAGAAACCTTGTATCAACCAAAAATAGTTATTTTCTTGCATTGCATTCAGTATAAATTTTAGTATTTCATTTTGTATTTAATCAAATTATTGTTTCTCAACTTTTAGATTAGGATATAGAATCTGCACATTAACATCTATCACATATCCATATTTCACATCATTTGCATTTGTATATCATAAGTTATCGCTCCATAATTTCACTATGATTACCAGTTAGAGCATTTGGGGTTGACCTAGTCTAGATTTCTTAGTGTGGACCTATTCCAAATCATGTGAAGCTTAATGGGACATCATGCATGCATCTTGGGTTTACTGGGACCTATTTTGGAGATTCGCAAGTAATTTCTTTTTGGATGGATTATCTTTCCATATTTTGAGGTCGACCTGCATATGTGTTGATTCATCAGGTTTCTGAACACTTGTGGCCAATGCATACCTTTATGGGAGCTTAAGAAGCATATTTAAGATTATTTAAATTCATCGTAGATGATCAGTGATAAGTTAATAGTTCATGATTAGATAGATTCAATACATTTTTGCATCAACCCTTCAAGGGCATGTAATAAGGCTTGTTGGCTAGTTTTTTTGTAGAATATCTTTACAGTAGGCCTATGAGCCCTAAATATTTGTCCATGAGGCATATTTTTCACATAATATTGTTAATTCAATAAATTACCATGTTCACATTTTAGTTTCTTGTGTAATTTCTACTATGTCTACTCATTGTTGCACGATTTGTACTATTCCTTCTAGAACCCTCCTACCATGACTGCACCAGGTCTGCATTGCTCTGCTATGAAGAATCTAGCTATGTGGTTTTGAGATAATATTGGAAGACTCTAAATCCAAAGTTTCATGATTTTATTTCTTCCACAATCAAAAATAACGTTGATAGAGTATTGGCCTGGAAATTAAAGTGTAATAGTGATAGAGTGTATGTTGGAATACTTCACATTCCACTGTGTCAGATGGAAATTTTGTTATGTGGATTCACTAAAGTGTGTGAGGATGCCATTAGTTTTTTTTCTCCAAGTGGAAAGTGTTTTGGTTGTCCATGTGTCAATTTGTGAGTGAATAGAAGATTCATTCTACTATTACTTCACTAGTGGTTCCAACCTAAAGTTTTGAGGTTGTGTGAAGTTGAGTTGAGTATGGAGTGGAATCATAGGAGTGATTATGGGTCATGCTAACCTATTTTAATGGTGTATACACTTTGGTTCTTTATGCAAGGCGTATTTTTTTGCATTTAGGGTTGATAAATCATGAGGTTACACGGTACATCTATTAGGAAAACCCAATTGATATTTTGGTTGGTTTTAGTATAAATATAAGGTTAATTATTTATGTGGATAGAGTCATGTGGATGTGATTAAGTGTGTGTGTGATATTTGGTGTAGATAAATTCAAGTTTTATTTGAGGTGAAGTATGAAGTGTGTTAAGTCAATCTTTTAAGCTTCAGTGAAACTTTTTCTTTAGCATAAGTCAAATGCATTGTTAGCAATTCATATTTGGTAGTGAGCCACCCTTTCCTCTATATCTTTCTATTTTGACCAGTGATCCCTTTGGTAGTTATCCACCAGCAGTGATGATAGTGATTCCACCATTTTTTATGAAACTTTGTAACCGGTTACAATATATATTGTGAGCTAATCCTCACCATGGTTTTTCCCTTTTTGGATTTTCCACGAAAATTTGGCGTTCTTGTGTTCTTTGATGTGATGCATGCTTTCTATGTTCCTTTCCATTACTGCAAGCTTAATGATGCATTGAATGAATGTTTAAGTTGATAAATTTAATGGATTTTAATGAATACTAATTCACCCTCCCTCTTAGTATTTTGGAATTTCAAAATTTGGTATCAGAGATTAGTTCCTTCATTTGGCTTGATCACTAAGGTAGATCTTGGAGGTTGAACACATGGATACAAGAAAGTATCATATTCCTTCGGAAGAGATTATCCTTGAATGGTTTACTAAATAATATTGTGTAGTTGACATGGAGGGATAACTCAAATAAGCCCTTGATGATTTGGATAAAGTAGAAGTTGAGAATAAAGATCTGAAAATGGAGCTTAATGATGCAAATGAGTATTAAAAAGTTGAGAGAGAAACTCAAGAAATCTATAGATAGAATCAAGGAAACAAATGTGAAACTCAAGAAATATTGTAGACACTCAAAATCGTCCCTATCATAACATTACCTAGTCGATACATGACCTTGAAAAACATTTGTAATATTTTACCCTAGGTCATTACATTATATCACTTATCTCATTTATCCCATTTAATCATCTTCCCAATTAATTAAATAAATCTCATTTATTTAATTAATTCCCCCTTCACATGTCTCAAAATAATTCAGATTAAATATTTGAATTAATCTCTCACTTCTTGTCACGTTGCAACATGTGTCACATGATTACAACTCTTCACATGCATAAATAATTTAAATAGTTTTATTATTTAAATTATGAGATTCCCACTCACATCCTATTTTTACCCTCATTCATTGTGTGTCATAAGCATCTTTTCTTCTAAAATAAATAAAAGAATCTCCATTGTTTCCTCACATCCTAATTTGAGTGTCATGTCATAAGCCACTTAATGTGCGTCATAGACACTAAAATAAACTTTTGATCTTAGCCATACATATCACAAATTTGATTTTAATCTTGGCTTTAAAACAAACATCTTGTTTGCAATCACACTTTGAAATTGGGCTTAAAAAGAACCATTATCTTTCATCACACATTTTGAATCTGGGTTAAAAATAACAAGTGTTTGAATTGTTTCACACATTTCAATTTTCTAAAGGGAAATTAACAATTGCGAGTGTGAATCAAGTGCGTGTGTGATAAAAAACACTTCACTTGGTTCGCTTTTGTCATACCCTTCATAGGAGGCCTGCTAGGGGATTTCATCACCCCTAGGGACAACCTCAATCAAGGTGTGAATCGAAAGACACGCTTCTTTGAGAGTTAAAATCTTGTCACTCTTGGCTAAGCCCCAAAGAACTTTATACCTTTGGGAAGTGAAGGTGAAGGGTGGGTTACCCCTTTCTCCCAGTTGTGTGGCGGGATTTTTCTTTCAAATTATCCCTAGTCAACCTCGTGCATCCTAGCTTAAGACCTAATTGGCCATACCTACTTGACTTGTTCTAGGACTTGTTGATGTGTCTTCTTCAAGTGTGTGCTTAATCATCACATTCATAATTTCAAATTCAAACTTGCTTATGTGTCTTGCATGTGTGATTCATGTGTGTACATGTGTAGTCATTTATTTGAAAATTGTCATATCAAGCTATAAACACCAACACATAAACATACCATTCTAATAATCCTAATCATCATTTTTCTAATCATATTCCAATCAATTTCATCCTAATCAATCCAAGTCATCCAATCTAATAATTTCACATCATCATCATCACCCTAATCCTAGTCAAGCACTTGCTAAAATGGTCTTAATCCTTAACAATTCTAGTCACACGCCCAAGGTCATACTTCAAGGATCCTCTTTTCCTAATCATGAAGATAATCCAAAACCATATATCCTCCAAGGTGGGTCAAACTTTTCTCCTAGTGATGATGAGAACTTTGTAGATCTTAGTGATGACGAAAACTTTGTTGAAAACTTAGGTCACCTTAATGATACTATTGACAAGGGAAATACCACTCTAAGTTTGGAATCATACACCATTCCATTTATTTGTCTTTCATCCCCATCTAATAAAATTCCTATCTCAAAGCACACTAGTCCTACACCAACACCACCATCCAACTTCTCAAGCTCTAATCCATCAACCAAAGTATGTTTTAACGATTTTCTCCAAAGACTACTAGCACGGAATAGACCATCCCCATGTCAAGCACCCATTAAAGAGATTACCAATGAACCTTTGAATGCCATGTCTATTCTTCCAACTCCATCATGTGGTCCACAACCTATTGATCTTATCTGTCAAAGTCAAATTCCATTATTCCCTCATGATGTTGATCATAAAGAGCATACCAAGCCTTTTCTAGAACCTTCCACTTCCATTTCCCCTCAAATCCAAGAGCTATGTCAAGAGCATTATCCTAAGCATGAGGAAACATTAACCTCTCATTCTAATCAAGATCTAGGCCCTTCTAATGATCTCACTCATAACATAATTGGTCGTATTCATGATGAAGCTTCCCTCTATGATATAGATCCTACCTATGATCAAGAAGGCCATGATGATCCTCTTAGCCAACTCTATGCATTTCATGGTCAAGAGCCTATCACTTCACCTATCCATGAGCAAGAAACCTTCATTTCTCCTATAGACCCCCTACTTATTCCTATCCATGATCCCACATTATCCACTTGTCATGATGAGACACATGCCTCCCAAGTAAATGTAGAAGATCAAACCAATAGTGTGGATCTAAATGAACACAATCAAGATCCTAATGATCCTTGCACATCCACTATAAACCCCATTTCAAATCCACCAACATGTCTTATTGGTCTCTCCACCCTCATTCATGAATGTTCCTCCTTATAACAACAACAACCTTTATCCACTTCACCTTCTTCATCTAATAATGAACTCAAGTCTAGTGTCCAAAACACACCTAGTCCCATTATCCATCGCATGCTTCAGAACATGAACTATCAAGGTAAAGGTTTAGGCCTTCATGAACAAGGTGTTTTGGAGCCCATCCATGTCAAGGTCCCTCCACGCTCTTATGGCCTTGGATATACACCCCAAGGACACCAATCTAAAGATTTTGGTACTTCCTCCATCCATCATAAGTCCTCTTTCCACCATAAATCCTATCATATGCCTAAAACATATGTTTCCATCCCTCCTCCATCATCTTACAAATGCCAAAAGCATGTGACCATACATCTTCCACCATCAAATTTTCCACTATTGCTTCCAACTCCTAATATCCATCCATCTAATTTACCTCCACTACTCCCAACACCTAATATGCCTATTATCCAATCTCCTTATCCACCTATCCATAAATCCTCTAAAAATCTTAATCATGACCAATCAATGCACACACTGTCTAAACATGAAGCTTCCACTCATTCCACCATACCCATGGAATTCAAAAGCAAAAAAATTGATGCCTCTAACTATAAAGAAAAAAATCTGAAGGGTCCTCATGCCCTAGGACACAAAATAAAAGAATCAAAGAAAAATCCATCCAAAAATCAATATAAGCCCATACCTCCAAAAGAAAATGCCAAAACTAAAATGGTTTGGGTCCCTAAGAAAAAGGAAAACAAGTCAAACGAGGCATCTACATCTCAAAAATCCCAACAATCCACTTCCACCTCACATTCCCACTCTATTCAAGAATCTCATATTCCATCCCACAAGAAAAATAAAAGTCATAAAAATACTAAGTCTATGTGGGTACCTAAAGCACTTCATCACCCATCTCCTAAGAAAACATCTTCATTGCTTCCTACACCTCCTCCACATCAAAATCTTCAACGTTTATCACAATGTGTGCAACCATTGGTCATGGTTCCCTTCCATTTCACAACAATTCCACATACCTCCATCTCCTCACCCTTCACTCATTATCCTACATACCTCCCTCATCACCTTCCTATGGTCCATGCTTTTGGCTAAGCCTCCCATCCATCTTCCCTAGATAATCCACATCATAATCCACCAATCCCTCCATAATCCACATCATAATCCATCATCTACCTACTCCATCTCCCTTTCATGTCATCCCTTACCAACATCTATGAGCATAATGACATTTGACATGGTCCATGAGATGACATCCATCTCTATTGGGACTATCACCTTTCATGGAACTAGACACTTGAGTCCCTCCTATCCATATTCCCCTTCTTTTATCTAAAAAATTGAAAAAAAAATAATCAAAAAAGAAAAGAAAAAAGAGAAAAAAAAAGAGTAAAGAGAAATCCCTTCATCCAATGGTGAAAACCTGGTAAACAGGCGCCCTGGATAAGTACCATGATGAAAACCTGAAAACAGGCATCATGTGTAGGTTGATCTTCTATGTCACTTACACTTGGGGGCACTTTGTCTCATCTGCACTATCTATCCTATCATGTCATTTCTTATCATATCATTTCCATCCTACCTACCATCTTTATCCATCATACCCATATACTTATCATATTGAGTCCTTTCATCCTCTCTTCCTCTTTTTGATCTTGATAAAAATATGGGGCAAAATGTTGAAACATGCTTTGGATATCTTTTGATATACCTCATCCTTCCAAACAAGCCTATCATTATCCTAGTGTCATAAGCTTTGTCATGAAGAATCCTAAGTATTATACCTAGAATGGGGCATGTTATTCTTATGCGACATAGTCTTTGGAGATCACATCCCTACCCTCTTATCATGCATACATCCTATCATTTTTTATCCATCCATATATCATGAGCCTTTTTGTCCCTTATCCTATCACCCACCCTTTCATCCATCAATCACATCTATATCCTTGCACCTAGACTTGGTTTTCCCTTGTCATTGGTATCTAGCACAAAGGCTACCCAAATTGTCATCCATTAACATCTCAAAACATTTCAAAAAAGTCTTAAAAAAAATGCAAAAAAATTGAAAAAGGTCCTAAAAAAAATCCAAAAAAATCAAATATTCCAAAAATCTAAAAAAATCAAAACATTTCGAAAATCCAAAAATATCAAAACATTTCAAAAAGACAAAAAAATCAAATAGCCAACAAAAATCCAAGCAATAAAATCAAATCGAATTCACTTCTTCCAATCAATTCAACACATCAATTCAACTTCTTCAAATCAAAATTTCAAATCAATTTCTTCATCAAACTATCTAATCACATCACTTCTTCTAATCAAATCCATTATTCTAATCAATCACATCACTTCTTCTAATCAATCCAATTATTATCATCAAATCAAATCATTTCTCCATCAATCCAATCAATCAAAATCATTCCAAGTAAATCAATCCTCAATTTAATTCATCAATCATCATCCAAATTTTCAAATCAAGCATCTTCAATCCTTCCAAGCAATAATCCAAATTCAATTCAATCCTTAATCCATACCAACCAAGCTAATCAATCAAGTCAAATTATCCAATCACATTTCGGTCTTGATCCTAATCTTGTTGTAAACCCAATCAATCAATCATCCTTGTGTTGATCTAGGGATATATCGTTCCCCGCAATAACAACACTATCATCATCATCAATCAATCAATCAATCATCCTTGTGTTGATCTAGGGATATATCATTCCCCACAATGACAACACTATCATCATCATCAATCAATCAATTAATCATTGGTTTACAGCTTGACAGGGGCAATACCTTGTTTGTTTTTGTATCATTTGTGCATGCTTGCTTGCTTGTGTGTTTTATCATTTCAATTGGCATTTGCATCAGATCTGAATCACTCCTAGCTAATATTCATATCTTGTATCTAGACAAGGTTGTATTATGCTAGGGCATGAGACACATCATCACCTTGGTCCTTATACCTTGGTGCATAACGTCTAGTGCTATATCAAACATATGATTGCTCACTTTATTGCAGCATAACGTGTCATTTTTCTTTTTCATCTACTTCTTATCTTGTATCATTCATCTTATCCCTCCTTTATCATTTCATTCATTTCGAGAGAATATTTGTGTTTGTCCAACCCACCTATCCTCTCGAGGGGGCATCATCATCATTATCATATCCTATATCATCATTCCATTTCTTCATATCTTTTGCATCATCATATTCTTCTATCATCCCTTTTCTTCATTCATCTTATTCCTTACTTCCTTAAGTGGTTGGGGAATCACTTTTTTTTTCCTCTATCCATACCTTAACTTCTTTGAAATGATGTTACTCGACATAAATCTCACCATCTCACATCATCTCAAAGAGGGGCAAAATGTAGACACTGAAAATCATCCCTATCATAACATTACCTAGTCGATACATGACCTTGAAAAACATTTGTAATATTTTACCCTAGGTCATTACATTATCTCACTTATCTCATTTATCCCACTTAATCACCTTCCCAATTAATTAAATAAATCTCATTTATTTAATTAATTCCCCCTTCACATGTCTCAAAATAATTCAAATTAAATATTTGAATTAATCTCTCACTTCTTGTCACGTTGCAACATGTGTCACATGATTACAACTCTTCACATGCATAAATAATTTAAATAATTTTATTATTTAAATTATGAGATTCCCACTCACATCCTATTTTTACCCTCATTCATTGTGTGTCATAAGCATCTTTTCTTCTAAAATAAATAAAAGAATCTCCATTGTTTCCTCACATCCTAATTTGAGTGTCATGTCATAAGCCACTTAATGTGCGTCATAGACACTAAAATAAACTTTTAATCCTAGCCATACATATCACAAATTTGACTTTTAATCTTGGCCATCGAATCGAATCAACCTTCTCCTATAAATCAAGCCTTTCATAAGCCATTTAGGAATCTTCTTCTAGCATCCTCACTCTGCCAAAATTTCTCTCAATCTTTTCATCTATCTATCTATTTTCTTCTACCATATTCATCTTATCGTTATGTTGCAAAATTGAGCAATCAACATATCAACATTCAAACCTTCAAAATCATGCATTCTCATGCAGGTGGAGAAGAGCAATGGAGATAAATCAATTCAAGCTTGGAGATTGGTTTGCATTTTCTTTATTTTATTGTTTTCATTTCATGCTTGCTTGTACTCTATTGTGCTAGTTAGGGTTTTGATATCTTGTTATTCTAGTTTTATATTTGATTTTCCCTAATTACAAATATAATGAGACTATCACCATTCTTAAAGTGCAAGTTGAAGAAGGTAAAAGATTTGAAAACTTCTTGAATGCTAAACTGAAAGATAAATCTGAAGAATGTTCTAAACTTGAACAAGAGGTTGTGACTTTGAGATTAGATTCGGAGATAAAAAAATATTCAAGAAGACAAATTCAAGAAGAGCTCCACAATACTTGATGAGATGATGGCAACTTAGAAGGATTCTAAGGACAAAGAAGGGTTAGGGTTTGATAAAGGAGAAAGTTCAAAGGAAAATCAAACTCCAAACAATGCTAAAAAGAAGAATGACATGAGAAATGTCAAACAGGTTTGAAATAGGAAGAAAGATATCAAAAGATTATGAAACAACCAAATGCACAAAGGTATTCATCTTTTAATGGTTATTGTTATTCATGCAGTAGGTTTGGAAATAGAGTTGTAGAGTGTAGAAGCAAAATGAATTAGAATGTTCAATCATTTCCTAGTCAATGTTTTACATGTAATAGATTTGGTCCTAAAGCTAGTGAATGCAGAAATTAGATGATGAATAGTTACAATAATGGCATGATGTTTCAATATTTCAATGGCTATTGTTATACATGTAATGGATTTGGGCATAAGGCTAATGAATGCAGATCTAGAATGACAAGAAGTAAGCTTGTTCAAAAGGTGTCACATGGCACAAATGCAACAAACTAGGATAGATAGTAAAATTGTATAGAAGAAAGAGTGTGAAATCCTCAGTTTCATAGAAGAATGCTAATCTGATAAATAAACTGGATCTGGTTGAGATGAAAAAGGTGAATAAGATATGGAAGAAGAAAGAAGGGAGTGAAGTGAAGAATGAGTTTGTACCATAGTTTGGTACAGATGTTTCCTCCAAAAACTAGATGAAGAGCTTTGTCTTAGAGGGAGTTTTAGAAAAAAATACTTAAGCCCCTACCAAAGATGTAGTGTTGATGCCTTCAACACACTGGTACATGTGTAGATCAACATCGTTGATTTGTGGATGGTATTTTTGGTATGAAATTTCCTGATACAAAAATTTACAAATCGATGGAAGGTGATTGTGTCAACACAGTTAGGGTTTGCCAACTTTTTTTATCTAACTTTGTTCACTACAATAAATGCACTTTAGTTCTTCAGAAAAGTGTTTATATGTTATTTCACACATGATTAAGTTATTTTTAATCGAGAATTTGAAGAGCAAAGAGTAGAGAAGAAGCGATTTAAAGAGAATTTGAGTTGTGTGAAACCCTATCGGTAGAGAACTTCAAGGGATTTATTATTTCTTGCTAAACCCTAGTTTTAGAAGTGATTCATAATATAATCCACAAGTGATTGATGTCTTAGAATTCCCAAGACCTAAGTTTAAGAAACACCCTTTCAAATCTATGGAGATGGATCTAGAAGGAACTTGTTTGAAAGTTCCTTATGATGTAATGCATACTAAGGATGTGTGAATATACATTCACGTGAAAATGGAAGAATATTATCACACAAATTTGGGAGAGTACTAGGAAAATGAGCTAACCAAAGATGACTTTTAATTGAAACCAAAATTTGAGAGCTTGATAGAGAAGAAGTTGGATGTGTGGAATAACCTTCAAAAAAAAAATTATGAGAATGAATGGGTTAAGTATATGTTGAGTTGTATTCATGAAAAATCTATGTGGTTGGATATGCCACATTTAATCAACAATAAATCTATCAAGGAAGTTACCAATTTGTGATTTGAAGGACCCATTCCATAAATGAAGGCTATGAAAAATGAGTTGGTAATGAGACTTACTGGTGAAAAATTTGGCAAGTGTGCCCTAACCGTGAAGGAAATTGATGATCTGTCAGTTAAACATACATACATGATAGGTTACAAGATATTTTATACTAACAGAGAGAATTTTGTGTTGGCCACAATGATACATACTACTCACCAAATGGTGAAAGAGGGTCTAAACATTGATTTATGTGAGCTCCTAAGATAGCAGTTAATGGAGAATGTTGGTGTAATTAATTGTGTTGTACCTTGTCCTAGGTCATTATTACACCTTAGTTAATTTTACTTAGGGACCACATAGGAGTTGTTGGAGCTTTTCCACTTTTGGTGGACTTATCATGTTATCACTTTATCACTTCCACCTTTCGTGGACACATCATGTGATTACCTCTCCACCTTTTGTGGTGATTATCACATTATCACTTTTCCACTTTAGGTGGAGTGATAGCTTTTCACAGTTGTCTCATGTCATAAGATTATGACACTTGTCATAATCTTATGCCCTCCTATGTTCTCACCTTGGCTATATAACCAAGGGGTCTCTACTACATTTGTACATTGATATAGACATTGATTCTATTTGCATTATTGGCAGAATACGGTCTATTCTTGTCATATTGTCTCTATCTCTCTTATGCTTGTGCTTCCATTAGGCATCTAGATCTTGGGTGGCTACCTTCATAGACAATTCTTACATGGTATCATAGCTATTGGAGTGCCTTTGTATTTCCATTTTGGAGAGATCTTGAGTCAGATCTTACATTTTCTTCATAGAAATATCAGATTTTGGGGGGGTTCCATTTTTGCCCTTGTATTGTAGGTGCATTTTGGGAGCTTGTTGCATCAGATCTAAGCTCACCATTGTGTCTGGAGTGTCCGAGATAGTCAAATTTCCCTTTTGTTTCGTCTCAGTTGGACATTGGAGGCCAGATCTACAATGGTTTGAAGAACAAAGGTGGTTGCCAGATAAAAAAGGTAGCTATATTTTCAAAGCATTTTCAGCCAAAAAGGACACTACCATCACGTCCAGAAGGGCCAAAAACCCTAAGATTGACTGTCAATTCATCAAAATCGGACAACTTTTCCCAAAGCCATCTGGGAAAACTTTGCCTTCCTCGGCTGTACAAATCAACATTATTGCAGGGCGATGGTACAATTTTTTTTGAAATGTTTATTTTTCAAAAAAATTGATTTGAAAAATAAAAAATAAAATCAAAACAAAAAAAAGGGCAGACAAAATCTGCGAATTGTTGTCACCATGGAGCCACTGCCCTGCCCTTCCCCTGCGGCCCCACCACATACCGCCTGTAGTTCAAACAAGATTATGGCACTGGTGGCAGATTCTGGCTACTTCCGGCAACACCCTTCATAAATTTGACAATCAGAATATTCTGGAGTATATTCCAAGATTTCATACACGAGAATATTCCGGCAATTCACTAGAATATTCCAAAGAATATTTCGGCAAGAGTGACGACAATTGTGAAAGTCGTTGATCGTCAAATTTAACCTAGTGGTTTTTTTGACGTTAGAAAAACGTCATCATTACGTCAGCGTCCATTTGAAATTTGTTGCCCCCTCACCAATGGAGTTTTTAGTTTTGCAGTTCAACTTCTGGGGCTCATATCTTGCTCATTTTGACTCCTTTTTTCAAGAATTTTTTATTTATTTGGGCTAATTTTTCATGCTCTACATGCTGGTGTGACTAGTTTTTTATTTTGATTCATGTATTTTTTAGAAAATTCAGTTTCTCACAAGTGTAGCTGAGTTGTCACCATTTTTGCAACTTCTGGGACTCTATTCAAGCTCATACGAACTCATTTTCAGATGCCGTTTTTTTTAAAGTGCATGGTTTTTCCTGAAATTCATAGTGGTGCTATTAGTTTGTAGTGATTATGATAAAAAAAATACTTTCAGCACTTGGTCTTTTTTGGCCTATTTGGCATTTGTAAGGACAAGATCCCAATTTGGTCTTTTGTATCAGTCATTTGAGTTTGGTTTTTCCATACTTAATGCTGTTGTAAAACATTTAAAATGAGAAGCCCACTTTGCTTGGCTTGCAAGTGGCCATTGTAAACGCACTAAGTATAAAGTGTCGAATCATCTTTTTTTGGGGGGTTCTTTGATTGAGTGAATTTGGGGGGGTGTCTTGTGTGATTGTGCCTCTCTCTCTTGTTCTCTTTTCTTCTATGGGTTCTCCTAAGTTTCCTTTGTTAACTCCACATAACTATGCTTCTTGGAAAATTGATGCTTGGAGTAAGTTGATGGAAAAAGGATTAACTCATTATATTGATGGAACTATTGTTGCACCATCTGATCCTAAAACTAATCCTAGTGCTCATTTGGATTGGATCACTAAAAATACTACGGCTCTTGGAACATTGAGGAAATATGTATCAAAAGCTCTAATCTTTCAAATTGAAAAGTGTAAAACAATTAAAGAAGCTTGGGAAAAGTTTGGTCAATTGTATGGCCAAGTTGATGAGATTAGAGGTTATTAACTTGACAATGATATCACAATGTTAGATCCTAAGAATTTTGATACAATCCAAGATTATGTCACTAAGGGAAATGAGTTAAGAGCACAAATTAAGGATTGTGGCATTGACAAAAAGGATGCACAATTGCTCTACAATTTGTTGGGAAAGCTTCCATCAGAATATGCAGCATTTGTTTCTAGCTTCCAAACCCATCGCTTGGCAGTGGGTAGTTATTTCACTCTTCCATCATTTGATGCACTCATAGAAATGTTGATGTTAGAGCAAGAAAATTTGATAAGCATGGGGATTCTCAAGTCTTCAAAGTTCATAGCCAATTCTTACAGAGAACCTACAAAAGAAAAAAGAATCTCAGTACCCTTTTTGGTATGGTACCCTTAACATATGTTTATTGTTTTACTCTCTTAGATATTTTCCTGGTGCAAATAATTTTATATGATTGGACAACAATCTTGTTTCTATTCAGATAAGATATCATTTAAGAAGGTTCAAAAAATCATAATCACATAATACTATGCTATGGGGTTTCTTCAAGACCTTTCAAGGAAAAATGCAAGAAAGAGAGAATACCAGCAAATATTGTTGATAAATACAAGAACGATATAACATTTATGGTTACTAGAGACAACTGCATTATGGAGGAAATTGAACCCAAGAAATTTTAGGCTCCAAATCTAGGTTATGAGGTTATTGTAGAAGAAATTCTTGGACTTGCAGAAGTGGTGTTGAGAAAACAAAAAGACCCATCTATAGATAATTTTTCAACCTTTAAGGAGAAGTCTAGTGAAGTGCACCTGAAGCACAAAGAAAAAGAGATAAAGAAAAACGTTGAGAAGATGAAGGAAGACTTGGAGGAGATTGTTGGTTCTTCAAAGGGGTCTATAGAGAAAATCAAATCCCCATCTATGGATCTGCAAGGGACACCAAGCACAAGAAGTTTCATCAAGACATCTACTCCCTCTCCAATTGTTCCCAAAGCTTCCAGAACTAAGCCTACAAATTGTATTAAGAAGAAAGCTACATCCATTTCCCCTATAGCACAACAGAATCCTCCACAGAGGAGAAAGAAAGAGAAAGCTACAAGAGATATACATGTTAGTTATGATGATGATTTTGAAGAAGAAGAAGAAGAACCTTAATTGGTCTAGAAGGAAATTTGGTGTCTCTCAAGTAGAGACAAGTGCAAAGAAAAATAAAGTGTACATCATTGATACAAAAAGTGAAGAAGAGGTGGAGAAGGAAAAGAAAGGCTTTATCATTAAGAAGAGAGAAAATAAGTCTGGTGAAGGAGAAAAGTCTCCTAAGGAAAAGGGAAAGAAAAAGGAAAAATTCTCTCTAGTAAGGGAGCACAACTCCTTAAAATTGGATGCATTTTTTAATGGGATTGAAAATTTTGTTCTTCTGGAAGAAACTATACATATGCATCTAGATGAGAACAATGAAAATAAGGCCACAATTGAAGATTTTGTTATAAAATATATGGTTACATTTAGTACCAACTTAAGTGAAATTGAAATTCAACTTTTGAATGACTTGAAAGGTCTTGTGAGTGTAAGAAGACAAGAAGCATTTGAGGAAGATGCAAAAATAAGAACTTTTTCCTTGGAAAAGATTGGATCTTCTCTCACTGATGAGGATAGAGCCAAATTGGCTTAAGTATACAACATGGAATTCATTACTAAGTAGAGAGTTAGCACCCTAATGAGTATGGATAAGGGAGACATAGAGATACTGAAGAGTGAAACACTACAAAATGTAGATTTATCAAAAGAACTAAGGATGTCTATGGACAATGAAGAGAAAATATAGAATGACACATCTACTCTTGAAATTAATGAACCTATCAATGAGTGTAAAAATGTAGAACGTGAAAATGTGTTTGAACCTTAGGGTGATCAAGAAGGCATGGTGATAGAGAATGCCCCTTCGATTGTAGAAAATTTGGTTGGTGAAGAAGAAAAGAATGATAATGTACAAGTTGACTCAGAGAACTCTAAGGCGCAAAAGGATGAAGAATTGCCTCCTTCGAATGGTGAAAAGGTTGTTAAGGAAGAGAATATTTTAGAAGATAGCAAAGAGAAGGAGAAAGAGAAAAAGGAAGAAGGAAGTGCTCAAACGGTTGGTGAATCCCCAAGAGCATTTGGAGATTCTTTGAAAATTCTACTGGACATGCAACTTCAGTTCCAACCAATGGTTTCAGCATAGTTGTTACAAATTCTCATGCAACAAGGAAAAATTTATATGGACAAAATATCTCCCTTGCACAAATTGCAACTTGGTGATGCATTTCATGCCTCCATGAGAAAGGAGATTCTGTATACTCACCAAAAGAGTGTTGAGATGATTTATGAAATGGTAAAAGTGTTGCAAGAAAGATTCCTTGGTGCAAATATTGACAATTCTTTGTTTGGTGTGTAGAAACTAAGGCTACTACTTGATTCCTTTAAGGAATAATCTACTAGTTTAGAGGAGAAATTGGAAAAGGAAATGAATAAGAAGATCAATGACAAGAGATTGGAAGATGTATCTACAAATGTGCTTTTTCACATGGCAAGTTATAAAGCAACTTAAATGATATTCAGAATTGTGTGGAGGAAGAATTTTTTTTGTTTCAATTTTGTTTGAAATGGCCTATTTCCACAAAGATCATAAAGGACCATATGGACTCAATAAAGTCTCATATTTCTTAGACCTTTGGTATTTATGATCTGGTGAGAGATGTAGATAGTGCTACAAGGACTACAATAGATAATCTGCATGGATAGTTTTTCTAGCTACAAGAGAAAAAAGAGAAGATAATAATGCAATATTGTCAACTCAGAGACCTAGTAAGTACAAGGCTTACATTTTTGAATAGAATTTGAGTTGATGTAGAGAAGATGCTACAAAAGAATTTGGTACCCAGTTCTCCAGATGAAGGTGAAGAGCTCCATGTGAAGCTTGAGAATTAGTGTGGAATACTTGCCTTCGCTAAGAAGGAATGGGAGATAGCAAAGAGGGATTTGGAGGCACACCTTGCAAAATTGAAGGTTTTTAATCAAGGCAGTTTTCCCTCCTCAAGCTAAGTTGTAAATTTTTGTTTTGTATAGACAACTTTCTTGATTGCAATGTACATATGCAGATGTATTATAAGTGTTGCAATAAAATTTTGGTTAATTTTTTTGGATAAAATTGTAAGGGGAGTTATTCTCATGTACATACATATATCTACAAAGGGGGAGAATAGTAGAAGTTATCTGAAAAGCTTGATATTGTGGGCCCTTTGCCCTTGATGTCAAAGGGGGAGAAGCTGAGTAGTTCAAGAGTTTTGAGATCATATTTCCATCAATGACAAAGGGGGAGATTTTTTGGAAACATAACTTGTTGGGGGAGATTGTTGGAAACATGATTTGTTGGGGGATATTGTTGGAATTTTGTTTATCATTGAGAAGAGTGTTATTGTCGGCAACATGATCATGATAGTGTGGAGATATTGATGGAGATTGATGAGAATATGGTGTTTTCATTGATGGAAACCTATTATTAATGGAAATACATGGTAGAGAAGCATAAGTGTTGGTCTGATAAAGACCAAATGGTTTGGGTAATTGCCTAAGTCTAGAATGCAGCTCTAGTATTCAGTGAACCAGTATTGTGGTTCGCATTGCTTCGTTATGAAGAATCTAGTTATGCAGTTTTTAGGTAATGTTGGTGTATGTTGAAAGAATCTAAATACAAATTTTCATGACTTGATCTCTTCCATAGTCGAATATAACATTGACATAGTATTGGTTTGGAAGTGATAGTGTAAGAGTAACAGGGTGTTTGTTGGAATGCTTTGCATTCCACCGTAAATGGAAATTTCGTTATGCAGATTTGCAAAAGTGTTTGAGGATGAAAGTAGTGTGTTTTCTCCAAGTTTCAAGTTTCTTGGTTGTCCATGTGTCAAGTTATGAGTGAACAGATGGTTCATTCTATTGTTACTTCACTAGTGGTGTTAACCTTAAGTTTTGAGGTTGTGCAGAGTTGAGTAGAGTATGGAGAAAAATCTTAGGCGTGATTATGGGTCACGCTGACGTATTTTGATGGTGTATACACTTTGGTTCCTTTTGCAGGGCGTATCTGTTGGTATTTTTGGATAACAAATCATTAGGTTACATGGTACATCTATTAGGCCAACCTAATTGATGTTTTGGTTGGTTGCAATATAAATACAAGGTTAATTCCTTGTGCGGATAGAGTGATGTGGATGTGATTAAGTGTGTGTGAGAGATCTGGTGTAGAGAAGTGTGAGTTGTATTTGAGGTGAAGAATGAAGTGTGTTAAGTCAATTTCTGACCTTCAGTGGAACTATATCTTCATCATAAGTTATTTTTAGCAGTTCATATTTGACAATGAGCCACCCTCTTGTCTATATATTTCTATTCTGGGTAGTGATCCACTAGTAGTGAGACTTTCTCTTTTGGGAAGTGAGTCCACCATTTGGTATCAAACTTTGTAACTAGTTACAATATATATTGTGATCTAATCCTCACTATGGTTTTTCCCTTTTTGGGTTTTCTACATAAATCTAGTGTTCTTTTATGTGATGCATTATTTATATGTTCCTTTCCATTATTTCAAGTTTAATGTGATGCATTGAATGAATGTTTAATTTGATAAAGTTAATGGATTTCAGTGAATACAAATTCACCCCCTCTTAGTATTCTAAGTGTTCAACAAGATGATCTCAACCAGACAACTATCCAACCTTAGACAACTACCCATGTGTTTTATTTTATAGAAACAAGCTAACACAAAACCACCAAGTGGTATTACATAAAACCATGTGACTAATACCATGAGCTTACAAAATGGTTAAGCCCTGATTTAATATTGGTACTAAGTTTTCCCAATATTAAATATTATTCTCATGTGTAACCCCACATTGAATATTTAATCACAATGTCACATACAACACATAAAACAACCTCAAGAATGTTAGACCCATGTGATGCACATATCCCTAGATTCCCTCGGTGCACCACATAATAAGTAGATAAATAAATATTACATTATATAACATTATGAAAGGTGGAAAAAACACCTTTTCCTAATATTCTCCCACTTGTTGTATTAATTACATAAGGGGTAAACAAGTAAACTCAAACATGAATAAGGGAACAATCCCCATAGCCACATATACCATCAAAGAATCAAAGTGAGCTCCATGTGCTCCATTAAGATACGTACAAAAAGAATCAAGGTGGCTACCATCTCAAACATGAATTCTCGCATCCTCCATCATGCCAATGCACAAATTCAAGAAGCCATCCAAAGAGATGCCACAAAATATATCACAAAGAAGTATAAATCTTGCCTCTAATTAATATCTTAATACACAAACACTCAATCTATAGGTAACAAGAATGTATTAGTAGCTATCAAGATATAATAACCATATTTGAAAACAACACCCACATCAAATGCTAACACATCCAACTATCCATACCTCAAAGGTATACAAATAATAACAAGTGAAACTCATGCCATCAACATATATAACCCATAACATGCAATCACCAGATCCAAGTTCCAAACTTGTCATAAAATTAACATACACATCTAGGAGCTCTCATTACATAGATAATATCAAATATGAAAATGATCAAGGCATTCAAAGATACACCAATAGAAAAACATAGAATTGTAGTTCCAACATCATGTAGTACTAAGGAAGATCCACAAAGATATGCAAATCTTGAAATACAACCCTCACCAAAAGTCTCCATAGCTCTCCCAAGTTCTTCACAACCAACAAAGGAAAGAGATAAAGGAACATCCATGTCATCACCAAAGAACAATGAACAACACATGACCACATAGTGATCACCATAGCTTCCAGGGAAAAATTTAAGAAACCCCCCCCCTCAGCAAAGGTGCAAAATCCTAGCGAATCCTGTATACTTTCCGATAAAAAATATTAATTTTATTGGCAAATTTTTTCATTTTTCAAGAAAAAAAAAATCCCAATTGGCGAATCTTTTATAATCCCTGGAAATCTGTGGAAATCTTGGTGAATTGCAAATTTTTATAATCGAATAAAATATTTTTCATTGGCAATTAAAATCATTTTTCAAACTAGATTTTTTTTTCCATTAGCGAATAAATCTTGTTTTCAAAACATAATCAAACAATTGTTGGCAATTAAAACCCTTTTTCAAAGAAAAAAATATATTTTCATCGGCGAATTAAAAATAATCTCAAAATAATAAAAAAATCCAGTGGCAAAATAAAAAAATATGCCAACGAAAAATCATAGGGACCGTTCGATGAATGTTTGATGGACGACTGTAGTTGCATTCCGAAAGTAAATCTCTAAAGCACTAGACTTGTGATTTCAAAACCTCTGGAATAACACTAGAACCATTAGATTTCTAGAAATCAATGGTTGAGATTTTATTAGCGTACAAATGGTTATAAAGTTTTGTTTCTCAGCGATTGGGCAACCTCAGCGGGATGCACAACTTTCAAAGTGTCAGCTCATTTAATGAATTGTAAGGTGCCATTAAGGGATGTCTTCTCAAATGCTTTCAAACACCAACTTTAGGTTTAAGGTAATCTTTTAAATCCTCTGAAAGGATAGATCTTAAATAAGGAGGTTGGAGAAACATATTTGGTAGCAGATTGACACTTTTTTCTTGGCAAATAAATGGTCACTTTCTACTAGTAAAGTTAAGTGAGCCTGCATTTTGAACTCTAGACTCTGAGTTTCCTCAAAATGGTACTTCTAGTTGATATCAAGGAATGGGAAGATGAACTTGTGGTCATCATGCAACCAAATTTGAATTGTCTTGAAGAAGAGAAACTCGACATCATTTCCCAACTATGTTTTGTGGTGTGGAAAGAGAAAACCAGCTATGTCGATTACAACATGGTGATTTTCATTTTAGAAGAAGAAGAAGATGAACACGCTAAATTTCATAATTTAGTTATGGAAATGCAGTTGGAACTGTACAAAGTCCTGGCACCTCCAGCAGTTTAACAACATGCATGAATCCTTTTGTGAATTGTGAATTTGTGACACGTAATGATAAGGGGGTTACTTTCAACTTTTGAGCGCATTTTGAATTTTGATTGTATAGGGTGTGGGGTGACAAATCTGTGAATCCACATTTTTGGCATTAGAGAGATAAAATAATATATTTCTAAATCTATGTATTTATTAATGCTTCCTTTTAATTATGAATGAATTGTGTTTCTTCATGATAATTGTTCAATATTTATATGTTAGGTTAGAATGCGTATTTTTTCATCTTTGAGACTTTGTGTTCAGATTAATTCATTTTTTAAAAGAGAAACTATCACTTTTCTTTATTGATTGTGAGAAAAACTAACTTTGTGTCATTTGTTTTAAAATATTTTGCATCTACTTTCATGGTTAAAGTGACAAATCTGTACACCAACAAGAAAAAGGAGTTCCATTCCGGAAGTAAATCTTTGAAGCATTAGACTTGTGAATTGAAACCTCCAAAATAACACTAGAATCATTAGATGCAGACATGTGGTGAGATAAAGGCCCATCTCTCATCACTCATTATGTCTTTTCAATGCCTCAACATTGTACATTTCATTTAATTGAAATTCTCAATCTTTTTGAAGAAAGTATGGTTGGTGTACTACTAGTGCTAGCAGTGGCGATGATTAATGCCATATGTGATATGAACATCCGAAGCAATTTCTTGGATAACTCATAGCTTTAATGAAACAATATTTGTAATGATTTCATATTGTTTGAAATTTGAGTGGCACTAGTGATTTTGACAGCTTGTCAGCTTGAGGTATAGTTGGCATGTGGCCAGACGTCAATCAAATTAAACATTTTAATTGTACAGGTTGGTAGCGGCATTGGTGGTCCATAAATAGGGATATTGATTCAGTCAATATTGGATAGTTTCATAAGGGTTTTTATTTTCTAGGGTTAATAAGGATTCTCGAAGAAGATGATGCGATATTGGGGATACTTTAAATTCTCTTACCTTCAATTATGTAGTTACAGAGTAATCAGTAAAAGACAAATTTCCTTCAAGTTCAGAATGGGTGGAATTGGAAAGAAGTTGATTTGGTTAACTTGACTTCTTAGACAAGTTTTGAACTAGGATGAGGAGCTCTGATGGAGGTAAGTGCTATACCAATGCATGGAAGTTGTGTACAAAAGATGGGAGAAGATTTGCTTCTCCTCTTGTATTTTAACAACTCCCATTTCCCTAGCATGGTTGGTCAAGCAAGCCCCATGCATTTATTTTCAAAGAGACATTTGTATTACATCTTTTGTATGACTTTGGTTCTCAAAGGGGATAAGTACATTTTGTATCTTCACGGCTCCCATTTCCCCAGATTGATTAGAACCCCCTTTCCCCAACATGGTTGGAAAATCCATTACCAAAAGCTTAGAATCATGCATTTATTTTCAGAGCCACATTTGTATTACATTGTCACCAGCAAAAGCTTGGAATCATGCATTTATTTTTAGAGTTACATTTGTAGTAAGTTTTCAGCAGCAAAAGCTTGGAATAAATTATTAAATTGTGTCTATGTAAAGTAATAAAGTGACACACTGGCATATGTTATTTATACAAAACAAGAGATTGTCTTATCTACAACTACTCGTCCTTAAAAAGATATGTAATAATGTGACATTGAAATTCAGTTGCAATAAAATAAATGGTTGTGTTGTGTTATTCTTCGTTATTCATTTACACTTATAGTAAAGAGTTTTTTTCTGAGTTCAGAACTTCACTATCTATTAATATATTCAAATCAATTTTTTTTCTTTTGAGAAATTAAGTAATATACTTTATACAATATGCACTTGATAAATTGATAATTCATGGTTATATCGAGCCATCAGGGGAATGCAATCATTCATTCCACCAATGTTTATGTGTTACAGCGATGTGCTTACTTTTGTTGAATCTATCAATATATCGGGGAGCACGCCTTATGAGTCTTCAGGCCATCACCTTATGATTCTTTGGGCCATCGACGAGGTTGTGATGGGGGTTCCACCGATAAAGCATTGTTAGGCCAATGCCTATGGTATTGATTTTTGTTAGGAATGGGGGAAAGACTATGAGTACAGGATTTCAAATATATTTATGGATGCAATGTAATTATGTAGGCTATAATATGGATCTTGTCACACAAATTTCTACAATTTGCATTATGTAGGCTATAATAAGTCCTTTGCAATGTTAATTTACTGGCCCCTTGGCCTTGATGCCAATCCTAGCACACAAAAGTTTAAAACACATGTGTCATGTTTATTTTTTTAAGTTAATATCATAAATTACTCAAGTTTCAACCATTGGATGAGCATTTGATGTATGGTTGTAGTTGCATTTCGTAATGAAATGCACAAAGCGATGGGCTTTCCAACTTAAACCTTTGGAATCACCCTATAACTGTTAGATTTAGAAACATAAACGGTTAAGATTAAGAATTTGTAACTTGTAGACCTAAGATGTTTCATTCATTTTAATGTTCTAATTTCGAGAAACAAAGCATTTAAAGCACTTTGTATTGCTAAGTGTCAACTGTCAAGTGATTACTGATTTTTTTTAAGTGAGAGGGTCAGTACACAGTGAGATTTTTTCAAATCCTTTGCAATGTTAATTTATCGGCCCCTTGGCCTTGATGTCAATCCTAGCGCACAAAAGTTTAAAGCAACTTTAAAACACATGTGTCATGTTTATTTTTTTAAGTTAATATCATAAATTACTCAAGTTTCAACCGTTGGATGGATATTTGATGTATGGTTGTAGTTGCATTTCGTAATGAAATTCACAGAGCGATGGGCTTGCCAACTTAAACCTTCAGAATCACCCTATAACCGTTAGATTTAGAAAGATCAACGGTTAAGATTAAGAATTTTCAACTTGTAGAACTAAGACATTTCATTCACTTTAATGTTCCAATTTCAAGAAACAAAGCATTTAAAGCACTTTGTACTGCTAAGTGTCAAATGTCAAGTGATTACTAATTTTTTTAAGTGAGAGGGTCAACACATGGTGAGATTTTTTCAAGTCCTTTACAACGTTAATTTACCGACCCCTTGGCCTTGATGCCAATCCTAGCACACAAAAGTTTAAAACAACTTTAAAATACACGTGTCATGTTTATTTTTTTAAGTTAATATCATAAATTACTCAAGTTTCAACTGTTGGATGAACATTTGATGTATGGTTGTAGTTGCATTACGTAATGAAATGCACAGAGTGATGGGCTTCCCAGCTTAGAACCTCCGAAATCACCCTATAATCGTTAGATTTAGAAAGATCAACGGTTAAGAATTTGCAACTTGTAGTCTTGTAGACCTAAGACGTATCATTCACTTTAATGTTCCAATTACGAGAAAAAAAAGCATTTAAAGCACTTTGCACTTTGAAATTGTACAATGATTATTTTTTTAAGTGAGAGGGTCACCACACAGGGAGATTTCAGTCTTCACTCTTCAGATTGCTCATTGCAGTGCACCACCCTATTTTGGATTCCATAGTTCCACTTCCAACAAAGCCATTCCAGTTTTTGAGAGTCAAGACTCAGAATCTGGGTAAGTGAAAGAATTCATGTGGCTACGTTTCATCGTTTGACATTTCTTAAAATCTTATTTTGTCAAAGTTTGAAGTTTGGGTTTAGAGACTTAAGAATTCATTAAAATTAAGGAGGACTAATAGGTATTAGGGAATTGAAATTTCACAACTTCACATTGTATAAGCATGTTTACCACCAGTACCACTAGAGCAATGTCTGATAAAAAATACATTATGCAGAATTGCTTAAAACCCCAGATTTCACTGATGGGTACCATGATATTTATGATCCTGAAATCTATGGTAGGCATACCTCATAACTTAGATTTTCATCTCAGAATAAGGCTGCAAATAAAACACAAGTTAATAGTATCAGTGCATCGTGGGTAACTGGATTAGGGCGCATGATGTTACATGAATTTTTCCCTTGCCCATAATTTATCATGGTTTGTGCCAAAAATTATGATGATAAGAAAAGAGAAATTGTTAATAAATATAACCAAGTATAATTGTTATCCATTAATGCAGAAGAACTTGGAAAAGTGTTGGGGTTTACCATCGAAGAATTTGGAAACAACCACATTGACCTAGAAAAGCTTGCTAGTGATTATGAAGCAGTGGAAGAAAGGAAGAAAAATAATTTCTTAAATAAAATAGTTCAGGATAAAAACAAATTGAAAGGTGATCATAAGCCTCCTTATAATTTGGATATTTTTAAACCATGGGTTCAGGATACTATTTCCATGCTAGCATTTTTCCTTGGTCTGGATAGCAATTTGGAAGTGGGTGCAAGCCTCCTTGAAATGGTATATAATATGCATTATGGTGTTGAACATGTCAAATATAATTATATTTAGCACATTGTAGATCCATGCATAAACAATTTTTAATGATTAAAGTGTTAGAAACCCTAGATTAGACATGCAAACCTAAACACCTTCCACAGAAGAGAAAACATCAAAAAAGCAGAGCTTTGCATGCGAATGTGCAAAATGATATTATTCAGGAATTCAATATTACAATGAGATGATTTGCTTTATAAAAGCAAAGTATGCAACCCTAATGTTGACCTAAAATTAGCTCAACCTAAGTAAAGTTATGCAAGTGTAATTAAATATTAATTACACTAACACCCCCCCATAAGTGCAACTTAGGGAGACTAGATAAGCATGCACCTAAAACTAAGATGAATGCAAGAAAGCATGAATGGGTCCCGGCAACAAGGCCTGATTAGGTACCCATGTACAAATGCAATAATGAGGTAGAGAAGGAAAAACCCAGTGGGACAACCCCCCCTACAATGAGATGACTGCTGCAAAGAAGCACTGGAAGAACATTGTGGAGTAACACTGGAACCGCAATCTGGCAAGCAAGGAAAGATACTTCTGTCTACAAGAAACCATATCAGAATCATCATAATGTGACAGCAGACCTGATGCCACGGAACACTCAAAAACACCAAACTAGAACAACCCTGGAATCCATAGAGCAACAGTAAATGATATGATGATGACAGAATCTGGAAGCCGTGAATCTCGATGCCGATGCCAAAACTAAGACTGAAACTCTTCCATGGGAAAAAGTACCATACAGACTCGGAACAATAACCACAAATTTAGTGGCCCTCAAACTGAGATGGATCCGATGTGGATCACTAACCATAGGCTCTCAATCTAAAGTGTGAACCAAAATGAATCTGGTATGTGTCAAGCTAAGACAAAAATGACCAAAAGAAACTAAGAGACCAGATTACAACCCATGCGAGTTGTCATCAAAACATGATGAAGATTATTATGCAAGAAACCCCCCCAAAGGAACTTTATAATAGTTCATTTATTACAATCCCCAATGACTGCAAAAAGAGAGAATGCCTAACATGCATAAACAGAAAATGAAAATAGATCTCAGATCTGTGTAGAGGACTAAACCAGCTTTCCAACGCCGCAAGAATGGCGAAAAAAGGATCACCGAGTCAAAAGATATGCCCTCCGGAGTGAAAACAACAACATCTGAGTTCAAGGACCTGCAAAAAAAATCTGGAGCAGAATCTAGAAAAACTGAAATGTTAAATAGATCGGCGTCGGAATCAGCTTTCCAACGATATCTCGTTTGCAAAAAAAGGACACCGTACGCAAAAGTTATACCCGATTTCATGAAAGTGCTCCAGAAAGGCCAATAAGGCCTGCAGGCAGCCCAGGGGGCTAAAAAAATCTCGGCCCCTGGTCCTGCATGCGACCAGGGGCTGGCGGACAGGGGCCTAGGGCGGAACCCCTGGTCGCCCATATGATCGGCGGACGAAGCAGAAGGGGCCGGGGGCTGGGCGCATAGCGCCCGGTCGCCCATATGACCGGTGCTGATGCAGTTTGGAGCCCGCGAGGGCTGGTCCAGCCGGCGGAGCTGGGTGGGGGAGCCACCGGCGGCGATGGCTGCAGGGTGGCCGCTCGGTGGCGTGGCGGCGGTGCCCGACTTCTGAACTGGAGGAGCTGGCGCGTATCCCAAAAATTGCATTTTTTGGATTTTTTTCGAAAACCGCGTCTCGTGAAGCGTGCCAGGGAGGCCGTACGGCTTTCCTGGCAAAAAAAATTTGCCTTCCGGATCAATTTCATCAAAATCGACGAAACGGAAGGCGATCTTAGGGTTTTTGGCAGCTGCGAACGCAATGGTGACCTCTGTTTCTGCTCAAAATGCTTCAAAAAAATGGCTACCTCCAGAGCTTCCAAAAAAATACCAAAACTGAAACCCTCACAGATCTAGCAAATCATGACCAAAATCTGCAAAATGAAAGCTGAACCTGACTTTTTCCAGCGCTCTGAATCCAATGGTGAAGCCCGATCTGATCCAAGACGCTACATAAATGAACTCAAGGTATAGAATCCTTGAGGAACTCCGAACGAAATCTGCAATGGTTTTCTCCAGATTTTGAGAAGAGGCTGCATGTCAAGGCTCTGATACCATGTTAGAAACCCTAGATTAGACATGCAAACCTAAACACCTTCCACAGAAGAGAAAACATCAAAAAAGCAGAGCTTTGCATGCGAATGTGCAAAATGATATTATTCAGGAATTCAATATTACAATGAGATGATTTGCTTTATAAAAGCAAAGTATGCAACCCTAATGTTGACCTAAAATTAGCTCAACCTAAGTAAATTTATGCAAGTGTAATTAAATATTAATTACACTAACATAAAGAAGGTTCCAGCAAGACATTTAGGTTCACAGCCTACTTGTGCCATCTTTTTCTATTCAAATTTAGAAGAAAGTTTCAGACCAACAAGCTTCAGATTCAGCCCTATAGTAATGCAGAGGAAAAGAAAATGGCTCCATTATATGAATGGACCACTGAGATAAGGATGCATGATTCTTGAAGGAACTGCAATCATTTTGTAGACTACTTTTTGGCTCCATTGCATCAAGCAATTACAAATACTCCAATGCCTAGATTTCCTGTGTCATGTAGAAACTACATGCAACTAGGAAAAGAAATACAATTGGCTGATTGGTACTTAATGGAAGAATATACTGTGCTAAGATTTTATGGATCGGGAGCACAACCATGCAAACTTCCAATACATGTGACAGAAAGGATTTTTGCATTGGAATATGTAAGGCAGGTGCAGAGTGCTGATGAACTACACTTTCTCAATCAACAAAAGAAGACCTTATTTCCTTCTTTAGCTTTTTCATGTGGAGGGTTCACATTCGAGAGAAAAGCATTTAGTGTGGCACATAATCTTTTGAATTTTTTGACTTTAATGCTATTTGTCACTAGCAATATGATCCATGTGACATTAGTAAATCAATGATTGTGTCCAATAGGAATGTTGCAAGTAGAATTCAACATCAAAGTAAACCCTTGCTTGAAAACTTGAGAAACAAGGATTCTTGGGATGAGGTCAAAATAGAAATGGAGAAAAGTGTTGTTGAGAATGGTATTTCTTTTGAAAAATTGTCAACAGAAATTATGGCATTGCACCAAGACAATCAGGACATACAACATTTTTTTATGAAAAAAGTGATAAAACATCTAGTAGAGTAAAAATTCCAGGTTCTCTAGAGAAGGAAGTTACAGATAAAAATTGGTCATGATAAAAAATTACTACCTTTTGGTCTATGAGGAAGGACCTAGGTGTTCCAAGAGCTCTTATAGAGTATGGAGCTAATGAAGAAGATAAAGAGTTTAGCAAATTGTGGAATATAGAGCACCCTAATGAACATGGAAACAAAGAAAGTGATGATGAATCTAATGATGATAGTGAAGAAGTCGAACAAATCCATGCCAATTACAAACCTGGTTTAAGTGAGGCCGCAAAAGAAGCATATGCTTCAGCATATACTTCAGGAGCAACCATACTTGAAAAAATTGGTTATGAAGGTGGTCCTTTGGGGTCCAAAATACAAGGCCTTTGGATGATAACAAATGTTGAGCATAGAAAACTAGTTGATAAATTTGGCCTTGGGCTTGGAGGTGAAAAAGTAAACCAAGGGCATACAAGTCAAACTCAATTTGTTAGAGCTTATAATCCTCATCCTCATGGTCAAATACAATCACAACTAGGCATGCCCTTGGTGGACAACTTAGTGCAACTAGAAGTTCCATTGGTGGCGATGGTATGGGTAGTAGTACTAGTAGTGTTCAACATGTGGTACAAAAACAAATTACACACAAGAGGAAAATAATAAAAGATACCACAAAAACACCAAGTGATAAAGGCAATCAAAAGAGGCAAAGGATTTTGACAGGTCCAAGTCACACTATCAGTGGATCCACCACAAAGGAGTTATTTCCAGGCACTCCCCCAATTCTAGTTAGTGTGGTTGTGAAATCATTAGCAATTGCAAGTACACCTATTCCTTCTCCATTCAAGCATTCCATTGTTCCTGCCTCCCCAGGTTATGATTTCATTGAAGAGTTTAAAAATAAATCAGACTTGAATAAAAAAGAAAATAAGCAATTGTTGGAGAGTGTGTATGTTGTAACTTCAGAGCTTGCAAGAACCATGGTATTTCCACATTTGACACAAATAAATAAATCATGGAGTACACAATTGTTGTTCACATAGTTCAAAACAAACCAACAAATCAAATGGATCAATCTGAATACCAGGTAACCAATTTTCAATTAGATTTTATAGCCTAAAAAATATTGAAAAAATTAATGTATCAAAGAAGAACAATGAATTGGTGTACACATCATTGCTAAAGTAATATAGAGAGAAGAAAAGGTTGCAGACCCAAATAGAAAAGTTATAGGTAGACCTAGCAAGTGAGAAAGCAAAGAGGAAAGCAACAGATAACAAGAGCAATGAATTAGAAAAAATAATAACAAAATCTACCTCTACATCAACAAAAAAAGAGGATAAACCAAATGAGAGAGAAGTGAATGACCTGAAGTGAAGGCTAGATGAGAGCAACAAGAAATATGATGAGGAAAAATCCACTTTAGAAAAATTAAGACTAAGCATTGCGAATGGAAATGCACAGTGGAAACAAAAATTGGAGAAACAGAGAAAAACAAATGAAAGATTGGAGACAAAGCTAATCGAAGCAAAAGAAGAAATTAAGTCTTCTCAAAATAATTTATCTGCATTTTGTAGAGATACGGTGAGGCATATGAAACAAAAGATCTAGGATGAAATAATGCAGAGGTTTGATCATTTGTGTGACATGTTTCAATTGATTGATGCTATTAGACAACATTATAATAAGATCAACAAATATTTAGTGGACAACAAAAACGTGTTGGAATTAGACAAATCTGCATATCAAGTTCTACAAACAGTCTACAAAGCTAGTGACAATGTTTTGAAATCAAAAGGGATTAATAATTGGATTGAAACCTCAATGAAGTTGTCATCTATCATTGAAAAGTGTTCGAGAATGCATGGAACAAAGGAATATTTGCATTTGGTTGTAGACAAGATGAAGTTGGTGGATGAAAAGGTAAGGAACTTCACAGAGCTTGGTTTTCCAGAGGCTTTTGACACAAATGAGTGATTTATCGGAAAGGATGGTTTTAGAAAGAAGATGGAAGGTGCAAGGAAGATTGATTTGGACTAGTTTCCTCATAACCCATATGTGAACTATTTGGATTCCATCAAAAAATTGATAACCTTGAATGCAAATTTGACTGAAGAATTCAAGACAGGTTCCACTTCCAATTACAATCATGAAATGTTAACAGAACTTCAAGTCAAACAACATCAGTTAGAACAAATGGAAATTCCACCACCTAAAAAGTGGAAGTTGCTAGGAAAGGTGATAAAGTGACTTGATTTTTAATTTTCAATCTTTGATAATATGAGTTTCCAAGTTCCAACTCAGCTCTGTGTAGACTTGTCTTTGAGCATTGGAAATATTTTGCATTTCCAATGACAATATGTACTCCTTCATGTGAAAAGCAATTTAAAAGCTCAAATTCAGACTTCAGTAATGTGATGATGTTCAATTATCTATATTATTTATTTTATCATTTGAACTATAAGGTGATGATTTGTTAGCTCATTATATTTACTTCTTGGTAGAGCTTCCAAGTTATGGATGTTGAACTATTAACTCATTATATTTACTTCTTGGTAGAGCTTCTTAGTTATGGATGTTGAATTGTTAGCTTTTTTATGTTGGGACTAAAAATCATGATCAGTATCCACCAACTTACACCTCACCCACATCCCACATACTGCAAAAATACACTACATTTGATTTTATGATTAGCACAAATTGGAGATATTTGTGTGAAAAGATCCATTTTGTGGCCCACATTACTACTTGATCAATGATCAGTCCATAAATAAATCTAAAACCCCATGGTCACAGCCCCTATTCCCGAAGAATTCAAATTCAATGTACTGACAAATTAAATGTACTTCCACACACTCAATTTGAATAACATAAACAACCACTTTGGAGACAACCAAATAAGTTAATAATATATAAGCATATGAATCCACAACAGGTGAACACTCGAAATAAAATCAGTAATTATGTGTAACCTTCTCCATTATATTGATCTTCAAAGTTCAAATGATATGCATTATAAAAATAGTTTATGATATGAGACAAATGGGTGAATTGGTGCAATCTATTATCTATCTTCTTACTATTTTCTACTCTAAATTCTAATTAAAAATGATGTGATGATCCATTGATCTCCTATTCAGGTCTTGATCTCTCTTATATATGAGAGGCAACAAGCTACAATCCCATAACAAAAATTCATGACATTTGACAGCTAAACATAACTCAAATTATAAATAAAACAATGTCACAGGTGAATGCATTGATCTGTTAATCTCCAAGAAGAAGCCCATGACCACCGAAGATCTGTCCAAGGATTCTACTCCATGATAGGGTGCTCATCATGTTGTCAGTTGGTGTTCTTACTCTCAATCTAATAGTTGTCCCTTTGAATCTGATTTTGACACATCTACAGTTTGGCTAATAAATATATTAACTATAGAGAGGTGATGGATGTACTCATGTTCAACATAGATTTCCACATTAGAGATCACCTCTTTCATATCATATTCCATAGACATTATTTTTTCAAGTTGCTTATGAGTGTTTTGTAAAACCATATCCTCGTCATTTATTTCTTGCAATGCAGCAGTTAGAATCCCAGTAAGCTCTTCCTTCCAATCATCATATTCTCATGGATTTCCAATGCCATTATGAAGTGTCAGGAGTGGGATTGAATCAAAGTAGTCGAAATCTTCACTAAGCTTGTTATTATATCCATTATGTGATTCTACTAGCTTGTTATATGTCAGCAATATTTTTCCTTTCATGACATTCTTATCTACAAGCTCCTTGTTTTTCTCCATCATTCTAGGCTACAATCGTTCATTCTCCACCAATGCAATGTGTGTCTGATTGAATACTTTCCAGTATTCATTAGCACACTTCATCATTTTTTTGAATCTTTCTTTTATCATTTCAGATACATTGTTATATTTGATGGGTTTCACTTCTTTCTCCAATTCTTTGCATTTCCCCTGGGATTTTAGATGGAAATTCTTCCAATAGGCTACATCAGCCAATGCATCAAGCACTCTCTTATCTTTTTTAATCAGTTTATTGATCTGTGCTTTGGTAAATTTTGCCACATTTATGTTCAATTTTGTTGTCTCCATAGGGTTGATATCCACTACTCATTGAACCAAGAGATGATCAAACACTTGGTTTGGATTAATAATTATAGCAATTATTTTATCATGGGGATACAGTGACCAAATAAGCAAGGTGGCTTTGTCTAGGTTGTACGCAAATCCTAAATACATTTTGTCACTTGCTTCTTCTATTAAGTTCATTGTTTTATCCCCTCTTTTTTTGAAGCTATCAAATACAATTGAAGAGCTAATATCCCACCCTAGCAAGAGCAACACTCTAGATTCTTGAAGCAATTCCCTTCCTCTTTCAGGAGTGATGGACTCCATTTCCTTTTCTACCTCCCTTTTCAATTCCTCTAGAGCGGTTGCCTCTTGTTCAGGAGTGATATCCTATATCTGTTGTCTCATTTTTCTACCTTTATATTCATAAACAAATTATTTAAATTCAAAAGATTTAACAAAATCACAATCAGAAATAAACTATTGTCCTGCCTTGACCCTTACATCATCAGATAGTTCATTTGATGCCTCAAATCTTACAATATTCTACTCTTGAGGGGGCTCATACTATGCAATCATAGGAGCACTGATTTGTTTGACCTACTCACCCTCTTCATCACCCTACTCTTCTTATCAATATCTACAAAAAAGCATACCTCAGGAGTAGGTTGTGAAGGTATGTAATCCAAGAGCTCTATGTCTTTAGCTTGTACTCCTAAATTGGTTGCATGAGGTGCATCAAAAACAACTGGGGTAACATACTTTACCAGTTCATTGATAGGAGCGATGAGTTTCTCAATTCTTGTTAAAGGATCTTGTATCTCACCAAATGCCTTTGAATAAGATGGGACATTTTTTCTCTTCCATTCCTCTGCAAGCATAATCTTGTTATAGGTGGCCATTCTTTCCTTAGTGGAAGCCTCATCATGGTTTCTTATGACATCTTCAATTGAGAACAAATGTTAATACCCTGATAGCCCCTACGATAATCTCGCCTTGTGAATAAACCCTTCTGCATCAAATTGTTTCCTTACATCACCTAGAGGTAGGTTGTACTATGCTAATTTACCATCAATTTCTCCATATCCTTCACTGGAAACCACTATAAAGTCTTCAAAACATAAGGTGTTGGGCATAATTGATTGTTTACTATGTCCTTTGAGGTGTTTGGAATCAGATTTTGTCAATTACCTCACAATTTCTAAATAAGAAATTTGGTCAAGAACTACTCGTGGCATCAAGTGTGGAGCCCCTTCGAACCCATAAACCCTTATCACTGTACAATTAGGGAAAGCATACCAGTCTCCCTAGTTATGATTCACTTTATTTCTCCGGTCATTTTCCTTTGGTCTTAGAAATATTTGTACTTTTGTGGATAGGTTATAATTGCATGGATATCCCAACAACTTCATCAATGGTTTTACAAAAAATTCTTCAAAATAAAGGTAATGAGACCTACCAAATCGGCTATCCCACGATGAATTCCACATTTGTACAGGTTTAAAATCTCCATTTTCATCTTTATCTTTTATCCTTAATTATTCACTCCACACCCCTCTGACTTTTTCCTCGTACAAAAGCAAATGCATAAGCAAAGAATAGTGTTCAAAAATAATATTATCACTATTATTTTTAATCTTTTCAAGCCCTCAATGTAGGGCATTGGCCAAGTAGCTAGCATAATCAAATGGCCTGGTATCCTTGCTTTATATGTCTATAGCTAAGACCATTGAGGCAATCGACATGAGAGGTGGAGCCTCTACTCCCAAAACCTGACCAACTAAATAATAGGTGTATCGGAAATACTCTTCAAACATATCTTCATGGAAAGGAGGGTTTTCACTGCTAGAGAACCTCTTGAGTTGGCCTCCTTCATCCTTGGGCCTATGCAAAGGTAATTTCCATATCTTATAGTTGGTATCCATGTGGTGATACTCTTTCAAGAGATCTTTGACCATGAATGATAAATTCAGTGAACACTCTAACTGAAATACATTAGAAATGAGATCCCTAGAAATAACAAGCATGTCACCCTTGCCATGTGACTGAATAGTTCTTTTCTTGGGGTCATATCTGATAGAAAGAGATTTAATTAGCTCTACGTTCACAAACTCATTGGGCACCACAAGTCTTCCTAGGTTCAACCTCCATGGATTGCAGACTAGTTGAAACCTAAATTGTTTTATGTAATGGTACATGAAGAGGTCATACCCTCGTTGTGGTGTCCAAATATCCCCTAAGCCCTTATGTTTGTCCCATAGTCGATCCATGGAAGGATTCATTCGAGAACTCCTCTTGGGTCTCGGCCCCGCCCCAAGGAATTGATCTATCAAGTCTTCATTTAGTATTCTCTTAGGCTTTTTAATGTCCAGTTGATCCAAAGTCTTAGTATTTTCAGTTTTTTGTTTTTTAGCTTTGGGTTTGTCTGTACTCTCTTCCATTGTTTAAATATTAAGTCTTGTCATCGAAGAAGAACATTTATTTCAAATATTTTGAAGTCGACGATGCCCTAGGATGTCACATCATTCTTTCACCGATAGCCACCCTCTCCACCGATGGACACCTATCCTTCGTTCTATCGGTGGGACGCCAGATAATGTTTCCCCGATGCACCATAGTTCCCCTGATATACTTTATGCATTCGATAATTCATTCCCATGGTTATAATTCATGGTTAATTTTGTTGACAACTTGACTCTATCGGTATATTGAGAGAGAACCTTAGGAGTTAGCCCGATAGAATATTGTTACACTGATACTAGGTTGTGAGATATTTTCATCGGGCCATCGACGAGACTGTGATGGGGGTTCTGTCAATGAAGCATTGCTAGGCCGATGGTATTGAATTTTTTTAGGAATGGGGGAAGGACTACGTCACTACGAAATTTCAAATTTGTTTATGGATGCAATGTAGGCTATAATATGGATCTTGTCACACAAATTTCTACAATTTACATTGTTCATAATTTATGAATCATAAAATCAAAGTGTCGTATATATTTTTGATTATTGATATGTGGAAGATAATTGGGGTGGACTCGGTGGAGGCTAGTTTCTTTGTAAAAAAAATTAAATTTCCTTTTAAGAGATCAAATTTTAATTTTAATATCACAATTTCATGGTTGATGGAATGCTATATAATTTATAAAATATCATCAACTACAGTTTGACTTTGGCATATGATTCATGAAGTGCAATATAATATAAAATATCATGGAGTGCAATATAAAATAAAATATCCTAAAGTGAAATGATTCACAATTTATTTGAATGCAATATAAAATGTCATCAAATATAGTTTGCAATATGATTCATGCAGTGCTTGAGCACAATATAAAATAAGAAATCATGAAGTTCAATGATTCACAATTTCAATGTTCATTGAATACAATATAAAATATCATCAACTATAGTTTGGACTTCGGAACAATGGAAACTGATTCATGAAGTGCAGTAAAAATACCTAAAACCTACTAATTCTCTTCCATTTCCCAAACAGAGTCAGGGTCCTCAAACTGATGCTCATTTCTACATAAAGTAAAAGAGTCATCTTGATTATGAGTCTTCTCTTCACTTTCTTGGGCTTGTGTCTCAAATTAAACATTCATTGTGTGATTTGTGTCAATTTCAATATCATTGTCATATGTCCCAGGCCCACTGCCACTGCCACTGCCACTAGTACCGGCGGTGCTTGGAATTGGAGAGCATGTGTTGCACAAATCGATCCCTCTTCTTTCACATGTGGACCTCCAAATTGCAAATTCCCTTTCAAAAGGAATTTGTTTTACATTATACGCAGTTCCTTTCATCCTCAAGCAATTTTCCAAATTCTTGTCCAGTTTGTTTCTTAACTTTGATTTCAAAAACCCCAATGTACTGAAAACTCTCTCATCCTCCACTGACCCCAATATCATTGTTTGACATAAATCAACAAGTTTGAAATATTCTAACATCGAACCATGCAATATTTCACTCTGACCTAAGCTTGTCCAAACATTTTTTATTGATCCTAGTTCAAAGGCCTTCTCCTTGCCCATGGATTTATAGTAGTCCCTCATAGCTGTTGCAAAACTCCCACATTTCTTTCTAAGCTTATTTTCATTTAAAATTCCTTCTATTGTTTGCTCATTGTATGTTACCTCTTTTGAAAACTGTTCGATCAAGATTTTTACTTGATCATGAAAATATTTTGGGTTATCTTGGTTTACCCAAAATTGAGGATACACAATACCCATGGCTTCAAGTATTTCATGTCGAGGGAATCTTTCATGAATCTCTGAGGAAAGAGAATTTTCAATTTTCTTCAAATTATCACTAACAGATTTAACAATGCCATTAAAATCTTCCTCGTTAACAAGTACTTCTCTACTAGAGCACCTAGTTGTCTTATAATGGTGCATTGGTATCTCATATCCATGTAAATAGATACATAAGTGCCCTCTTGCATTAAACTATAAATAATTATTAGGATTATTCAAATCAATAATTTTTTGCCACATCAAATAATTTGTGCCTTCTTGTGTTAGATCTAGATATAGATGATTGAGGGCCAAGAATGTAATTTTACGTAGATTGGCATATTCATAAATATACATAGTTCTATCTTGGGCTTTCTTCACAATATTGTTCATCTCATCTAGCATCGGGAGAAGACTAGCTAATGTCAAGAGTGTCTCTATATCACTTAACCTATGTAAGAGGTCAGGAGCTTTGTCTATTATGATGCAATGCTCGTACATCACTCCAATCAAGGATTGATATTCTGAAAGAACTCATTGCTCTGGTCCATGCAGGGAGATCCATCTACTATCAACATCCTCAAGAAGCTTGTTTCCAGGTGTTATTCCCTCAGCAAAATTTTGAAATTTAAGGAAATGTTTGGGACTTCAGCAGAAGTATGTGTGGATCTCGCGAACTAGATTTTCAACTTTTGATACTATAGGAAACTTGCTTACAATTTTGAATGCTAAATTCATTTTGTGGGCCATGCAGTGAATGCCAAGCATGTGTCGTGCACAAGTAGTTTGTAACTTTGTGAAAAGACCGCTCCTTTGAACTAGCATCACTACAACTCCATCAGCTCCTACACACACCAATTTTTCGGCAATTGTCAACTCATCCATACCTGCAATTTCATTCAAAGATTTCTTGACTAGTTCAAATAGATTTTGCGATATTGAAATATCCTTCATTTTATGAACACAAAGAAGATGATCTTGGGGAACATATTGTCTACCACAGTAACTTCATCTAAAGATAATGCAATGAAATTTGCCTCTTTTACTTTCTCCTTTAAATCTTTCTTTTCCACTATAGCAAGATAGTTCGCCCTTTCCCATCCAGCGTTTATTGACCAATGTGAAAAGGGAAAGTGGGGAACACTCAAATAAGATAATAAATCAAAATATTATGGGTAGTCTATCATAGGATGCCCTCTGGACAAAATATGAAAAATAACACTCGTTTGAAGAGTTTCTGGCAGATTTGCTGCTACCATGGCTTTTCCAAAATGAGCCTCAAGTGTACCTTCACATTTTTTAGTCTTCAAAATTCTATGGTTATTCTCTCCATAATCTACGACATACTTACCATGAAGACATTCTTCCTTTGATTTCCATCGTACGACTGATTGTTCCTTTTCGTCAATGATTTGGTTTGCGTAAAATTTATCGATATGCTTTTCTATAGTGTCAAGCTTTAGCTACATCATCTTGTCTCTTCCACATTTCCAACTACAAATCTTACATTTGACCTTTATTTCCCTTTCAATATCGTTTTTCTTTTGATACCCCCACTGGTTCAAGGAATGGGTACTTCGACAACCAACCAATTTGAAAATTCCTTGTCATTTCCCACTTTGCACCCCAATTTTGATTTGCCTTTTCTTTTCTTACTACCAACATCATCCTCATCCAAGTCAATTATCTCATTCTAGCTAACCAAGGTATCTCATGGAACATCTTTGTGGTATTTCCATTCTCATTCGATACATTTTGATTTAACTCAATGACAATCTCACCTTGAACTTCCTGTGGCAGTGAGGTATTGTCAATGCCATCTTCAATAATATTTGGTGGAAGAGTTGATGGTGTAGCTCCACATTGATCTGATGGATTAGAAGCTTTTCCAATTCCAAAGTAATATTGTATGGTACCTCCACGTTTTGGGCATTTTGATGGCCTCCCAGTCTCTTCATTACCCTTAGGAGTCTTACCCTTGTTGCTCGACATATTGATTTCTCACTTCGAATAAAAGCTGGAAAAAAATGTCTTCTTGTTTAAGAAGGACATACCGACAGAGAATATATATCCCATTCCCTACTCAAAATCATGTTTAAGACTAAAGCAATAATGGAAAATAGATAAAGAAATATTATTATTATAACTAATAACTAATAACAGTATGAAGAAATGATCACTCACCTTTGAGTCTATGTTTTTGGGTTTCGTTGACTTCTGAATCGAGAAGTAGAACCGAAAAGCCGAAAAAAATATGTAAGAACACATAAGAGTTTCAATTGTATTTATATCAATCCATATTTGGCGAATTCTGCAAGATTTTTAAATGGTATGTTAAAAATTTGGCGAATCCCACGTGTTTATACAATGATACCTTGTAATTTTCAAGGCAAAATGTGTCCTCAAATGTAATTATTTTTAAATATTATTGGCGAAATAGGTCCTCATAAGCAACTATTTATAAATTTTAATTGGCGAAATGGGTCTTCACGAGAAACTATTTATAAATTTTAATTGGCGAAATGGGTCCTCATTTAATGTTGTTTTAATAGTATTGGCGAATATGTTGGTGTTTTATGACATGCTCCCCGGGATTCTAGGCGAAAATATTAATCGATCCATTGGAAATGCGTAGTCTATTATGGCGAATTTATTTCCTAAACATGCCTCATAAAAAAAAACCGTTGGCGAATGGACATGCATTGGACCAATATTTCGTGAAATCCAAGCGATTTGAACACCTTGTTGGATACAGTAAATTTGATTTGCCCAATTCCTAGAATTCACCAATTGGAAAAGATTCTCCACTAAAGTTTTACCTGATAGTTGCACACAAGACCTCAAATCCAATGTCATGTGAATACAAACATCCAGGAAGAATTACAAGACCAAAGAGAGAACATGCAAATCAAAACTTGTAGCGTGTCCTTATACACACACCTCTAAATGATAATATGTGATTAGAATGATCTCCTCCATAAAACCAAAAACATAATATCACTATCCACATCTAACCATAGCCAAGATGTATGCATATCAAACCAAAGGATCAAACCAAAATTCATTCCCAATCCAAGGCAATAAGCCCAACTCCTAAACTCAACATCAATGAATAATCTCACAATGCATAAAGAGATAAACATGCCAACATCCCTCAAATGAACTATTGAAAACTACAAAATTATAGCTCAAGATCCATATGCATGAGAAGATAAAGAATAAAACATAATACATCTGAAAATAACAATGGGAAATACCTCTCAAATGATAAACCACTTAGTAGACCAAGAGTGGGGAATGATAATGCTCCTCCAAGATATGCAAGTCATCATGACTCATCTAAGAACAATCTCTACATAGGTCCATGTTGAACTCACGTCCAACTAAGGTGTAGGCTCCTCAGACTTAAATTTGAAACCTTGTCAATGAGTAACCATCTCAACACATGTCTCTAATCAAAAGATATCTCCTAGTTTCACCTATGTCTCCAAGCATCCACGAGTACCTACAATCGATCAAACCATGCCAAACTCCAAATGCAACATAGCACCGTCATGAAGCTCCCAATCAAATGATCAATGTACCCAAAACTAAGAGAAGCAACCAAGATCAAATTCAAAGTCCCAAATACACGTCTATAAAATAAAGAACTTGTTCATGGTGAAAATGACACACACAACATTAAAACAGAATATTTCTACTCTATTTCTCCTGAAAAAGAAAGACAACATGTAGTAGCCTAACTCCCAAGGTCCTGGTAGTTGGTTCTCAACTATTTGGTGTCACTCAATCGGTTCATGCAACTGTAATATTCAAGGGGCCTATGCTGGTAACAAAAGATTCAAGCCATGACTCATTTTATCAAAGTGTTTAAGTAAATCAATGGGGTTTTTAATTAAAAGAAAAAGATAGATCAAAGGGGTAGACCAGTAAGTATGAATTAAATTTATCTAATATCCGGGCATATACTTTTAACAATGAATGTTTTCTTAACAGATCACAAAAACCAAAGCATGACACAACCTACAGGATGACTGTGCCATTGCATACATCTTAGGTGCTTAATTCAATTCCACTATTTGAATATCACAATTATTTCCAAGATTTCAAATAACACACATTCATTCATCATCAAAATTATAGATCAATAGACTTTTAATAGCTTCAATTCAATGACAATCTAACAAGATAATCTTTAAATCCGGTTTCTTCTAATGACATTCATCACATAAGAAACTATCATGCTTCAGCACAATCACTAGCATTCAGATAGATTATAACTTATCAGCCTTATCAAGTAAAACAACTCCATGCTAACACTATATTTGTGTAAACCTGTAAATCTATCAACTGTAAAAGATCAAGTACAAAGTATCTCTATGAATCACTGTAAAATTATATCTCCTAAACTTAGGTAAGCCAATCCTATTCTCAATTAGCCGACCCCTACAATATGATACCCATCTGGTATTTATAGATATACAAAACTTCGAACTCTACTTCTAATTTTAGGTTATCCACCTTTTTAGGAACTAGATTCTCTTGGAAACTCAGATCAATTTGATCTTGAGTTCTTACATTTAAACATTCAGTCTTAACTAAAAATAGAAAATAGAAGAGAAGAAGAAATCATTCCCTCAAAAATCTGACAGTGTTGCATGCAACATGCAAACAAGGAGAATATCATGCATGCAGGGACTCATGCATGCGAGTTCTTACATTTAAACATTCAGTCTTAACTAAAAATAGAAAATAGAAGAGAAGAAGAAATCATTCCCTCAAAAATCTGACAGTGTTGCATGCAACATGCAAACAAGGAGAATATCATGCATGCAGGGACTCATGCATGCGAAGTTGGATCTGCCATGAACTCATCGTAGCTGGTGAAGACTTGTTGTAAAGTATCCATCTCTGTCCCATCAATCCAATCATCTTCAAATTTGATCCGATCCAACTCAACTGCAGCAAACTCCTTCATACTTTTCACCTTTATTAACTCTCTCCTAGCAGCTTTTATCTCTTCTTTGACCTCTACTAGTCGATCTAACATCAACTCGCCACCATCATCTTCTTTTTGCATAAGTCCTTTGAATCTTTCATCCCACTTTTCCTTTATTTGATTAAAATGCATGCCCTCCTCTGAAAATGCATTCACATCTACAATTATAGCAATGACTGCTTCTAACTCTTCCAATTGCTCAGTCAAGATATTACCAATTTCTTGAATCTCATCTTTGTGTTTACACAAAAAGTCAATCCTAAACCGGAGTATGTGAGAAGTTTTCTCTACAAAATCCCTGTTATCTTCCTCAGGTATGGATTGTTCTAGAAGAGTTGTTAGAGGCAATGCACTCACCTTTTCTAACTTTTGACTATATTCTTTATACTCATCTCCTTGTTTCTCCAATGCCTCAATGTATTGATACATTTCTTTAATCAATCCTTCAGTATCCTTATAGGCTTCAAATCCCTTCACTAAAACCTCTCCTACCTCTTGGTTCAATTTATCTATCCACCTGTCTAGCATCTCCGCCTTTCCTCTAACCTGCACCAAATCATCTACTTCCTTTTTTCTTACCAAAACAAGAGTCTCAATGGCTACTACTTGTTGTGACCTTGGAGAGGAGACACTCTTCAAGAATGAATGCAACTGATCCAATTGAGCTTTAAGCTCATCCTTCTTTTGCTTGTCCTTCATCATTCTTCATTTGGTCGTTGAAGCCATGACATCAATCAAATTCATTTGCTGATTTCTAGTGGGTCTTCCCAAATTGACCGTACTCAGCTGATAATCTATTAACTGCATATCCCCTACCTCCTTTTCAGTCATAGGCATGGCACATTCAACAACAATTTCCCCTTTGTCTGTGAGTCGGGTAGAATGTACAATTTTAGCCTTCTTTTTAGGCCTTTCCTGCTCAATCCCCTTCATCATGTCCTCCCAATTGAGAGGTTGTGAAGGTATTACTGCCCTCTTTTGCAAGTCCAGTTTTAACCATATAGGAGCACTTGTAGTAGTAGTCATCGTAGAGGAAGAGGGAGCAATAACTGTAGAAGGTGGCTGCATACTTACTTGAGATTGGGATTCAACCCTTACTTTTTCTTGTTGTTCTTGTAGTATATGTATTTGCACAAGTCTTTCAGCCTCTTCTCTATATTTATGTTCTTGTATTTTCCTGTCTTCTTCTTCTTTCCTCAACCTCTCTTCTTCCAACTGATTTCTCTCCACTCTTCCTTTTCCAACTTTTCTTTTTCTAGAGCTTCCATTTGTTCCCTTTCAAGAGCCTCTTTTTCTAGCTTCTCCTTTTCCACAGCTTCTAGCCTTTCCTTTTCTAATCTCTCTGCTTCTAAGGCCTTAAGTTTTTCTGCCTTTGCCTTTTCTTCTTCTGCTTGTTGTTTCTTTACTAGCTCTTCGGCCTCCTTTTCCTTCCTTATCTTTTCTGATTCTTCCTCTTTTTGTCGAGCTTCCTCTGCTTGTTTCAACCTAGCAACCAGGATTTCCTTTTCCCTCTGTTTTCTTGCTTTCTCCTCCTCAAGATCATGGATCTTTTGTATCAACTCTAACTTGTTATTTTCTTCTTTGACCTTGAGCTCATTCTCTTGCTGCATTCTTTGTTTTTCTTCTTCATCAATTGCAGCCTTAGCTTTACTTTGTCTTGCCTCTAATTGTTGCTGATAAAGTAGAGCATCAGCTTGTACCTTAGCATCCATTTCTTTTTGTTTCTTCGCTACATCCCTTGCATCAGACTTTCTCTTTTCCTCTTCAAACATCATCCATTGCTCTTCTTGCGTTAAAATTTGTTCCATATTCTCCTCTAAAGGCATGTTTTCTTGCAAATCCTTTTCTAACAGAGTTTCATCTGAATCTGTCTCAATTTCTAGAATTTCCTCCACTTCTTTTCCCTTACCAGCTTCAACCAAGCCATGAAGAGTTCCTTCTTGAATTTCTTTACTTTTCTTCCATGTAATTGGGGCTTGGGCGGATGATTCACCTAGTGTAGGTGTTGAAGCAGTAGATCCTACTAGAACATCTCCTTCTTGTGTTTCCTCTGCATCATCTACCACCTCAAGTTCTATTTCTTCAATATCCGGAGGAAAGAATTCCAATGGCTCCTTGGGAGGTGTCTTTCTCTTAATTCTCTTGTATCCTTTACCCTTTTTAAGAACTGGTCCTTTAGAAGCTTGAGTTCTTAGCACTAACCATTGCACACCTCTATCCAACATAGTTCTTCCAATCTTCTTAATATCAATTGTTTCTTCAGCATCCCAATCAATTGGATCTAGGCTCTTGGTGCCAATATTCAACGCTTCATAGGATGGATCCAACACTATTCCATCATCCACCAAGGTGTCAGGAATTTTTTCTTGAATACCAAGCTCTGACATGAGTGATACCGATAATCTTTCTTAATTCTTCTTTCTCAAGTCATACTCATCTTGCCTATCACTCCAAAAATCTTCTAACAAATTAAAATGTCTAGTAAACACTGAAGGTAATAAGGCATACATCTTCTTCTTAGGATCAAAATACTTACGAGCTATATACAATCCCAATTTCAATTGTATCAACTCATTATAGACCGTCTTTGCTCCCTTCAAGTGTTGACAGCTATATTCTCCCAACTTCATGGGAAATTTATGACATCCGGTTTTATGCTTCATCCCAAACCTAGCATGAACTCCGATAGCTTGATACACAAACTCCATTAGCACCATCCTGTTACTGCAACACCTTGGAAGTAAATGCGGATGGCCTTCAAAACCAAATAACCTGAAGTATGTAAATTTGGGGTATTGGATGTACCAACATCCCCATTCAACAATGAATGCCATGGCTTCTTGACTTAACCTTTATCTTGCATCTCCATTTAATTGATTGATGACCACATATAAAAATGCATCATTGACTCTTCTAAAATGAGTCTCAGCAGCCTAAAGAGATAATTGATCATAGTGCTCCCATACCTTCTTTTGTCCATCCAAGGCTCCCATTACGCCCACTCTGTTCAAACCTGGGAAAACACCCACTCTTGCTGCTGCATAAACAATGTAAGAGGTCATAAAGAAACACTTGGTTTCTCTGATCTTGGTTAACTGATCATGTATGGCATCAGAAACAATCATTTTCCAATCAAACTATTGTTCTCCATTCAAGATAGTCTGAATAAAAGGAAACATCCACTCCTTGAAGTAAAATGCATCCCTCTTTCCAAACACCCTAGACAACATCCCAATCAACCTTGCTACCTCTTCATAGAAATCTGCCCTCTTTGGCTGATCTGCAAGTTTACTTAAAGATTTCTTTTTTGTCTTCAACCACTTCTTGTTCAAGTGAGATTTATTCATTCCCTTATACTTACTATATTGCTCCAAGGCCTCTGCCTCATTCAACTGCACCAAGTTCTTTGGATCTGGAACATCGAATATAGTTTTAAATGCTTGAGAAGTAAGATTAATAATCACATTGTCTTGTGAATCCATGCATAGTCTGGTAGCGGGATTGTAAGCACTGGCTACTATCATGATTAACTCCAGGCACTGGACAGATATAGGAAATAAAGTGATATGAGCTAACCCAGACTTGACAATTCTTTCCGTAGTCAATGTAACCTCCTTGTCAAATGCTTCTGAATACCACTCCTCAAAATTATATTGACCTAAATTGGTGTCAGTGATATCTGACCAATCTGATTCCACCTTGCTCATCTTTACAACCGGACTCCTATGATTATACCTTAAGGTATAAGGCAGTTCTTCTAGCTTTAACTTCTTTGGTTTTGATGCTACCTTTGATGTTTCTACAGGCTGGTTTCTTCGAGCAGCTTCCCCTGATGTTCCTGACATCTTTCAACTTTCCTGCAAGCAAAAACCTCTATTAGATCTTCAAATATCAATACCAAAACATACTCTAAAACCATACCTTTCATATATGTACCGAAGGCGGAACCAGGTAGAAACACAACCTAAAACAATCTCCTTTACAATACTGTCAAACTCGGAGCAAAAACCGATGTAGAAATTTCGGTAATGATGAACGGGCTCGGAGTCGGAATTGGAAAGAGAATCGGAACCGGGACCAGAATGAAAAAGGGATTTGATTTTCTTCAGATTTTCATATTTTCATTTTCTATTTCCACTCCGCCTCCGCTTCTGTTTAGGTTATCGTCATTTTTTGAAGAAGACTTCTATTATACGCGGAGCTGGAAAGACAGTGGGAATTGGAATTGATAATCTCTACAAAACAAAATTCTCAAGTTCCAGATCGATTCCGATCCCGTCTCTACCTAACTTGACCATGACATCATCATTAGCCAACAACTCCACGATTAAAACCTAAGCCATTAAAATGAAAAGGGGCTTAACACTACATTCATATGACCATGGGGAACGACTGTATATCTTTTAGGGCATCATAATTTAATCATTTTAAATGTGATCATAGAAACCTACGAAACCCTAATCTAACGAGCACAATAAAAACTAGGGCACGGATCTAAACCTTTCCATTTACCAGAATGTAAAACGCGACCAAACCCTAAGTAAAAATGATAAATCAATTTATCCTAACTCAGTGTAAAATCTCTAATCCACCTTACTGTAAATTTCTAATCTAACTAACGACCATTTAAAACCTAAACTTAATCTAACTCACTGCAAATCCAAAATAGCACGACGCGATCACGACTAAAGCGTGAAAGTGACCGTGCCCTAAAAATAGAAAGAACCAACAAATAAAACCAAAAGAAACAAAGAACATAACCAAACAAATAAAATAAACAAGACCCGAACAAACAAGCACACCAAGAAACATGAAATCATTTGGAAATGACATGATCCAAAGAACGGGAAAATGTATATATAAAACACGCAACAGTAAATAAAATGAAGAACAACAATAAAACCTACCCCGAACACAAGAACCCGAGTTAACCTTCGAACTGATTCACACGCAACAATCATCTCCTCCTTCAATCTTTTCGCTCAAATGAACTCTGTTGCTGCTCTCTCGTGCTCTTCAATCTGTTAATAATGATAATAATGATCCATTTAGTCCCTAAATAAGGTAAAAAGTGAGGATTTCTACCTACACGAGTAGTTGTCATTAATGCCTAAAACGCAGTAAAGGCGGAGTCGGAAATGAAAGTGAACGAGCACTCCTCTGCAGTGTAACTTCAGTCAGAAAGTCAATGACCCAAAAGTGGCGAGGGTGGAACCAAAAATGGAAAGTGCTTCGAAAGTTTAAGAAATTTCCAAACCTCATTCCCAATACGGTTTCGGGTCCTCCAACTAAACACAAAACAAAACCAAACACAAAAAGTCAAGCAAACGACCGACATAATAAAAAGTAAACACAAAGACCCAGAATAAAACCAAAAGTCAAAATAGCGGAGATGGGGGCGGAATCGATTATGATTTTGCAATTCTCGATAAAGACTAAGTTAACCACCACTCTGGCTCCGGTTCCGCTAAATACAAAACAAAAAGACATAAAGAAAAGACTGTTGGGATAGAAACCAAAACAAGTTTCAAAAGAACTTTCAGAACCTGATTCAGTTCCGGTTCCGATTCCGACAGAAAAACAAAGTATTGACAAAACAAGACTCCAAACTTTGCTTCAAAAACAACTAAGTACAAAAATAACAAAGGGGGACCCATTTTGACCAAGGCAAAAGATGGGGTGGTTATGCAAGGCATAACAGAACCCATCATGATATCATGATCTCACATCTCCTCAAAAGAAGATCATATGCTCCAATGAACATATCATGCACCTACATCATGCCAAAACACCAATACATAATCAAGATTACATCATGGCATAATACATAACCATCCTATCAAACAAGGATCACATGTCAAAAGACAAATCATGACACCTCAACCAAAGACTAATTATTCCTCCATGGCTAAGAAATATGTCAACATCTCCAAATCACATGAAGATAACCATCTCTTGTAAATGAAACCCAAGATTTCAAAGAACCATCACTACATAGAAAAAATAGGATCCGAGAATCCATCCATGATACCAAAAAACACTGTAGAAGATCATCCACCATCAAATGGTGAATCCACATCATCGCCACAAGCTCCCTCTGAACCATGATAATGATATCTCCATGAAAACATGACAACCATCCTCTAAATGAAGATCCCCCATGAACCCAATGCAATAAAAGGGCTCTACACCGAGCTCTCAAAGGGAAGAGTACAAACCACGATCTCCAAACCAAGAAGATACAATACCGCTAAACCATCATTGTCACAAGCTCCCACTAAATAGTGTAATCAAGCTATCTATGAAATCATGATAACAACCTCCTCAATGAATATCAACCATAACCATGATCCTCAAGCCAAGAAGATACACCACCACAAACTAAACAAGAATCAATTCAACACCACCAAAAAAGAGCCTGCATAAACAATCATGTCATGAAAAAATCCCTAAGGAATAAGGAACATCCACGACACCATGATCACCACCAAATATACCAGCAATGCAATCCATCTATGTCACACATGTCTACATCGCATAGTCAACTATATAGGTCTCACATCATGACTCACCTAGTAATGCCATCTCTCCATCTCAACATGACAACCAAACTAGTAAAACAAGTGACTAAACCAAGCCACCAAACTGAATATTCATTAGCATTGAAGCATTTATGGGCATAGAAAACCTACATCCAAGTCATAAATTCAACTTGTAAGTATAGATAACCTACAACACTGCACAACTCATAAATACAACAATGTAACATACAAATCTAATAATATACTAATAATCATATCAAATGATAGTAATTAGAGATGTACATGTGAGTATACAATTACTTCGACATCAAATCACCAAGATCTGAATAGTCATAAGCTCACAAAATCACCATATTTAAAAGAACCCATAAACATATCAAATGGAAATAATAGAAAATAAACCATGCTAAAACATCTCCAAACCTAATCCATTGTGTAGTTCTCTAAACAAAATTTTCGTCAACTGTAAGTCCAAAATTTGACTCCATATGCACAAGTTAGGACCTCTCCAACCTTGAAAAGAATATCCAACTTCCCGTAAGAAAATCACTCTCAAATAGTAAAATAAGGAAAAACCATTGATACCACAGTGTAGTAATCAGAACCACCTTTCCAACAAGTATAAGAAATCAAAAAATAGACACTTTGGGTGAAAGTTATGCCCCCTATAAAAAATTGCATAATTTGACTTATAGAGAAAAAAATGAGAGGCCACAGGGTGGTTGGCCGGCGACGCCACCACTTGGGTGGTGGCGGACTTGATAGCACTTTTAAATCAAACTAAATTTATATTTTATAGTTTTTAATAAAATAAAAAAACCAAGCGACATTTTATTTTTAATGTTTTTACCCCACAGGGGGTAGGCTATGGCTCGAGCGATAGTTAACAAATGACTAGCCGGCTAACACTATTGGTGGTGGTGGCAATGTCGTCTGACTTGTTAGCTAGACTGGCATGGACGATAAAGTGGTCGGGGGTCTATGAACCCCCCACTATTACACACACACACACACACACACACATATATATATATAATAGGGTTTAAATAATTTTTATTTCACCACAAGATTTTAATATTTTTTCTCCGTAGAAAATTAGACGGGCATACAATTGTACGACAGGGGTAGGGAACAAAAAAAATCATAGTTTTTCCTGTAACCAAAATAGGCCAAATTTTATATCAATCTTCATCTCTTGGGCCTCTTGGATCCAATGGTGAAGTTTTTTTTGTCCCAAGCAGTCATCTACAACATTTCCCCTACAAAACCCTCATGATGAACATCCATAAAAAAAGACCCTTTTTCCAACAAAGATTCATAAACCTAGATCTGTAAAAGATAACCACAAATATGCAACCCTAAAACCCAAAATATACAAAAAAATACCTCCACAAAACCCTCATATCTTTCAATGTATTCATTCTTTCCACACAAGCCTTGGATTCAATTATACACTAGATCTACTCCAACAAGGGTTATACAAACCACAACCATGGATTTCATACCAAATGAAAGGAAATATGCATCCCCCCAAGATAATTTCCACATAACCCTAATAGAGAAATCTATGCAAATAATTATTGAGGGAAGTCATTAAGGAGGTAATTGAATTGTTTAGTAATGAGAAAAACCAATCCAAGTTCATATTTTTCAATAATCCAGGTAAGGCCAACACATGGTTGTTAAGATCTCCTTTTCCATTATACTTTTCAAAGCAAAGTATTTCAATGTTTTGTAGGATTGGTGTCTTTAGGATAACAAATGATAATGGACTACATGTGACATATGTGGGTGGGTTTATGTTAGTTTCACTTTGGATCATATTTATTTATTTTGGTTGTAACGATGACATGTTTTTAAAAGTTGGTTTATCACGGGATCATTTGGTGACATGTTTTGAGAGTGCGTTGTGTTAGAACCTAAAAAATCCATAAGAAAAACTAAGGGTTTCCCCATTTTAGCCTAAATTTTCCATCAATACCCTAAGGGATTTTATTTATTTATACCCTTTTCCTATCTTTCTCTTAAAATATTTCACTTCACCGCATTTCTTAAAGCTAAGAAAACCCTTCACCATTGCCATATTAGTCATTTTCTATAGGGCAACACTTTTACCTCTATACCACAACCCCTTTTAGGGTGGCTCGTGGTATGACGGTGACAGTAAATGGATAGTCATTGGTGGGCCAATAGTTAACGGTTGTGGCACAACCAACAGAGGGGCCACCGTGGTACCGCGCGTGGTCAAACTACAAACCGTGGTGACTGCAGTGGTTAGTTATTAAACAACGATGGTAGCGGTCGAAGGAGCCACCGCGATGCCATGGAAGGTTAGAATGCAAACCGCAGTAACGCGGTAGATGGTGAGGGAAGCAGCTAACGGTCCTACTGCGGTACTGCCGACAGTTAGGAAGTTGGTCGTGGTAAAGCGGTGAGGGGAAGGATATACCGCTGATAGTCAAGTTAGAGATTGCAGTGATCGCGCTAAGCTGAGGTGAGGCAGTTGGTGGAAGCTATTAGCAAGTTGCAGAGTGGCCACCGTGTTACCGCTGGCGGTCAGACCAGTGACCGCGGTAGCATGGTAAAGGGTGAAGTGACGACGAATGAAGCGGACACCACGATACCGCCGAGCGAAGGAGAGGAGATAGTAGTTAGACTGTAGGAGTTAGATTTTTCCTGAGAAGGGACTGGGATGGAAATAATGTATAGAATTTTCTTGAAGCAGAAACAATGAAGACTAATGTTTTAAACTGGTGAATTTCTCTTTGGTTTTCAGTTATTGTGTTGCATCAATTTATACTCTTTATTTTGGTTGTCTCCAACTTGAGGTCTTTTAATCATTTAAATCAACATATCAAGAATATTCCTTGATTTATCAAGATATATTCCATTTTGTGTGATTTCATTAATTGGTGTCTGCAAGCCATAATTAAATTCTCTTAATAAATCACAGTGGTTTTGAGATTTCTTTTGGATAGTTAAAGAAGAACCTGATAGAGAAACATTCTAGCACTGTTTATAAAAGTCATAGACTTAGTAAATTTTTATGCCAGCCATAGAATATTTAGAGTACCTAGCAACTAGAGTGAAGCCAATAAGAGGAAACACATATCATTTTTGACTGCATTTCCCATGTGGATAGAAGGCACTGATCTGCCACAACCCAGAGATACAAATCCATATCAAACAATTTATTCAAAAAACCTTTCATTTGTGCAGTAGGAGTAGGAGTAGTTGTAGTAATTTTATCTGTCCACTTCCCTTTGCCATTGTGGATATATTTTTTCACCAGGAAATACATCTTAAATCTACAACACACATAGGTGCACCCGCCTAAGTTTTGCAGAGCCTGAAGAGTAGAAGGTACAATCGCATCAATTGGCCTTGTTAGTTGGCCAAAAGCATTGTGAGAGCCTGGTGACCTCTCATGGTTCAAACCTACATTTTTGAGACCCAACACTTTGAAAATCACAAACTATTATGGATGATTGGAAGATTATTATTTTCATGTTCATAACAGGTGGAGAACATGGGGTTGTTGTAGGTGAAGGGACAAAACTATCAGGATTTCCTCAAGAGATCCCTAAGATTGAGTTTAGAACATTACTATGTTGCATAGTGGATGCTATGACTGGAGGGGTAAAGGTAGGAATAAAAGGCATGGTCATGGGAAAGGAATCTTGTTTACCTAATTTATTTTGAGCATTAGTAAATTTCTGAGTGCAACTAGCCACTATAGGAATGTTTTCGTCCACTATATGGGCTAGGATACACAACATGTCTATCCCTTGCAAGTCATTGATTAGCTTCCTAAGGTTATCCATAAGAGGAACCATTTCTCTAGCTAAAGACTCATTACTTAAGTATTTTTGGAGTCTTTATAGGTCTTTTTATAATTGTATAAGTTTATCTTTAGGGACATAGGCAACAATAGCCTCCAAGTCCACATAAATTTTAGGTGGTGACAAAGACATAAACAACATTTGATTAGGAAGAGAATCAAATATAGATTGAGTATTTTTGATACCTTGAGTGAAAGAGTTATGAGACTCAGGATCAACATTGGATGTGATTACAACATGGGAATTCAGAAGCTTGAAACTATGTTTCACAAGGGTATTATCTATAGGACACCAGGTCGTGAAGCTCATAAAATTATTACAAAATTCAAAACACTAAATTTGTCATATTATGAAGAGAAAATTAGATGATAGTGACAAAAACTAATACTTTTTTTAGAAATAAAACACATACCTGCCAAAAAATCATATAGACAAAACTATGATCCAATTTTTTTTCTAAAATTGGTTGGACATAGGTGGTGGTGCCCTAGTCTAGAGATGCAAGTTTTGACAATTTAGAATCTAGAAATCACTTACAATATCTGAGCATTTAAAGTTAAAAAGGTTTAGGTCTAGCAACAAATTGATTTTTGGAAATACACAAAACCCTAATTTTTCAATGTGGAAGACACAATATTGCATAAAATTTTATGTTTTTGAAGTAATGCAATATGTTTAAGATACAATTTTTTAGATTTTAAAATATAATAATTGACTGAATATACTTTGAAAAATCTCAAAATGAACATCTTTTTATCCTTTGAAATGACCAACACTATGCAAATATTTATTTTTTAATGATTTTCACTATAATACATGCATGCATAAATAATATATTCAAACGACCTAATATTGCACTTAGATTTGAAATAGTAAATTTAAGATTTTCATAAGGCTCTTAAACTATAACAAGTGTTAAGTTCACCAAAATCTGATGTGGAAAAAGGGGCCTAGGATCTAAATCACACTTTCTCCTACATTACATGAGGAAGGAACCAAAAATGATCACAAACACCCACTTCACTGCTAACCTTGATGGAAAGGCCAAAATGGTGGATCAGGGTTTTATTTCTTTTCTTAGGGAGATTAATATTAATAGATTGATTAATGATCAATTTGATTTGATAATGAAAATGTACATTTAGGTCAAATATGAAGTTACAACAAATTGATGTGATTAAAGGAAAGTGCAAAATAGAAACCTAGGAATGAAGTGTAGAGAAACTAAATGCAAAGATAGAGGAACTTGGCATATGAATTTGAGCTCAAATTGGCTAGATAGGGGCGGTTGTACCCTAGTCTTAGAAGTGAAGATATTTGGAATAGAAAACTAGATCTCAAATGGTCATAGTTTATAGGTTCTTCCTTTCCAAATTTTTCTTCAAATTTTTTTTTGTTGATGATTAATTTCACTTTCCCTAATTTTTTGAGGCAGGCGGCTTGAATGCTTAATCTTGCAATTAGGTCTTCAATTATTTCCCAAATACACTTCAGATCTATCACCTGCACACAAGAGAGGAGATAAATTATTGTGTTGTATAGGGGCTTACCTAAGTCAAACCCCATTTTGGTATTTCTAGCTCCACAATGGTTATGATGATGTAAAAGAGTGTTTACCCTCAATCGAATAAAGGAAAATTGATAAAAGAATAAAAATTTGACAAGCGCTACAATTTACTACTCAAATATGCTTTCCTTGATGGAATGAATTCATTATACTCATCTCATCCAAGGAGACTTGATTATTTTATTGGAAGTCCTGAAAGTGTTAGTACTCATAAAAAAAATGAATATAAAACATGAACAAACTCACATATAAATTTGATGCATTACAAAACATGAATCTTGACTAATTAAATTATTGTAATGAATTCTTATACTCTTGATTGATTTTTAGGATGCTCAGTTATGATTTAAATTTCCTAGGATTTCAAATGGTGAAAAGTCTTTTATATATATGAAATTATTCATTTTCTTGCAAAATTAATTATAAAAAGTGGACAAATGTATTTAAATTTGTAAATGTTAAAGTTTCAATAATAACATGTTTAAATTGGGGCCAAGATAGGTAGAAAAGGGATGCTAGAACCCTATTCCAAACCTATCTTGGGTATTTTAATATTGATAAATAAATATTATATAATTATTCCCAATTTAATTTTGATTTTCCAAAGATGACCAAAAAATGAGAAAATTAAGAGTATAATTAGTTCCAAGCATATAGGGGGGGTCTAAACCTAGTGTGAAATTATGAGGGGTGACAATTTACGATGCATCACCAATAAGATAGACTACCAAAAAATTTAATGAGAGAAAGTATCTTATTCTTAGCTAGATGGAGCTATGTTAAGGAGTGTAAAAATAAGGAACTTTTTAATTACTACTAAAGTGGAAAAGTGGGTGTAAAAGAAAGAGTGACATTAAGAAGAAGACTATGATTGGAAAGCAAGATTTGAAGCTAAGTAGAGATACACAATTAGAGGAAAGTTGTAATTGGATATTTAGGAAGAGAACACGTTGAGAAAGTAAGAAGTAAAGGTAAAAAATTTAAATGAGAAGAAAATCTATGAAAATGACAACTCTAGTTTTGATTGATGTAGAATAAAACCCTTGACTCAAGTATAAAAGGAATCTATGGAAGAAAATGGAGGTACATGCAAATGAGTCATTCTTTGATTCCCAACCTATATGCTCTATATGGAATATGTAAAGAAGTATATATAGTATGTTCTACAAAAGATCAACCATGAGAAATTTGAGGACACTAAAAACCTTGTACTAAAATTTGATAGAAAGATGAGAGAAATAAGACACCAAAACTAATAAAAATAGTGAAAGAATTGAATTTTGATACTTGGGCTTATTTATCAATTTTTTGTGAGTAATTGATGTTGGTCAAATTAGTATTGAGCTTAATATAGATAGAATCTATGTATCTCGACAAACCCTATATAATACCCAAAAAAGCCATTAAATTTGTAATAAGGCTATGTGACAAGGGGAGCTTCGAGAAAAGGGAGCTAACTAGAAAAAATAATATGGAAGTAATCTAACAACAAATGATATTACAAACCCCATTATGTGATATGTGATAGTGGGAATCACATATGAAATTTATTATAAAAATAAACAAAACTCATCTACATGAATAATAATCCTCATCACATATGAAATGATCATGAAAAAATGGGAATTTGATCTTGTGGAGATGTTGCATAAATAATTGTTGGATATGTTGCATAGACAAAGTGCATCAATTACCAATTTAGGATGGTTCCTTGCTCATCTATCTCACATTTTAGTTCATGAGAAGCTTACCAAAATATGGTGGTTATGTGTGGTCTATACATAGCATAGTAGAATCATAAATAAACAAACATGTATGTGAGAATTTTTCAACAAGCCATATATTTTTAAGAATTTTATTAGATATTATTCAAAAAAAATTAGCCAAGATGCAAAATAAAGACCGTGTATCTTTGGATATAGTGAAAAATGTTAGAAGGATATTACTTTTATGACACAAACATATACAATATACTTATATATTTAAGAAATATTTAACCATTAACTTCATGGCACTTGACTGGCCTATGAAATATCTATTGAGATAGCAAAATAAAACATTAAAGGTTTGTTAACACTACCAAAATACCCTAGGGTAAAGATATTTGGGATATACAATGAATATGTAAAGAAGATAATGATAAAGGAGGCATAGGAAAAACTAGAAAAAGGAAAGGAAAAGTTCCACTACAAATGGGGTTTTGTAAAGGACCCAATACTACTAACTATAATAGAGATTTGTGACTCCCTCTCACCATTACAACTAGGTGAAAAACATGTGTAATATTAAAAACTATTGAAAATTAGATACCTTGGATTCAACATAAAGGGTTCAAAGACATATAAAAAACTTGGAGAAGAAGAGCTCGAGAATATCCCCACTAATGCATCTAAGGAGGAAATTGGTAGTTACTCTACTATAAAAGGAGAAAAGTGGTGAAGGAAGGGAAGATTATATATTAAGAGAATTCATAAAGGCCCCCTTACAAATCAGTGTAGAGAAAAAAAGAGAAGAAAAAGGCCCTTCATAGCCTAAGGATAAGTCAAAATAAATTTTCAAAACTTTGTAGAACAAGAAGTTCCCTAAGAAAAATAAGAAAAAGAAAAGGGAAAATGAAAAAACAAAGGGAAAATGACAAAACAAGAAGAAAGCATAAGTGGCACTACCATTACAAATTGAGTAGTTTGAAGAAAAAAACAGATGCGATGGATGTTAAATTATATTATATATCCTATATTAAAGATTTGTAGATTTGGAAATGAGATGTGAGTATAAAAAAATGGTAGATCTTGAAAATGGTAATAGGAATAAGAAACGTATAAGCAAGCTAGGTCATGTAGGATCAATTGGGTTCAACAAAATAAAATGAAAAGCATGGTTTCCTTAGGGCTAACCTATGATAATTAAATAAATATAATTAATTTAGCCTAGATTAATTAATGATAGCCAACAATTGATAACATACACAAGTGTGCTTATTATTCTAGGAAAGTAATGAGGAGGATGTGTAAATTTAGCTCATTAACTAAGGAATGATTTATATTTGATGGAGATTTTGGAATATTCTCTCTTTTTCCTAAAATTTTGATCTCTCTAGTAAACGAGTTCTTTGGGTTCTACATTGATCCTATGTGTGGTTTAGAGCCAAGTCCAACCATCTAGGTCAAATCTATGAATGTAAATTTGTCCACTTTCTCTAGATTTGACTTTGATTAATGTGCAACTTTGCTCTATCATTCACTTAGTAAATATATGACATCTACATTCTTTTTGATAATATAAAGGCTAATATTATTTTAAAATACCTTGGAAGGGTTGTCATTTCATTGCAAGGAAATAAGTTCTCCTAGGTCAGTTCCAAAAATATGTACAAAGATTCAAAGACAATGGCCCTAAGATGATATACATGCAGATTCATTATTTTATAGTGTACTAAATCCATATATTTCACTATTGAATTCTTAGTTAATGATCTAGAATGGAAGAAAATGTTTCAATGTATGTCATTAAATTAATAAAATAAAATGCCATTGTATAGTACATATAACATCAAATTTCATAATATGCGTGTCTAGTTGGCTCACGAAAAGAAAATAAAGGGGGTAAATCGGGAAAGTCCGAAGTTGAATTTCAAAAAAGATGGAGTTGAGTTTGTGACCACGAGGTCAACCCTACAACTATGAAAATGACTGTAGGTAAGAACAGTTAGATCCAAATGACTTATGGATAAGTTAGAATAGATACATAGATAAATGTATAGATGCAAGGATAAGACAAATGTATAAAAGTATATACAAATAAGGATAAGGTAAAGATTAAATAAATAAATATATGAACAAATTCATTTTCATATAAAATTATATCATTTATCAATATATACATATATAGAAAAATATTTTCTTTAAATACAAAATGATATCAATACACAAATTTCATTATTATACTTAAATTATTCATATCAAATTTTTAAAAATAAAATAAAACGACCTTTGACAACAAAAGAAAATAGTAGAGATTATGACATTGCATAATATATTCTAAACATTGCATAATATATTCTAAACTTTGCATAAGATCCAAAATAGTTAAAGGGGGACCGAAAAAGACAAAAGGCATCTATATGAGACGTGTCGACCACCTCTCATTAATTCATGCACCCTATTTAACGGAGTGAATGGGGATAAGTTTACACCAAAACATATATAATAAAACTTTCCCCGCTTAATAGTGTTTATTATATTATATTTAAATCTTGTCTTTTTATTAAATATAATCTTGAAATTATAATTAAAAATAATTAGTCATGAGTAGTAGGAGAGATTAGGTGGAATTAAAATATTAATTTAAATAAAATAAATATTAATATATTTAAAAATCTCATTATAATTTAAGATTTTATATTTTGTAAGTACAAATATTTTATTTGATTACGACTTACTTATGATATGGGTTCTTGTAAAAACATAAAATAAATTATTGAATAAATTTTGAAAAATATTTTATTATTATTTTAAAAACACATAATAACAACATTTGAAATATTTGAATTATAATCATTTATATTATATCACAATTGAATTTATATATTTTAAAATTTTGATTATGACTTAAAGATACAAAATCTCTAGAAAGTGTAAAGACTTGACCACATCAACTTAGTCTTTAGGAGTAGATGTAAACTACCCTAAAGATTTGATAGAAATTTTAAAAACACATAATAACAACATTTGAAATATTTAATTTATAATCATTTATATTATATCACAATTGAATTTATATATTTTAAAATTTTGATTATGACTTAAAGATACAAAATCTCTAGAAAGTGTAAAGACTTGACCACATCAACTTAGTCTTTAGGAGTAGATGTAAACTACCCTAAAGATTTGATAGAAACTAGTAATAATGGTTTAATCATTTTGTGTATGATGTAAGAAAGAGTCAATTTAAGGGGGCCACTTACTTGCCCAACTCACATTTGTCTTTTAATGATAATGATGTAACCAATGCCAACACAAAATCTTGTATAATTGGATCAAAAATTATAACTAAAAACAATCTATTTTCAACTGCTTTGTAGAAAAATGTTGTACTATTTGCATTTGCTTCTTTCATTTCGTTGACAAAATGAACCATCCCATGTGAAATCAAAAGGTGGGGAATAAAATAACATGGGATGGAATAGACTTGCACATGGTGGCTTCAAATTAAGCAATGGAAGTTGTTAAGGGACAAGACTGTCATTTTCATGGAGTCACTATTGTTCCGTCTAAGAACAGACTAGCTCTTATTTGGATTTTTAATTGAATGATTCGGTTCTTATGATATTTTTGTCTTCAAACTATGTATAGATATTAGTCCTACAAGGTTAAAAAATCAACTAGGTATGATTGTGGAAAAGGTATTATATTAATAGAAATGCACATGGCTGAAGAATACAAGTCATTACACTATTGTATACCTACTTGACCAACTCATTTATTTATTCATGTTAATCAAATAGAGGAGATAACCATAAGAAACTTGAAAGCAACACTTTGTAGTCTCAATTAATATGTTTGTATCTCTACAAAGAGAAGTGAGATGAGAGAATTTAGGGGGCATTTTAATGGTTATTGTTTTTCATTTTTTTTTGGTTTTTTTTTAATTAGGATATTATGAGTATTATGAATTCGTTTTAAAAATGTATAAATAATCATTTCTTTTAAGTTTAGTGTCAATAATCGAGGTATTCATTACATTAAATATCTTCAAAGTATGATTCAGGTTTCATTTTTTTTGTGTGTTTGATGTGTCTTGTATTCAATGAGACTTTATCCATAGTGGGCACATTCAAATCTTTTAAATTCACTTACAAACTAACACTCTCAGACATACTTTGTTATTTAAATATGTATTTGTAACATATAAATCTTTCAAATTCACTTACAAACTAACAATACTTAAACATATTTTGTTGTTTGAATATGTATTTGTAACATACAAATCAAGATCGCCATAGTCCTATTGACAACAAAAGAATGAAGAATATATATGGATGTGACTAAGAAGATTGTTATTTTGATATCTTCACATGCAAAAGGGAAACTCATTATAATGTGTATGTCATTTATCTATTAAAATTTTGTAGTTATCATACCAAAAATCCCCTAATAGAGAAATAGTTTATATAAAGCACTCAAACTAAAGATGAATGGTGTTAGGAAAAATGTGTTGTACAACTTGCACAAGAAAAATGTTATTTTGTTGTGTAAAATAAATATTTATTTGTGGTGCATCTTAGGAGATTGCTTTATCCACATTAAATATATATGTGTTCACTTGTAAACTTGTATGGGACATTGGTTAGATATTTTATGTGTGAGAAATATATGACAAATATTTAATATTTGTGAAAAAATGTTTAAATTTGGGGTCAATGATTTTATACTCTCGTAATTTTGAGACATGTGGTTTAGATAATACCACTTGGTGGTTTTGTGTGAGCTTGATTGTACAAAAGCAAGCACAATGTTAGAGTTTGAGGTTGGTTGTGAATTGTCTTGAACTCTCCTATAGTGTGCATATGTGAAGCATGGAATGAGATGTGTGTGTGCATGATTTACCCATTATGATTGGATGCATCGAGAATGAATTGAAGGAACTTGATGTTTTAAAAGTATTTATGTCTCAAGACTATGTAAGTGTATTAAAAAAATTCATTGCTAAATAATAAATTGAGTGTGGATGATTTTAAAGTCTAAGTTTTTCCCTCATGGGGTTTTTAAATGTTATATCTTTTGTAATTGTGTAGTATATCTTTGATCTTTACATATGGTTATTCTAAGCACTTGTTTGTATATTTTATTTCTTAGAGTTATATGGAAACTTTTATTATTGCAACTTTTAATTTTTAATGGAAAGAGAGTAAACCCAAGATTATGCATTTCAATCTTATTGACAAGATAAAAAAATATATGCTTGATATGATTTGGTAATAATCTAAATGAAAAGGAAATAGACTAATCTTATGAGAAACAATTCAAATAAGTAGAAGAGATAAATAAATTTTAACAACATATTCAAAATAGTGTTTACCCTATGAAACCTAATATAAAAAATTCAACAACAATAGAACACACAAATAATATTGATTATTTAAATAAAATTAGATTACAGTATCTTGGTGTTGTCCATGGAGATCCTCAACTTTGTCTTATGGAGTCAATTTACCAATATAAATTTGTAATAAAATCACCATGTAAACTCCATTGAAAGCATCCAATATATAGACTAATGAGATCCGAGAAGGTGCATATATTCTCTCAAAATCATGGGCTCAAAAATAGGTTTTCAACATAAGTTAAAAAGTGTAAAGTGTAATTTTGACCTTACATTTTTTCTTGTCTTGCATTCTTACAAACTATAGTGAGGTAAGCATAACAAAGAGAATGCACTACTACCAAAATATGTAAAGGATACATCATGATGATACAAGAGAGCAATGGTGTTTATCTTTTTTTGTCTTTTATCCACTCTAGCATGCACTCTAGCTTTATAACATGCATGCACAAAAGAGAAATTAGTTATTATTCATTAAATAAAACTATTACAAAAATACCATTACACACTATGAAAAATCATATATACTTTATTTTTTAACCCCATTATATAAAAAATAATGGATCCATGGAGGATCATATTGGAAAAAGAGGAACATGAATACGAAAAGATGAATGTTAATGGATGTGAAGGAACCTAATGTAGCTAAATAATCATTCCATAACATTCATTCTCATTATTGACAACAACAAAAAAATCAATTATAGAACAATTCACTTTAATTCCCCATTCTATCTTCTCAAACTAAAAAATTCACTTTATAAGTACTAAAATTCCTTCTTAAATGTCTACCCTTTTTTAGTAATCTTACATACTTACACATTTGGATATGAAAATTTCCAATTAGTCAAGTATAACTTAACTGAGACTAATTGAAAATTGGAAACATCTAATTACATAAGGAAATTTGTAAATAACTAAGACGCCCAATTTTGGAAATTGTCAAAAAAATAGTAAAACTTCAATTTGAGGCCTTAGATAGGTAAAAATGGCATTGAAAAATTATCAAGTCTTAATACAATGGAAAAAATTTAGTTGGATTTTTTTCAACTTTTCAAGATGTTCCTCCATGTAAATTTTAAGCTCAATTAAACTCCAGTCAAAAGTTATGACCTTTGAAAGCCCCTGCATTAGAACCACTTTGACATGGATTAGGTTGTGCAACAATCACCTAGATATGGTGTTTATTTATGCAAGAATCTCTTTGTTAAAATCCCTTTACTTGTGATCAAACTATAAAAAATAAACTAGGTATTTCTTTAACATATGATCCACTAAAACCAAATATTGTAGCATGTTCACCTTGGTCAAAAAGGTGATAGTTGTAAAATATGTTAGAAAAAAGGTGTGTTGTACATCTTGCATAATATATTTAATGTAATTATTCTTGGGGCCACTTTATGTTGCATGTAACATTGGGACATAAGTTAAGTTGTAAAAATACAATTATTTAATATTGGGGAAAATAAATAAATAAAGTACCCAATATTAAATAAGGGGACATGGTTTTGTAATCTCATGGTTTTAGTCACATAGTTTTGTGTAATACCACTTAGTGGTTTTGTGGGAGCTTTCTTCTATAAAAGCAACCACAAAGGTAGTTATTGTAAGATGCAATTTTGCATGTTAGCTTTGGTTAGCATTTGTGAGGGTTTGAAGCATGGCACAGGATGTGTGGTTGCATGCTTGTTCACATGGATTGCTTGGAGAGGGTTTGTTGCTTCAATGGTGTTCATGGAGACTCGGAAGATGTATTGTAATATTTATTGTTGAATAATACATGAGAGATGGATGCTTTTGGAGGCTGGGTTTTTTTCCCTCTTGAGGGTTTTCCCAGGGTATATCTTGTGTCATATTTTCATGGGTATGTTGTCTATTCTCTTGCATGTGGATTTTGAATACTTAATTGCATAGATTCTCTTATGGGTTATGTGGAAATTGTCTTTAATTGGCTACAAGTTTCCAACAAAATATACCCCCTTAAATGGACTAAATACAAAGGATATAATCAATTAAAGGAGTAAAAATATATATATTAAATATGTATTCAATGGTGTATATTAAGAGAATAATATCAAAAAGGAGAAAGTGGGAATATTTAATCCCCTAGAATGTCATCACAATTTTATCCCCCAGAGAAAGGGAAAAGATAAAATAATAATGAGATATGAAAGTGTATAATATGAGAATAAATAGGAAAAGATAAAGCATGTAATAGAATAAGGAGGAACAAAATTGGGTAGTACATCTTACCTAATAGCAAATTAGATAATTGGGTATTACATCCTACACCCACCCATTTTTCACTCAACCGACTCATAGTGTAACTACTCTAAGATAATAATGAGATATGAAAGTGTATAGTATGAGAATAAATACGAAAAGATAAAGCATGTAATAGAATAAGGAGGAACATTATTGGGTAGTACATCTTACCCAATAGTAAATTAGATAATTGGGTAGTACATCTTACCCAATAGTAAATTAGATAATTGGGTAGTACATCCTACACCTACCCATTTTTCACACAAACGACTCATAGTGTAACCACTATAAGATGCCTTAGGTACAACCTTAATACCATTAGGATTTTTGAATCTAAGATAGTTGTAGACATCCGAATTTGACCTCTCCCATAAGGAAAAATTCATCCCCTTTATTCATTTATCTTGCATTTCCCATCGATGTTAATTAAATCATTTATTTAATTAATATTTCCCCCTTTCCCTAATGTTCTTAAGGTATTTAATTTAAATAATTAAATACTTTACCTTTATCCCCTTTCCTCTCTAAATTAAATAAATATTCCAATTTATTTTATTTAGTCATTTTCCTTTATGAATTTAAATCAATTTTTAAATCCATAATTTCTCTCTCCTTGTCCCATCCTCAATAATCCTTCCTTAATTTGGATTAATTTAATTAATCTTTGATTAGGGTGTGTGCACCCTTAATCAATACTAATGTCACATCCTCCATATTTGTCCACTTGCCTTAATCCTTCATTAACCACCTTAATCTCCTATTTGCATAACCTAATTACTTGATTAGGTTACCCTAATCCTTATGCCATTTATGGCATACCCCCAAGTCAACTTTTTATTAAATGCTTTCTCCTTTTGGAGAAGGCTTCCTAGGCCTTTTAAAGGAATTTTTAATTCCTCAAAAGTCTCATCACCCACATGGGGACAAGGATCTCCTTTATGAGGAGATCTTGTCCATTCCCAAGGTACAATGAAGTACCTCCACCTCATGTCCTTCTTGACACCTCACCCACCACATGTCAAGATGTTAAGGCTTGTGAGTTCTCAACTCACCCTAGCCCTTGATCTTGTCCAAGGTGGTTGTATCTTGACCCTCCATTGTTTAGTGGTCTTTCCCTTAAAATTAGAGGAATTTTCCCTCATTTGCAACTTTGCAACATTCAACACATCAAGCATTCAAGCTTTCAAGCACACTTGCACTCTCAAGCGTCCACCATTGTTGCAACTTTTGAGCTCATTTTGTATCCACATTGTACATTTACCCAAATACCCACTTGCACAATTGCATTTCTCATCTCATCTACATCATTTTGCATCAAGTTTCATGCTATTTTCCATTGAAAGGAGCACACAAATCAAACAATCAATAGTTTCAACCAGCTCATCAACTTGGACAAGGTATAACACTCTTTTTTATTTCATTTTGTTCAATTTCAACTAGGCTAATCGTTGAGGTGTTGTTTGTGTTTTTCCTTGCTTGTATTTTGTTTCATTTTACATTTTAGACTAGGAAAATTCACCTGAACACAATAGCTAATAAAAATAATTATCCTAGCCTATAATTTATCTATAATATATAATCTTCATCTTTAGGAGACTATCAAATGTCATCTTAGAAGGTTATCATGCCCCTTCTATTAGTGACTATGGACAATGGTCTAAGAATATGTTTATGGAATGTGTACATTTATGACTGATAAAATGTTAAATCTCATGTCACTTATATGTGCTTGAAACACCATACATGCAATAAGGTGCATAATATTAGATTGTAACTCTCTCCCTAAATAAATCAAGTCGGGTCATAGTAGAGGTGAGATAAAATGTAAATATCTCCCATATCCATCAATCATAACTACTATGGTGATCACAATCATCAACCATTGAAGTACTATAACCCCCTAGTTGGTGTCCATAACAATCATAGAAATATATTCCCTATATCATTAATACAACTTCCTAGGGAATACTCATATCCCAATTGGATCTTTGGTAAGGTCTTCCCCTTATATACATTCACTTAGGAAGTTCAATTTGGAAAGAACATAATCTACCACACATCCTCTAGTATTATAGTCGAATCCCTTATAATTAGTAAAAAAATGAAGATTTAACTCTTATCTCTCAATGAGTTCCAAAAAAACTCACACATTATATGTCATTTTGAGCACTTTGAGCTCGTAGTATACTCCTATTAGTCTAAGGTGATCAATTTCACCCAATGTTAATTAAATATTGAATGTGTTAGTTCTTAGTGCATCATTATGTAGCATCTCTCATAGATTGACAAATAAATCATAAGAAAATTTTAAATATATTAGTACCCCATATAAATAAATCATAATAAAAATATATCCACATCCCATATCTTAATATTGTAGATTTATTAAATTATTAAATTATTTTTCTCAAAAATGGGTTGGGATGCTTCCATAATACCTAGGATGCTTCCATGGAAATCAAGAAAATACTAAAAATACTAAACATTTATATGCAAGTTGTACAAAAAATATAGAACAACTTACCCTTGAGATGCATCCAATATCTTCAAATATTTCCATGAAGCAACATCCCTTCCATGGATCATCAATGTTACTATGAATCATTCATTTCCTTCTAGCTAAAAATAAACTAAAAATAAGACTAGAAACATTTAGGAGTCTTCCTCTAACAAATCAATGCTTGATTTCACTCAGTCATATAGAATGTCCAAACTTTAGGGCCTGAATACTCATAATCAATACATTTTTAATCCTTTTATTATCTATTTTTACTAATTACTAAATTTATATACTTTCCTCTCAATAGGTCTCTTTCATGGAAATGACTACATCTTTCATTCATCCTTTTCTAACAACTTTTCTTACATATTGATCCCACTTTCACCCTCAAGTCCATATAGTATGTTCCTCTCGTAGTTATTACACCTAAGCCTATCCTTTCATTTATTCGTAGTGTATGTTTCATATTTCTTCTTAGATGATTTACACTATAGGTATTATTCTCTTCCTTGATATGGATTGTTTGCAAACATCAATCCTCTTTTTTGTAATGGTATATGAATTTTAAACTAGCTTGGGAAAATACCTCTAATTTTATAAAACATTTTCTTTTCATTTCCTTAAAATTGATTGCATATATATCTTCCATAATATAGCCATTATAAGGGGGTATAATATCTACCTCTTACTTTCATCATGATTCATAGCATTTGGCTATTGGCCTCTAAGATCCACTTGTTCACCTTGAGCCACTAATCCACTTTTTATGGTATGTGAACCAATCTCTATAATTACTAACAACAAGTGTTTTAGCCGTAGAATCATAGCAACTTTTCTTCTATATAAACAACACTCATCTCTATCTATATGGGAATCCTATTCTATCCTCTATATGTCTAGATCTAGATGAACTTCTTTCACATCCATATAAATGACATATTCTTTCTTATTTGTGTAGACACCTTATTTCATATTTCCACATAATTAGTTATTTATACTATTTCCCTTAAAAAAATAGACCTACTTTCCTCTACATCTATGTGGACCTTCATTTCTATAGATTTCCATTTATTCTTTCTCTATATAAGTTATTTTGTTTATGATGTGCTAATGACTAGCTTTTTAGGATGTAATTTTTATGACACATATCCTTTTTACAATGTATCAAAATATTTCATAAATTATGTAACTTACTTTCAATATTTTTTCTTTTTTCTTACTTTAGTATGATTGTATCACCTAGTAACATGAGCCCACTAAAGTGGGCCCAAGGTGTAGAATTATAAATTATATACTTAAAAATTCTACCTTATGTGTTGCACTCATTCTAGTGTTCATTCCAATTTACACCAAGACCACTTCCTAAGCCATTTTCCCTCACAAATTGATAAATGATAACCCTAAATTTTATTTACCCTATTTTCATGAATTTGTATTTATGATTGGACTAATCAATAATTATAGATTCATCCCTTGATAGAAAAATGTTCAAATACATTTTAATTCCTTTCATGGTAGCTAAAATATTCTAACAAGATAATTATTTTCACCAAGAACTCCTATTTGTCCCTTAAAAGGATCCTCAAAAATCAATGGGCATCTATTAAAATTTATTTCAATGAAATCTAGGTTAGATTATCTTCTTAGACACCTTCTTTATGATTTTTTGGTTACCATTTTTATTTATGGTTCATTTTTTACTCAAGATCTTGCATACACTTCTATAAATATTTCTTCTTGAACGAAGACCTTGGCCATGGAATTTCTCTTTGATTCCTAGATCTTGATTATTCAATAATCATATGGATTTGGGTTTGGTAATAAATTTTATTCAATCCCTCTTGCTATGTGAATCTCTTCTTTTCTTTTATTCTCATAATCTTTTGGGGCTTTCTCTATTGTTGTTTCTATTTTTCTTCTCAAAATTGGCAATCTCTTTTCTATTCTAAGTTTTACAAAACTTGCAATATTATTCATTCTTTGATAATACTTGAGTATTTATTCATATGTGTATTCTCTCTATCTCAAAGGAATCAATCTTCCCTTTCTATTTATTTTATGATTGTTAGAAAAATTTGTTGTTTTTAACTTTTTAGAAAAAATCTCATTACCCAATTTCTTCTTTGGAAGTACTAGTGATATCACTCCTTGCTTCTTTCATAAATAAAGAAAAATCAATGTTCTTAAGACTTATTTAACATTATTTTTGTTTCTCATATTTTATATAGTTATTACCACTAAGTATATTAGGCTAAGCGCACACACACATAAAATCTATATGTAGACACTAAAATTATTCCCCTAACAATTGACACTAGTTTATCCTAACATCATACATTAATTATAGTGTTATCTTACTTATCATTTATTAATAAATAATAGCTCTCATTCTTTAATTATCTTTTATCTATTTAATTATATAATAATTTTATTTAACTAAATGTGAGTGAATTATCCACTCAAAATTTATATTTTTGTCTCTTTAGTCTTCATTGGGAAATTTAAAATTTTTATATCCATCACTTTAGTTAACTCTTGCTTCCATCAAGTTAACTATTTCCTCTATTTAGAAACTTCTTCTCCCCTCGATCAACTCAGTCTACAAATGGAAACTTTGTGTGCAAGTATCAAATAATTGAATAATATATTATTATCCTTTCTTGGTCTCGAATTGGAAAATTTATAATTCTAATTTAGTTGAATCCTTTGATTTTTTAGTTAACTTAGATCATCATCCTCATCCACATCTCCTAAGTCTATAAATAAGAACATTTTCATAATTCAATCGCGTTTAAGTAATCATATTCTATTGAAATCAATCACATCTAAGTAATCACATTTTTCAAAGTTACTCATCATATTATTAGTGTTATATGCTATTTGAAGATTGCATCCACATTTCAAAGGAAAATCAACATTAGTCATGTATTGATGTTTGCAATGCATTTCATAGACTATGATGAGTTTGATTTTGTTTTGCATGCTTTCAAGTTCATTTCTTTTCTTAGTTTTTAATTTTCATTGCTTACACTATCAACTATTTATTGATGTCAAAAGGATAAATAGGTCTAATCACTTTGGTAGGCTCCTATGAACTTGCCCCCTTTCTCTCCCAATCATAGGTTAATTGATTGGATCCATTCTTTTAAATTTGATAGCACCATCCTATAGTTTTGCATTTCTAATATCTTGGTACTAGGCCTATAATTTTATTTTATTATTATATTATTGAATATTATCTATCATTGTTTCATCTTCATCTTGTAGAATTTTAGCATGTTCTATATAACTATTTCACTTTCTCTATAAAAAGGATGGGTCCACAAATAGATAGTTTGACCCAATGTCTAAGGAACATTTTTAGAAGTTTTTTTTTTAAGAATCTGCACTTGCTTCTAATTTTCTATTGGCATCTGCTTAATTGACCACTTAATTAGGTTTCACTTTTCTAGTTATTGTAATATTTCTTGTGTGTGGTTTTACACTCTTTTATTTATCTATTTCAAAAACTAAATGTTAGTATTTTCACATAGGGAATAAATGCAGTTTATTTACATCAAATACATTTACATTAGAATAAACACTACATTTATTTTTCTTTATTCTGATTTAGAAATCTAATTAAGTTGATTATTTGATTTATTCATATCATTAGAAGATTGATTTTTATTTGTCATAAATAATTACTTGTTTTACACTTGAAATTTCTTTTTGTAACATTTAATCTTAGACAAAGCTTACTTCTAAGAAATATCTTTAAGATTATCGATATTATTATAAATTATATTACCCTCTTTCAACAACGATATCTTTCATTTGACCACTTTACTTTCATTGGCATGGACCTATATATCTTTATATCTTTAGTTAGAATTTAAAATTAAGATTGTTGTGATTTTCTCCTTTAAGATTGATTAGTTTACCTGGTTTATGCCTAAGTATATAAGATTTTATAAGGGTGTGGTTTGTCCTAAACCTAAGTCATTATTCATTTGCAATTAATACATCATATTCATGTCGAAACGTGAATTTTCCATCCCTATGCGTAGGAACTAAGGAATATAGTCATTTGCTTAAGTTTTAATTTTCATAGACAAAGGGAAGTTTGTGATAATATACTTATAATGGTTTGATTTGAAAATCATTGCCCAAGGGTATGCAATTTCTTTGGCTTGAGCATAAAGGAAATGGATTGAATTGTTTGACATTTGACTTTGGATTCCTAGTGTTCATATGTTATGTTTTGTATTTTCACCATGGCATAAATGTTGGCATAGAACAATAATGCTATGGCATGTACATTTAGTGTGATAGTATAAAAGTTGATTGCTTGTGTAGTGGGAAATTAATGCAACGTGGTTCTAACCAGCCGAGCATTTATGGTTTTCATAGACATGAGCTTCCTCTCAAAATTTTCCATTTATTTATTTTTCCATTCACAACTCTTGGAGAATGGTAGAGCCCTACAAAATTTTGTATATTAATTTTTTTATAAAGAATTTGCAGGTATGTTCTTAGTTTTTGGTTAAGAGATGTTTTATTCATATTCTCTAGTTAAACAAAAAAGTAATAATAATGTTATCTTTTATAAAGATTTTTATCATTATTTAGATCAATTAGTTGTATTTTTATGGTGAAGGTTAATAATATGTTTTATTCAGTTGTTTTGTTATGTCTGGAGTTTATTTACATGAAATTTTATCTTTGTTTATATTATATGAGTCATAGTTGTATGTATATTTGATCAAATATATTTGTGATGTGTGTTGTAGCACATCAATATTTTGGAACAATGTGAATTCACTTACTTAAAAGGTGCTTACCACATGAGTATTTTTTAGTTACTACATGAATGACTAAAATACCTTAGTAGGTGAGCTAATTGGTAGTCCCATTCAAGGGGTTCTAGTGGATAATCAAGAGTTACAAATTGAATTTGAAGACCTACAAAGTTTTAAATTCTTATATGCGACTTGAAATTTGATCAAATCTTACTCAATTTTAAATTATAAATGATTTTACATGGATTTATTACATTATATGCTTTCAAACAATTGAAAAATATGTCTTAAAACCAAGTCTATGAATTATGTGCTTGAGAGAATTTAAATAAAATTCACATGGTTTTACCCCTCTTACAAATACATCAATCAAAAATTAAAAAAAGTTGTAACCCATTCATTTGAAAAATCTAGCTCTTTTGAAGAATATGCAACAATACCTACTTTGACAAAAATGACACCATGTCTCTTAGAAAATGAAAAACACGTTCAAATTCTACCTAATTTCAAAAGAAATAAATCCTTTCAAAATTACAATATAGACAATTTACACAAGAAGATTAAGCAAATTTTCAATGTTTTTTCTATCTTTTATAGAACAAAACCAAACTTAGAATGTTTACAATAGCACTTAAAGCCTTAAAAGTATATCACAACTTTTGAACGTTAAAAGTCACCTCAATTTTATGTCCTAATATAATAAAACAACATATATAAATTTTTGAAATGGTAGTACAAAACATGAAAGATAAAAAAGTGCAATGGAATTTTCACTAAACATTGAAAATTTTGACATTTAAATGTGTACCCATTGTAAGGTTAGTATAGATGTAAACTTCTAATAAAATGATGGTCATAAACCTTTATAATGAATAAAAAAATTCACAATTTTATATACATGAATTATAATAATAAAACTCATTTAATTCTTGCTCACAAATGCTCTTAAAATGTTTATCAATATTATAAATAGAAACTCTAATTTAAAATAAAAATAGAACAAAGAATTATCTAAACTAATCCTAAGCTAATAGAAAGAAGTACTCATTTTTTAACATAGGAGAAGAGAAAAAGGTTATTCAAAAATTCAATGAATATCATTTCTTTCTTGACTTATTTTCCACAATGAAAAGGTGGGAAGGTGTAATTTTTGATGGAATAAAACTCAAAATGTATGATAAATATTTAATTCTTCAGTTACATGGAGTTTTTTAGGTTGAGTATACAAATTGCCTCACTATTAGCAAGATATCAGTGATGTAAAACATATTCATTGAACTAAATGCAAGAATAATTATGACACATTCTTATAGATTGAAGACTTTAAAAGGAAGCATGTTGTTTGTAGACATCTAAATTTGACCGCTTGTATTTGGCCAAATTTACCCTTTTCGTTTAAATATCTTCTTACCCACATTAATTAAATAATATTGCCATTATTTAATTAATACCCCTAAAGTCTTCTAAATTCCTAAGGTATTTAATTTAATTAAATACTTTATCAAATTAAATAAATAATTTCTATTTATTTAATTTACTCCTTCAAATGTCACATCTTCCATCACTTTTTCTTAATCCTAATTCATCTCCTAATCCCATTATTAGGGATGTGCACATTCATAATCCATGATTAGGAGGTGTCACATCCTCCAACTTTTGCAAGTTGGTTCCTAATCATCATTAGCCACCTAACCCTTTTCTAATTTTTCATTAACTAATCTAATTACTTACATTTTCTAGCATGTCTTTAAGTCAACCTTTCATGGTACTTACCTTATCAAGTATTTACCTCTTCCCCATGTGAATTAAAAATTCACATTTATTCCTCTCATGCATTTCTCTTCCCTATGACCTCTCATGGGTCACATCAGGCACATGGGACAAGGACCTCCTTTAGGAGAACCTTGTCTTATCCATTGGGTTCTTCCAAACATGTGAGTTAAAAATTCATGTTTATTTCTCCAACACCCTCTCCAACCCCCATGGTAAAGTATTCTCTTGTCACTATCAACCCCACTTGGGGATAAGGAATTCATTTTTGAGGAAATCTTCTCCAATCCCAAGGTACTTGCAAGTACCTTTGGATCACATGGTCTTTTCCATGTCACTTGTCATTTCTTACATCTCACCTTCCACATGGCAAGATGTGAGGGCTTGTGAGTCCTCAACTCACCACAACCCTCCATCTTGTCCATGGTGGCTTAATCTTAATCGTCTATTCTTCTTTAAATGGAGAGCCTTGGCCTCAAGTTAGAGAGGTAAGAGGTTGGAGATTAGAGAGCATTTAAAGTCATCATTGCATTCAAAGCCATTGTAGCATTCAAGCCATTTTGAAGCCATTAGTATCTCACCTACCATCTTCCATCACTCCACCCACCTCCATTATTGCAAGAATTTTTTCATCAAAGAACATACATTCAAGCATCTTCAAGGGCCAACCAACTCAACAATCTAAGCAAGAAAAAGGTATAACATTTCCTTTTGTTTTTGTTTTTGTTTGTTTAGATTCAACTAGGCTTAATCTTAAGTGTTTTTTGTGTTTTATTTGTTGAATTTCTATTTGTTTTTCATTTTAGACTTAGTTAAAACACTTGCACACATTTTTGGCATGCCTGATGGGACCCACGTCACGCGTTTGTTCTTTCACATTTTCTATTGTTTGACATTTTGCAGGTTGAGAAACCTAGAGGCGACTCCGCCCACAAAGGGGTGACCCTGCCCACGGACAGGCGACCCCGCCCAACATTCTGGTTTTTTATTTTTTCTGTTTTTTGAATTTTTGCAAGTTCTGACACAAATAGTTGACCCCACCCACAAAGGGGCGACCCTGCCCAAAGAGTCAGCTATGCCCAAAATATAGAGGTGACCTCGCCCTGAATAGAGGTAAATCAAGTAAAATAGGGAGATAGTTTTTCATTCCAGAGTCTAAATTCATGATGTTTTTCCTTGCTATTGACCTACTAATGTGTGTTTGTTTGTGAGTGTTTTTTTCTTTTACTAATGTTTGTGCGACTCGATAGTTGATGACAATAAAACAACAAACTACTAATGTATTTGTTGCAGGAGAGAAAGTTACTTTCTTTAGAGTTTTGTTTACTTGTTGTTTTCATTTCTAACTAGGTACATAGCTTTAATTAAAGGGTCAAAGAACTTGTTTGAGTGCTTGAACAAGTGGACTATTGACGTATCCAATCCCCTTGTGCCATTTGGCGATCTTGGGTGAAGAGAAATCATAGTCCACTTAAGCCTTTTATCCCCTTTTTATTTTTTATTAGCTGGACTTGTTTGGGGATTTCATCACCCCGACGGAGGATCCCAACCATGTGTTACTAGCGAGCTATATAAAGGGAGGAGAGGGAAAGGTGTACCTCAATCCAGTCATGTTGTGTCTGATGGAGCATCAAAGCTAGGGTGATACCTAGACAAGACATGAAGAGTTGGTTTGAGCTTTCAGTCTCTCGTTGGAAGTTCCTGACTCACGCTTGTGACAAGCTGGTGTTCACCACTGTGCCCCACATATCATCTATTTATCAGGGAATCCTCTAGAATCCTTATTCAACCTAGATAGAGGATTGTGTTGACCATACCCTTAACACTAATCTTAGGCTTGTCTTGCTTGAAATATCTTTTTGAGCAAAACCAGTGTGTATAAATCAATCTTGGCCATTTGTTTATTATTTTTGTCCTTTGCCATAGCTATTTTTGTCCTTTTCCCTCAAAAGGGTGACCCCACGCTTCCAATTTTAACTATTTTCCACTCGGACCAAGTCAAATTTGACCAATTTCCCTATAACAGATGACCTTTCCCTCAAAGGGGAAACCCTGCCCTTAAAGGGGAGACCCTGCCCTTAAAGGGGTGAACTTGCCCTTATATCTCAGCTATTTTTTACCCAGTCCAAGTCAAATCTGAGCAGTTTTTCCTAAACAGACGATCCTATCCTCCAAAGGGGAAACCTTGCCCTTAAAGGGGTGACCTTGCCCTCAAAGAGGTGACCCTGCCCTCCAGATAGTCATTTTCATCTTTTGTTTGCCAGCCATTTTCCCATTTTGGGTATCCTTTCACTCGTTTCGAGTGTCGTTCCCTCATTTTGGGTATCCGTTCTCTCGTTTTGGGTATCTGTTCACCCATTCCGGCTATCCGTTCACCTGTTCCCAGTGTTGTTCCCTCATTTGGGGTATCCATTTTCTTGTTTCAGGTATTTGTTCACCCATTCTGAGTGTCATTCACCCGTTCCGAGTATTCGTTTTCCTGTTTCGATCGTCATTTTCATGTTCTGGGTATCCGTTCACCCATTTCGAGTATCCATTTTCCCGTTTTGAGCATCATTCTCCTATTCTGGGGATTCATTCACCCGCTCCATGTATCTATTTTCTCATTCTGAGAATCGTTCCCTCATTCTGAGCATTTGTTTTCCCATTTCGAGTATCCGTTCACTTGTTACGAGTATTCATTCACCCATTTTGGGTATCCATTTTCTCATTTCGAGTTTTGTTCTCTTGTTATGAGCATCCGTTCACCCTTTTCAAGTGTTTTTTCACCCATTTCGAATATTCGTTCACCCATTCTATGAATCCGTTTATCTGTCTGGGAAGTTTGTCAGCCTCGTTTATCAACATCGCTTAACTGTTGTAGACATGGAAAATGTATAGTTCGGTTCGACACATTTGATCTTGATTACTAACAACATTTCCTCCTAAATCATACTCTCAAATTTGCATCATCTTTTGTCTCTTAATTTAATAAATCATTATTTATTTGATTAAGTCTTTCTCCTCCATTGATTAAATTAATCAATTTAATTTAATTAACCTTGTGTCTTTGTTTAATTAAATAAATCATTTTATGTAATTAAAGTCTCTAAAGTCTTATTAAATTAAATAAATTAAATATTATTTGATTTAATCTAACATCTTTCCACATAGTTAAATAAATCAAAATCATTTATTTAATTAATCATTTCCTCTCAATGCTGATTTAAATCAATTCATCAATTTAAGTCAAAATTGTCAAATCATCTAATCTCTCATTAAATTAATCAAATCTTGATTAATGTTAATCTCAATCATTAAAATCCTCTAGAGAATGCAACTTGCACATGGAAATAGATTTAATTCATTTATTAAATCTATATTTTCCCTCACATAGCATCAAAAGGGAATATTCCCTCAAGTTTGAATTCAAAAAGTCCAAGTGGATGGGTACTTCCAACAAAGCATTCACGCCTCTTACATGTCCTTGTGCATTGAGTCAAGTGACATTTATTTCATTCAGTTTTTCCCTCTCACATGTCATTTCCTCAAATTCAAATTCCACCTAATTGTATTTATTGACACTTTGGCCAAAAGATGCACAACCATCAACCATTCACATGGTGACAAGTGGCATTCAACCATTGGTTGAAAGTTAGTCCCACATTGCCCAAATCTTGCCCTTTCTTCAAAATTCAAATCTATAAATTGGAGGCTTCTCTCCTCATTTTTCATCCATAATTTCATGCAAAGTTACTCTCTTAACATTGAGAGCCAATTTTGTGCTCTCCATTCCATACATTCACCATTTCCACAATTCTTAGCTAGGTTATGTTCAAATCTCATCTAGGAGATTCGATCAATCTACAATCAATCAATATTGCAATCTAGGAGTTGGGAAAAGGACAATTTTAACATTTCAATTGACACCAATTCCCCCATGGGATCACTAGTTTGCTCACTTAATTAGGATTTACTTTCATTTATTTAGCTTGTTTCTTTATTTTTCCTAGTTTAAGTTTTAGCAAATGGATTTCATGGGGAATCATTCATTCTTGTTTGCATTTGATCTAACATATTGATTTATTTGTTGTTCTTGTGCAATTGAAGGTTTAGGGGTTCACATTTTGGCACTAGAAGGAGGGAATCTACCTTTTTCAATCATGTTTTTTTTTAAAAATTGTGGTTTACCCGTCTATTTTTAAGTTACAAATCCACAGTTTTGTATTGCACCACACTTGTAGGCACAGTGCTATATTGCACCGCATCTTTTCCAAACTCCGTCGCACTTGTTCCCGTGCTTGGTTTTTTTTTAAATTGCAAACTCTATCGTGGATCCATAGTCACAAACTCTGTCACACCCAATCCCACGGCTCTGTATTGCATTGCATTCGTAGGCGCGACGCCATATTGCACCGCATCATTTTTTAAATTATGTCGCACTCGCGTTCCCACCTAAATTTTTTCAAAATTGTCAAACTCGGTCATGGGTTTTCTGTCACAAACTGTGCCGCATCTACGGTCTCTGTTTCTACAGAGCACCACACACAGTCAAACGAGCGACACTATATAGCGTCGCCTCTATTCCAAACTACGTCACACTCACTAACTCCACCGCGGACAATAGTCATATTTTAAATTTTAGCATGTGCTTTTTAATTTTTGGATTTTCTAACTATTGACCTGTTTGTTGTTTTTGTGCTCTCTGGTTTTTGTCATTTTGCAGGTTGGAACAAGGGAGAAAGAAAAATAGGAGGTTTAACATGGCATCATGTTCATCATGCACAAAGTGTTTTTAAACACTATAGTGTTGTTCAACACTTTTAAGGATCTTTAAATTCTGTTTAAAAAAGAATTTGTTTACTTTCATGCCTTAGAAACACTAAAATTTTCTTTTGGGTTTTAAAAAGAACAAACAACTTTTTTTTCCAAAAGTTTGCAAAAGGTTAAAAAGAACCTAGAAATAATCTACTAGATTTTGTTTAAAGGTTTAAAAATCGAACAAGGCAACTCTCACACTTCAAAGTTGATGCTTTAAAAAGAACTCATTTTCTGCTTTGAGGATTAAAATGAACATGTGTCTTTTGGATGTTTTGTAATCCTTTTCACAAAGTAATATCAATTAAAAGGTGTATGCGCTTCTCTCGCACCTCACGACAATCTTGAGAATCAAAAATATTTTTGTGATATTAAGTTGTCAAAAGTATTACCTCCACACTTCATTTTTTGGGTTTAAATTTGAACAAAACATCTTGCGAGTGCGAGTAGGCTTATTGCATGTGTTCTCCCTTTGTTTCTAAATGAAGGTTGATCGAACTACGAATATGTTTACTCACTTTTTTTTTTATCTTAGCAGGCATGCCTTATGGGAAAAATTACTCACCCAAGGGAACGACCCAACCGATAACACACTAAGGACAAGTGTATTTCCAGTCGGGATATAAAAGTGGGTATTGGAACAAAAGCCAGTATCATGTGGTTGGATCCGACGAAAAGGGAAACAATGGTCTCTCACTACATGGGTCAATCTCCATGAATGAAAAGTATAAATTAAAACCGTGGTTTAGAAGGTCAAATCCTTATCTATTTTGTTGGTGCAAAAGGTCATGTCCTTTGAAGCCGCCCCACGTTATACATGCAGGTTTTTTGTAGAGATGAAAAGTATGCCATGGGAGATTCATGGGTATTGATGCTTGGCTAACCCGAGAAGTGTGTGTACTGTAAGGGGGAGTCTGTGTGGTCAAGCATCTAGTCATCCACATAGAATATGCACAACTGGACTCATCCAAGTGGGAACGCAAAAAAATGTTGTCTCTTCATCCTAGGGTTGTACATGTTCTTGGAAATAAAAACACATTGCTTGGTCCTTGAAACAATTGAAAAAAAAAATTCACAAATAAATCCAAATTTCAAACCCCTTGGAGGAAACAAATATCCTTTAACAAATTTAAGTACTATTTCTTTCCCTAGGGATCATATCCTTAGAGGTTTCTATGTGGTTGGATTTTATCATCATTTGTTTTCACTAAGGTAAACCTAGGAATTTTTTTCCCTAATTTCCTTGATTTCCACATAATGGACCTTGTGGGATGAAAAGAAAGTGGGACATTAGACATGTAGTTTGAAACATAATCAAGAATATGTTTTTGGTAAAAGGAATTCACTAAGAAAAGACAAAAGACAAATTGGACCTCACATGTGTTGTCTCAAATGATTTCCAGGAAAGTCAAAATCCCAAAACCAAGATTCAAAAGGATTAGTCTAAAAGCCCGCGAACAATGTCTTGAAATGCTCCTTGAAGTTAGAGAAATACTAGTGTACAACTTCTATAAGAAGGCTTCAAGGAATAACCCAATTTTGTATGCATTTTATTATCAACATAATCCTAAGCTTTTTGAAAGGTTTGCTTTCCTCACATAGGAAGTATAGCATGTTCTTCAATACCGAGGTTTTTGTAAAAAATGAGTCGTGTTTAGGACAAAGTCGTCACTCTCATTCGTCCCTCCATCAATCAAATCTCATCCCATCAACAAACTTTTGAGAACTTTAGAAAAATAATTAATGCTAAATCAACATCACTCTATCTTGGCTTAACACACCTAGCCAAAATAGTCAAATCTCTTGAACAAATTTGTCTCTAGGATAACACAACTTCTTGAGGTTTACTACTTCATGATCACCTTGGTTGGCTTGACACACTTAGTCAATCCATTCTCTTGTATGATTTTTCCCTAGGATAACATAGTTTCCTAGGGTTTACAAGTTCACTACAATCTTGTTTGACTTAAGGGCATGTGTAGGATCATGATGGGCCAAAAAGTGGCAATAGGAAAAAGTAGCATTTTTCACTTGCCAAAAAATGCGGAAATCCCAAGTTGACTTTATTTTGAGTTGGGTGTTAGTACATTGCTCCATAGCAACTCCCAAGCCTAATTTTTACAAATCGGATATCTGATTTTGAAAAGTAAAAAAAATCGGGGTTGGGCAATATTTGAAAACATTTAAAAATGTATTGTGGCTGTAAAACTTTGGTGCCACAAAAAGGATATCCGATTTGTGGCACACATAGACCCAAGATTAATTAGGAGGTGTAGGGTGGACAAGATATAGAGAGAGAGAGGGAAAGGGGGAGAGAGAGAGAGAAGAAGGAAGGGAAAGGGAGATGGGAAGAGGGGAAGAAGGAGAGAGAGAGAGAGAGAGAGAGAGAATTAGGAGGGGGAATGGAAAGGGGAAGAGGGGAAGAAGGCGAGAGAGAGGGAGAGAGAATTAGCAGGGGGAAGGGAGAGTGGAAGAGGGGAAGAAGGGGAGAGAGGGAGAGAACTAGGCGAAGCTGAGAGGGAAGAGGGGGAGAAAGGGGGGGAGAGAGAGTGAGAGGGAATTAGGAGGGGGAAGGAAGAGGGGAAGAGGGGAAGAAGGGGGGAGAGAGAGAGAGGGGGAAAGGGAGAGAGAGAGAATTAGGAGGGGGAGGGAGAGGGGAAGAAAGAGAGAGAGAGGGGGGAAAAGAGTGAGAGAGGGAAAGCCCTAAGAGGGAGAGAGAGTGGGAGAGAGAGGGGGAGAGTCGGAGAGAGGGAGAGAGAGA
>CM021100.1:194697252-195079886 GCA_007115665.2 Sequoiadendron giganteum | reverse complement strand
AAGAGAAAGAGAAAGAGAAAGAGAAAGAGAAAGAGAAAGAGAAAGAGAAAGAGAAAGAGAGAGAGAGAATACCGAGGCAAAAGGGAGAGGGGAAGGAGGGGAGAGAGAATTAGGAGGGGGAAGGGAGAGGGGAAGGAGGGGAGAGAGAATTAGGAGGGGGAAGGGAGAGGGAGGAGGGGAAGGAGAGAGAGAGAGAGAGAGAGAGAGAGAGGAGAGAGAGGGGAAGAGGGGAAGAAGGGTCTAAGAGAGGGAGAGAGAATTAGGGGGGAAGAGGAGAGAGAGGGGGGGGGAGAGAGGGAGGGAAAAAGAAAATATTTAAATATTTAATATATTAGTAATATTAATTAGTTATATAATATTTTATATATTAACTTAATATATATACATATATAAATATTTATACATTAACTAGAATATATAAACAATATTTAAATATTATACATAATAGTATAATATATTATATATTATACATAATTTTGTAAGAGATTATCATAAATTAATTGAATTATAAACTATATTGTATATTCTCGACTAGATATATTAAAATAAACTATAAATTATTTATTGCAATTTTTTAAATCATATACTAAAAACTATATTATATTTTTTTAAATTATATATAAAATAAATCGAATATCTGATTTGAAATTTTCAAAATTTTTAATCATATATTAAAAACTATATTAGATTTTTTTAAATTAGATATAAAAAAAATCGGATATCCGATATGTCTGACACAAAACCTACTACCTAGGGATTAGCCTCGGGTTAGCTTTAGAATTTTGCTAGGACATGCCAATCCTACGAAGTCAACACAAAAAAACGTGTTTAAAAACTTACCTTGCTTTTCTAGACTTCGCCCATGTGGCTGGTGACTTTATTTTTACCCTAAATTGATGAAACGAAAAGGGTTTTTAAAGGAAATTCTCATATTTCTACCAATATAAATTATGCTTTACTTTGAATTTAATAAATAATTATTATTCATTTTCTATTTGAATTACGACTAAAGTCCTGATTGATAGGCTGATTGAAAAACATTTATATCTTTCAAACCGTATCAGATTTTTTGAATCCAAAACATGCATCACATTCGATGTTGTGCATACTATTGGATTAAAAAAAAAAAGAATTTCATGAAGTTTTGACCAAGTTAAGGTGGTCAGACATATGAGTTTAAATATATTTTTTAAAATTTGTAATAAAAAATTCATAATTAATTATTTACTTGGAAAAAAAATACAAAAAAATATGCATCACATCGGGACATGAGTCCTCTAATTATATATAAAATCTTATTAAAAAATATTATCATTTTATTGTAGTTAGGGTGGTCAGACAAACACCTACTTCTTATTTTTTCTCTGAAATTTAAGTACTCCTGCATTGAAATTTCAAATTTTCACCAAATAGATTTTAAAAAAATATATATATCTAGTAGTTTAGAAACTACATTCAATTTTCTACAGATTCTATTTTACATATTTTTGAAATAATATAGATAACTTATTCAAATTTTTACGTCAAGTTTCCTAACTCTGATTTTTTTGAATTTTCATTGCCACTTAAGGACCTGTTTTTTCTATGATGATCTTGCACATACCCTTAATACACCTAGTCAAACTATCACAATCAATCCAAGTCTTGCTAAACTTAAAGGCTAAATCAAAATCACTGTATCTTGGCTTAACACACCTAGCCAAAATAGTCAAATCTCTTGAACAAATTTGCCTCTAAGATAACACAACTTCCTGAGGTTTACTAGTTCATGATCACCTTGGTTGGCTTGACACACTTAGCCAATCCATTCTCTTATACGAGTTTTCCCTAGGATAACACAACTTCCTAGGGTTTACAAGTTCACTACAATCTTGTTTGACTTAATACACCTAGTCAAACTATCACAATCAATCCAAGCCTTAAGGTTTAGCATAACCCCTAAAAAGTTCTTCAAAGGTTTCACTCATTCACTTCATCCATTTATCTCATCATCATCACCCACCCCTTTGATCCTTGGTTTTTTCCCTAGTTCTTCTCTTTTGGGCCTAAAATATTAAGATCAAACGATCCCTATTTTTATGGTCTAAACAAGATCACAATATAAGAAGAACATGGAAAACATCAACCAAATATCGACTTCCAGTGACTTGGGTCAAGTAAACACTGAAGTAAACCTTGGGGATTAAGCAATCCCCCAAGAAAATCTTCTCTACCATCACAAAATCCTCAAGAGGAAAGCTATGAAGAGGACATCACAAACGGGGACTTGGGAATGACACAATAAAAAATGCTAGAAATGGTTCAAAACCCAAAGAATCATAGAATTGTCAATGCCATGTTTAAATACTTACGCACGTTAATGGAAGGAGGGGTCCAGTTCCCTTCCAACCTTGACATAGGCACTAGTATGGAGAGGCCTCTTACAAACACATCCACAATGTTAACTCTGAATATCACTCAATAAATGCCTCAAACCATATCCACAATCACACCAACCTCCCTAATTGTGAACAAAGTAAGTGTTATGCTTCGTGAGTTACAACAGCATCACCTTGTAAACAACAAAGAGATAAGTGTCAGCACCACAATGGATAAATCTGTCTCGGTGAATCCATCACACCCATACATCCCACTCACCTTCCATAATCACATAGATTCATCCTCATTTCGTGCAACATCAGCCTATTCGTTAAACATACAAACCTCTCTACCACAAGGAGAAGGTGGTTTGTTTGGAACAATAGGATTCACTGATCTGTTCTCCTTCTAGGGTAACTTACCACCCTTTCCTTCATTATCGCCCACATCCACATCACCTATTGGATTGGGTCTTCCCCCCTTAACCACTTCTATTTTCTCAAATCCAGGCAATTTGAGCATCACATGGAATCCTCTCCTCTTGCCTACAGCATCACAACAACAAGTGGCAAGCACTCAAGCCACTACAACCAATACATCAGTCGGTCATCAAATCTCTCAAAACATACCTTCTCAAGGATCGATCATCTCAACCACACCTCCAACAACCCAAATCTCAACCACCAATACAACCCTTTCGCCTCTCACAATGGTTGGCACCATTCCCAATCCACCACCAATCCCACAAAAAGCTAACATGACGAATTGATTCACCACCATACATAAATCCAATCATCAAAGGGTACTTAAACGAAACCAACAAGTTGCTCAACAAACACAAGCACAACTAGTTGCCCAACAAGTTGTACAAGTTGCACAAGCCCAACAAGCCATAGAAGTTGCACAAGCAGCCCAACAAGTGCAAGCTCAAGCTCAAGCCCAAAAATAGGCACAAGCACAATACCGAGCACAACTGCAAGCGATCCATCAGCAAGCATACCAACAAGCCCTGCAAGACTTGCAGGCACAACAACAAGCCAAACAACAAGCTTTGTTGGCGCAACAACATCTCGACCAACAACAATTTTTTTTGGCACAACAAGAGTTAGACCAATAGCAGGCTTTATGGGAGCAACAATAGATGGACCAACAACAAGCTTTGTTGGAACAAAAACAACAAGATCAACAACAAGCATTGTTGACACAAATTCAAGAATACGAGTAAGCCTTGAACACACAATAGAGCTTGCATCAAACTCATACTAGTGCCCCTACCACCAATCAAACACCCCAAACACCTCAAAACATATTCATCCCACCACCCGATCCACACAACAATGTTGCAACACAAATCAAATTGCTCTCGCAGCAGGTGTTGGACCTCCAATTAGGGAAACAACTAGAACACCAGAAAACTTGTGCCCTTATCCATTTGATAGAGGTCTCACAATGGTACCATTCCCAAAGGGATTCGAGATCCCTAAATTTGACAAGTATAATGGGATGGGAAACCCTAAAAATCACGTCAGGGAATTTCAAGTGCACTGCATGGAGGTTGCATATGATGATACATATCTAATGCAACTCTTCCTCCGAAGTCTGACTTGTCCGGCCATGGAATGGTTTTCTCATCTACCCACAGGCATTAAAAAATTCTAGGAAATTGTGAAAGCATTCCTTAAAAATTATGCCTTCAACATGGGTGCAAATGTTAGTTTGGAAGAACTATCAATGCTCAAACAAAGAAAAAGAGAGCTATTTGCATCCTTCTTGCAAAGATGGCGATCCAAGGCCAATCAGAGCAAGTGGACCATGCTAGAAGAACAACAAGTTTGCACAATCATATCTAATATGGATGAAAACTTGGTGTTCTACTTAAAAATGCAATGTATCACATCATATGATCAATTTATCCCAAAAGTGGTCAACATCGAAAGAGCCCTTACTGCGGGAGGAGGCACATCAAAATTTACTCCACCATAGGATAACCGCCTATCCAACAATTATAACGATAAACCTTGAAGGTGGTCGAGGAATAAAAATATAACAAATGACGCCATGGTCGATGCTAAAGTGGTCATAAGTGCTCCCAAACCAAACATCCAGACTCATCACCAACCACAAAATCATAATCGCAATAATGTACAAAGTAATACAGTAGTAGCACAACAACAACCACTTCCCACCAACAAAATAAATAACTTGGGAAATCAAGGAGGACCACCTCCCCGAAGCAAATATCCTCCCAAGTGGAATTTCACAAATCTTGGGGAATCCATTGAGTCCATATTGAAGAAGTTGGTCAAGGAAAACCTAATCAAAGTCTCCAACTCCGAGAAATACACAAAACCCATGACCAAACTGCCATGCTATAATGAAAACCTCCTTTGTGACTTTCACAAGATCAAGGGACATACCACCACAAATTGAATGAGGCTGAAGAATATCATCCAAGACCTCATTGAGGACAAGATCATCAATGTTGAGAAACCAGCCTGTAATAAAGATCTGAAAATACACACAAATCTGATGCCAAACCACAATCAAGGAAATAATCTGAGGAACAACAAAGGTAAGCAAAAATATGCTAGCGCTAATCTAGTATATAAAGAGATAGTCGCATGTGTCGATGAAACGGTCATGGTCATTAATGTCAAAGCTGCCAACACTGACTATGGAGTCACCACATGTGGCGACAAGGTTACCATTGTAGAAGCACCATCTAAGACCCCCATTATAAATACAAAATTTGTTCCCTACAACTATAATGTCATCGACCAGCTGAAGAGAACTCGCACACAGATCTCCATCATGGAATTGTTAAAAATCTTCGTTGCCCATAGGAAAATTCTTGATGAAGCATTAGCAGCATCCATCATCTCTGCCACTCTTGACACAAGGTAGTTTCAGGCTATGGTTGGTAATATCATTACCCTGAATCTCCTTACATTCTCTAACCAAGACTTCCCCCTGCAACCATCTCATAACCACGCACTTCACCTTCAAGTGTTGGTCCACAAAAAGAAAGTTAAAAGGGTCCTGGTGGATGGAGGTGCAGGCCCTAATATTTTCTCTCTCAGACTTATAAAGAACTTGGGATTCGCTGAGGATTCCATTAAAAAGAATAAAAGCATCACAATAAGGGTGTATGATGATCAAGAAAGAGTGTCTCGGGGCACTATTAAAATCCCAATCCAAGTGGGACCAGCAACCATGGAGACTACCTATCAGGTCCTCGACCTCGACCTACCATATAACATCCTCCTAGGATGTCCATGGATCCATGAAATATAAGAAGTGGCCTCACCATACCATCAATGCATCAAATTCTTGTACCAAAATGATGAGGTCACTATACACGGGGATCTCGAACCATTCGCCTACTACAAAAAATTGGAAGCCAAGTTTTATAAAATCCCCCAAGTGCCAAAAAATGATGAAGGCCCATCCACGACATACATTGACCCAACTAACCTCACCTCCACTTCTGCAACAGAGACACCCGCCATCCCTGATATATCTGACATCAAATTCATGATCAAGAACAATGGATGTGGAGACTACCGAATGAAGAAGAGTGAATTTGTTATAGGAGAGTTACCAAATATCCTAGCTCACATGGGCAACCTCGATCAACTGAAACACCCATCCACACCCTTATGGAAAACCCCTCTGGATTCCGCCATTGTGGAGACCTAAGTCGAGAAAATGTTGGTGAGGAAAATATTTCAAGCACAATATACCATGATGCAGATCCCACACCCACATTACCTATGGATGAAGACAACAAAGGGCTTAAAAGAATGCTTGGCATGGGCTACAATAGAAATGAAAGCCTTGGAAGGAGCAGTGATGGATGCTTGGAGCCCATCATTGCAGAAAGAAGAATGTGAAACCTTGGCCTTGGATGTACTCCCCCGAGTATAGTCGTACATGGCAGAGGTTATTCCTTGTAGAGCAGTCAAGTCCCTTCCCCAAGTATCGACAACCACCCTTAGACCACCCGTATGCAAAAGTATCTCGCTTGACAACTTCACTTTTTGACGTAATTGATGTCTACGCCAGTAGTGACGATGATGATACCATAGTAGGCCTTCCCATTCTCTTTGAGAATTCATCCTTACTAATGATTAGCACCTCACCCGCTGATTCAAACCAATCAACCCACAAAATCAACTTAGTATACCCTCAACTCATCGATAACGACCAATGAGGACTGCCAATTCTAAAATCATTCAAAAATGATGAGGCTCTCTCAAAATTCATGGGACTAAGGGATGCAGTTCCATGTGGGGATCACAAGGTGGGTTTTAACATCACATTAGACATTTAAGCATATTACAGGGAGACGATTGAGTCCTTCAGTCACGAAAGAAAAAGAACGAGATTAAGCTCAGAGTTATTGAGTGAAAACCACATTGTGGCACTCTCTAACCAAAAAACATTAAAAATAAAGGATGTATCCAATGGTGAAAACCTCTCTGAGGCATCAGAGGATGAAGGATTCAATCTCCCCCTACTGCACTGCATCAAGAAAAATCAGTAGTCCTGGTAGAGCAGTGTAATCTTGTTAACTTGGAAACAGAGACAACACCACAAATCACTTTCTATGTTGAGTTTCTCTTGATAGAAGAGCAAGAACTATTATCAGCATTTTTGAAAAAAAAAAGGAAAGTAAATTTTTCATGGACCTATGTTGACATGTCTGGTCTAGGTCTAGAAGTGGTGGTTCATCATTTGGCTATTTACCCTAGAGCGAAGCCCGTTAGACAAAAATTAAGAAAAATTCATCCCAAGATAGCCTTGCTAGTCAAGGTAGAATTACAAAAACTCCTAGATGTTGGCTTCATACGCCTGATCGACTATCCAGAATGGGTATCCAACCTTGTATCAGTTTTAAAACCGAATGGGGGCATCTGTATCTACACAAACTTCAGAGACCTCAACAAAGCATGTCCTAAGGATGATTTTTTGCCACCTAACACTTATATGATAGTGGACATGACAACCGAACATGAGATACTATCATTGATGGATGGCTTCTCGGGGTATAACCAGATAATGATTGCAAAAGAAGACCAGCATAAGACAACATTTACGTGTCCTCGGGGCACCTACTACTGGAATATGATGTCATTTGGGCTAAAAAATGTAGGGGCTACATACCAAAGGGCCATGACACTAATCTTCCATGACATGATACACAAAACCATCGAATATTATGTGGATGACATACTAGAAAAATCAAAGAAGAGATAGAACCACATAGCAACCCTAAACGACATCTTTGACAAACTAGAAAAGTATAAGGTCAGGCTCAACCCAAAGAAATGTGTCTTTGGGGTACAATCAGGTAAACTTCTAGGCTACATAGTGTCAATGAGGGGAATAGAGGTGGATCCCGCAAAGGTTAAGGCAATCCTCAATATGGAAGCACCGAGAACACTTAAACAACTCAGAGGATTGCAAGACAGAATCCAGTCCATTCGAAGGTTCATAGTGCAATTGGCAGACAAACAAATTGCATATTCACATCTACTCCACAAGGGAGTAGCATACAAGTGGGATGAATAATGAGATCAAACATTTAGAAAAATCAAAGAATATCTACTCACACCACCAGTATTGACACCACTCATTGTAGGAAAACCATTGATCTTATACATCTCAGCAACAACAGTAGCTTTGGGTGCTCTTTTAGCTCTGGACAATAAAAATGGGACAAAAAGGGAAATCTATTACATCAGCAGAACAATGGTTGGCCATGAGTTAAACTATTCATTTATTGAAAAATCCTACCTAGCAGTAGTGTTTTCTTCACAAAAATTCTGACACTACATGTTGGCACACAAAATCAAACTCATCGCCAAGATAGATCCCTTAAAGTATCTAATATCAAAAGCTATGCTCACAGGAAGGATGGCTAAGTGGGTAATGATATTATCAGAGTATGAAATTGAGTACGTGGAGTGAAAGGCAATCAAAGGACAAGTCATTGTGGACCAGCTAGCAGAATCTCCCATCTATGCAGAGAATCCACTCATATAAGAATTTCCAGATGATTCCATCTTTAATCTCAAAATACCCAATCACTAGAAACTCTATTTCGATGGTTCCCACACACAACATGGATCAGGAGTCGGTGTCTTCTTTATCACCCCACAGGGGGATTGCATACCAAGATCTTATAAATTGGCATTCCCCTATACCAACAATACTTTAGAGTATGAGGCTTTAACCATAAGTCTCAAAATTGCGGCACAGTGGTGAATCATGGCATTAAAGGTCTATGGGGATTCACAGCTTATTATCAAGCAAGTCAATGGTGAATACCAAACTAAGGATGATAAGCTCACACCATACAAGAAATTAGTAGAAAGCCTCAAAGAATAATTTATTGATATCACCTTTGAGCAGATACCGAGGGAAAACAATAGAGTGGATGATACAATGGCAATAATTGGATCCTTGCTAGATATCCCTTGCAATGTCTCGAAACATGAATTCTTGATAGAGCAGCTTCTCATACCTACTTTCGAGGTACCAGAGTCAGAATATGCGTGCAAACTCGTTGGTCCCGATGATCTTCAGTATCATGACATCTACAACTATCTGAGAATAGGATTTCTCCCAGCCAATATCACTCTGAACCTCAAACGAACCTTTGTCAAAAGGTCCTTACCTTTTGTCATCCTAGGGGAAACCCTCTTCTGTAAAAGCATTGATGGAACCCTATTATGTTGCTTAAAACTTGAGGAAGCCCTGACTACCCTAACCAAGGTACATAATGGCATGTGTGGTTCACACTCGAGTGGTATGACCTTGGCCAAGAAGTTACTAAGAACTAGGTACTACTGGCCGACAATGGAAAGAGAGGCACATGACTTTGTCAGAAGGTGTCTACAGTGCCAGCAACATGGAGACCTTATTCATGTACCAACTCAATAATTACATCCTATTGCTACACCATGGCCCTTTTCGCAATGGGGGCTCGATCTCATAGGTAAAATATCACCCACCTCATCCAATGGCCACAAGTTCATCATCATTGCCACAAAATATTTCACAAAGTGGGCCGAAGCAACTCCCATGACCTACAACACTGGAAAGTAGATATCCAAGTTCATCCTGAACTATCTCATTTATCGATATGGTGTTCTCAAATCTATTATCTTTGATAATGAGACACCTTTCAAGAATCAGGATGTCCGTGACTTGTGCGAAAAATTCAAAATCCAACATTGCTTTTCCACTCCATATTACCCACAAGGCAATGACCAAGCAAAGGCTACCAACAAAACCATTCTAAAAGTCATTAAGAAAACAATCAATGACTCTGGTCATGACTAGAATCTACAGTTAAATCTCACCTTATGGGCCTACTGCACCAGCATCCACATGCCAACAGGCACCACCCCATTCTCCTTGGTCTACGGATCAGAAGCCATCCTCCTTATCGAGATCGAGCTCCTGTCACTAAGGATATCATTGCAAAACCTCATCATAGATGAAAAATATAGGGTCACCAGACTGAATGAGCTAGAGTTACTAGATGAACAATGCATGGATGCCCTCAACCATTTACAGGTCTATTAGAATCGCCTAAAATGAAGCTACACAAGAAGATCAGGCAACACACCTTCCAAGTTAGCGACCTTGTGCTAAAAGAGAACCAAAGGAATGTGCCAAATCCAGAGAGCAAAATAAAATTTGAGCACAATTGGCTAGGACCTTTCTTCATCACAACTAGCTATAAATCGGGAGCATATCAATTAGCAACACCAGAAGGGAAGCCTTTGTAGGAGCCTCTAAACAACTCCCATCTCAAAAAAAAATTATGCCTAAGAACTTGCAAGGTATAGAATCGAAAAATACAAAAAAAATTAGAAAATGTCCTAAAAAAATGGTTACCTTGATGAAAACTTGGCAAATAGGCGTCTTGATGACAATAAAAAAATTTTAAAAAAATACAAAAAATCGAAAAAATCAGAAAAGGATTGAAAATAGTAAAAAACAAAAATCGTCCTCTAGTGAAAACCACTTCGGTGGCACTTTGGACAAGTACCTTGGTGAAAACCTAGAAAACATGTGCCAAGTGTAAATAAAGTGCTCCCCATCCACTAGGATCTGCATGACTCACTCACCCATTCCATCAAATTTCATTAGTCCTCCATCTACCCATCCACTTGCATCCATACCATAGCCTGAGTTGATGCCCATATCGTGTTCCACCATATTAATACTTGGCATATTCCTAAGGTTAGTTTGTCCTACCATTATTGAAGTAGTCTATCGCTTAACGTTGGGGGCATCTCCTTGAAACTAGCACTGGATCATATTTGTAGATATTTTTGTGCTCTTCCCGAGACATCAAAAAATCCAAAAACATGTCAAAATCTCTAAAAATCTTCAAAAAATTCATCATTGAGTCTTGCCAGTCTTCCACCTTGTTCGAACTACATCATCTTTGATCTTGAATGTAGGCAAGATTGATCTTTGATCATCCCTCTAGACATCTTAGGTCAGTCCTTAGGCTTCCGTCGTAATAAAATGGCAATCTGTTTTCCCATCTATCTCATCATTGAGTCAAGTTTGTCGTCATTCGAACTACGTGGTCTCTACGTGTATAATGTAGGCAAGGATAATCTATGGATCAGCTATCGAGACCCCTAGGATAGGTCTTTTACTTATTCTCTTCACCGTAAATCTTGAAAATACCAGAAAAAATTGTAAAACATCTTGAAAATACCAAAAAATAGCCTCAAAATATTTCAAAAATCCAAAATGGTGCATCCATCTCACCTCCCTTTCACCTGCGACTTTCATCATTCCTAATAAATTAATCATCGTCATCACCCTTTTGTGGGTCGGTCAAAAGCAAGTCTAGTAGGTTCGAAAGTGAGCACCTAATCGTCAGAAGTCCTAAAATCTAGATCGGTAAGCAAGCAAGTTGGTCAACTGGGAGTATCAATAGTTTATCATCCAATTAGTACCATCAAAACCCTGATCACAACATGTCCTAGGATGAATCTTCCCATCATGGACATAAGCATTAGGTACCTTATAGTAGTTTAGTCTTGGCTAGCGTTATGAAGAACATTATCTTGTTTGTTTTGTTTTATTTGTTCTTTTATTGGCTTATCTTATTTTGTGCTCATTCCAAGAACCTCTCAATGACGCCTGAACAAAATAGGTTTAGAGAGAAACGAATGGGGAAAATATTTTGTCTCTTTTATCTACTATGCTTGTGGAATACACTTGTAAAATAACTTAGTCATATGTACCTTGTTTGGTTTGTGAAGAGGATGTTTTAGATGTCTTGTTGACCACATAGGAAACTTTCCTATGTTTTGGCTTGAGATGTTTAGAATTTTTATACCACATCCTGAATGAAGTATGCATCCTAAGTGTGAACAAGAATACGCCTGTCTAATTGTCAAGTCAAAGTTCGTCACATTGGGTACAACACCATCCTAGTTCTCTATACCTCAATGCATCATACCTAGGTGTGTTATCAAAAATAACGTAATTGACCCTTTGAAAATCCCAACTCTTGGAAAAGAAAAATCACCATCATCCTAACTAACTCATTGATTCTAAATTCTTCTATCTTATTTCCATACTAACATGGTATCATGATAGTAATCGAAACATCACCAATGCACACACTCTGCATCCACTAGATCATTAGCATAAAAAGCATATTGCATCATATCATTATCTTAAGTTATGAGGAATAATATAAATTTGTTATTCTAAAAATCTTAAGAAAGAATTACATCATACATAATCATTAGCATCCATTACCATTTGCATCCATTGCACCATTATTAGCATACATTACATTCATAAGATCATCATTAAAAATGCATAAAATGATACAAAAATAAATTCATCCATTGGAATACATCCATATATATCATAAAGGAAAATCATCTCATATATATATCATCAAATAATAAACTGTTATGATACAAAATTGGATCAACTGTACATGGAAATACATGGTACAATAGAGGCAATAATGTAGCCTCTGAATCAAAAATGGAAAATTGTTTGTGATCAAGGGCTAGCCCTACTAGGTGTGCCCCTTACCCTCTCTTGCCTGCCTATTACCTTGATCCTCTGGTGGCCGCATCCCTGTCTGCTAGGAGAAGTTTGACACTCTGTCTACTAATGGAACTACCTACCTATAGTGCTGTCGATAATACTCGACCTCCTTGACCACCTCTTTGTATGCCCGTAGATCAATTGATCGATCCTGAGATGAGGAAGTTGTGCTCTCTAGTTGTCGCCATCGGCCAATCTCATGATCCCTCTTAGATTGTTCCTAGTCCCTCTTGGCAGTAAATTCCACAACTTGTTGCTTGGCCTCATCTCTCTCTATTGTCAACACCTAAATTTGACCCTACAACTATTGGATCGGTGCATCTCTATGATCGTGTTGTACTATTGGTTGTGTCGATGGCTGTTGCTAGGGGACTACTCTCATCTGACCATCCTGGCCCCCTACTCAGGAAGGCAACTGTTGTGTTGAATCCCTAGGAAGTGTTTAATGAGGAGGTGGTCCACCTCCTCCTCTGCCCTAACGTCAACCCATGCCCGTTGTCCTACCTCTGGGTCTCCGTTGTGGAATCACTGAATCAGGAACTGCCAATCTCAATGGAGGCTTGAACCGAGCTCTGTATGCTGGAGTAACCCCTACATCTGTTGGCCCTTGATCGTACGGCCACAATCAGACCACAAATTTTCTAAAAGAGGAAACTGCCTCAGCTGATGGGATGGGTTGGCCCCATACTATCTCTCTAGTTGTACGGGCAAAGATCGCCACGTATTGATCATCTAGCTTGTCTTGTACCTCTCTAAACTACCTGGCCACCCTATCTGGGAGATACCGCTTTAGCATGGTATGCTCCCGACTCTGCATCCACTTGTCTTGTCTTGCATAGAAAAACTACTAAACATCATCGTACCATGGGCCAATGCTCGTCTAGGGCCTCCAGACGAACTCTCTCATCTCATCGAGAAGTCATTGCTAGTGTGATAGACCACCTATGCCAGTGTGGGTAAAATGGATATGTCCCCCACCATACTGCCAAACAATAGGATCATCTATCTCAAGAATAACTGGTGTGACATCTGGGCAAAGTACTGGGATCCGCTCCCATTCCCAGATGTGTAATAAGGTAACTCCGGCCTTGAGGGACCTACTGTCCAGGTATGCAAACTCATGAAGATCCTTGTATAGGGACACTAATAATATTGGTCCCTGAGAAAAGCACTCCCTGCGGTGAACCATATGCTCCCATGCCAGTCCCCAACCTAGACTAAAGTATCGACCCCACCAATCGGGTGCCACAAGGCTTGAAATGATAGCCACAATGATCAATATATATATATGTATGCGGCCATGGTATCTCTCTAAATCAATCTGCCCATTATAGAACTTAATCTCGTCAAGCTCCATAACACCATAGCAAGCATCTTTGTCGGCATATGGATCATAGATGACTCTAGCCCCATGGATAGGTAATCAGAGGATGCACCAAACATCATCGAGGGTAATGGTAGCCTCATCAGTAGGAAGGTGGAAGGAAGAAGTCTCATTGTGCCACTGCTCGACCAAGGTTGTCATCATGCCTTAGTGCATCCGAACAGGATGAACACACGCAATATACCAAAGACCAAGATCACCAAGTTGCTCCTAGACCAACTCATGCATATCTTGTAGTCTGCAGAGCACCGACCATCAGTGCTCCCACAAGTGAAGTACATCAAGCTCCTCCTGCACAAGGGAAGCCATCACGTCAAGAAAAAGAAAAAGAAATTATATCTCGCGCTAACTTTTTGCATCCAAAACAGGAAAAATGCGACGTAGTTTGGAAAGTTGCAAACTGTGTTGCCACAATTGAGTTTGTAATTTTATTTGTTCCAAAATGGACCATACGATGCTATTCGCGTATGTGGTAAAATTTGTCGCAAACCCTAATTCCCTAATTGTGTTGCACGGTTAAATGTTCACACACGGTGGAGTTTGACCGGAAAACCCTAATTCCCAAAGTGAGATGCGCAACACTGTTTGCATATGCGGTCCAATATAGGACCGTGCGGTACCGATAAAGAATTTTCAGTGGTGCTATATGGTGTCGCTCAACTTAAAAGACACTTCTACCCTATTTAATGCACAGAAAATGAGAAAATTGAAAGTTGGATAGGGGTACATAGCACGGGTCCTACACCAACTGGTCGCTAGTGCACTCGTACTCTCTTTGACATGTGCTTGGGAAGCTGTTGTTGCACCATTTCGACCAAGACTCAGAGCTCAAAGTGTGCGATTTTCAAAGCGCTAAGATTGCAAATGTATTGAAAGTGACCCCTCAAGGTATATTTAAGCCTAAAAATTAGGGTTTTTTTGACCTAATTTGACCTTTCAGCTAGGGTTTTGGTCCCCCGATCCTCTTTTTATCCAACCAAGGGCCATTTTGCATCTTTTTTGGCGTTTAAACACATTTTTTTGGCAATCTGGGGCATTTTGAACCTGTCAGGCACCTTGTCATCCTTTTTTTGCAAGATCATCCAAAAATCAAAACTTTCATTTGATATCTCGAGGGGGCATTATACTAGCACAATCCTTCCACTAGGGTAGCAGTGGGGCATCTAAAAAAATAAAGAAAATTTTGAACTTTGATCACAACAGTTTATTCTTTGAATCAATGTAACAAGTACATAGCTTCAAAGAGGGGCAAATTATAAACATGAAAAATGTAGAGTTCGGTTCGGCACATTTGATCCTGATTACTACCAAAATTTCCTCCTAAATCATACTCTCAGCTTTGCATCATCTTCTGTCTCTTAATTTAATAAATCATTATTTATTTGATTAAGTCTTTCTCCTCCATTGAATAAATTAATCAATTTAATTTAATTAACCTTATGTATTTGTTTAATTAAATAAATCATTTTATGTGATTAAAGTCCTCTAATTAAATTAAATAAATTAAACCTTATTTGATTTAATCTAAAATATTTTCACTTAGTTAAATAAATCAAAATCATTTATTTAATTAATCATTTCCTCTCAATGTTGATTTAAATCAATTCATCAATTTAAGTCAAAATTGTCAAATCATCTAATCTCTCATTAAATTAATCAAATTTTGATTAATGTTAATCTCAATCACTAAAATCCTCTAGAGAATGCAACTTGTACGTGAAAATATATTTCATTCATTTATTAAATCTATATTTTCCCTCGCATGGCATCAAAAGGGAATATTCTCTCAAGTTTGAATTCAAAAAGTCCAAGTGGATGGGTACTTCCAACAAAGCATTCACTCCTCTTACATGTCCTTGTGCATTAGGCCAAGTGGCATTTATTTCATTCATTTTTCCCTCTCACATGTCATTTCTTCAAATTCAAATTCCACCTAATTGCATTTATTAGCACTTTGGCCAAAATGTGCACAACCATCAACCATTCACATGGTGACAAGTGGCATTCAACCATTGGGTGAAAGTCCCACATTGCCCAAATCTTTCTCTTTCTTCCAAATTATATAAATTGGAGGCTTCTATCCTCATTTTTCATCCACAATTTCATGCAAAGTTACTCAACATTGCGAGCCAATTTTGTGCACTCCATTCCATACATTACCTATTTCCACAATTCTTAGCTAGGTTATGCTCAAATCTGATTGAGGAAATTTGATCAATCAACATTTCAATTTAGGAGTGGGGAAGGGCCAATTTCAACATTTCAATTGGCACCAATTCCCCCATGGGATCACTAGTTTGCTCACTTAATTAGGATTTAATTTCATTTATTTAGTTTGTGTCTTCATTTTTCCTAGTTTAAGTTTTAGCAAATGAATTTCATGTGGAATCCTTCATTCTTGTTTGCATTTGATCTAACATATTGATTTTTTTGTTGTTCTTGTGCAATTGCAAGTTTAGGGATTCACAACTATTTGGGCGACCCTCCCCTAGAATAGGCAACCTTACCCAATAACAAGCGAACTAGCCTTGACAAGAGACCTTGCCCCAGCAGACAAGCGACCTTGCCCTGACAGACGACCCTTCCCTAGAAAATAGGAAACCCTGCCCTGACAAGAAACCTTTCCCTAGCAGATAGGCGACCTTGCCCTAACAAGAAACCTTGCCCTAGCAGACAGGCGACCTGGCCTTGATAGGAAACCCTGCCCTAGCACATAGGCGACCTGCCTTGACAAGTGACCATGCCCTAGCAGATAGGCAACCCTACTCTGATAGGAAACCTTGCCCTAGCAAACAGGTGACCTTTCCCCAGTAGACAGGCAACCTGGCCCGAACAGAGGGACGAATCTTCCTTTTCTTCTTCAACTCGAGCCTCGTTCGGGTCCATTTTGATGTTCATTCAACTATTTTTTGCCTTGTTCGTTGCATCTAAAGAGTTAACCTTTCATACCACAATCAATATACATATTTCTTAGTCTAAAATCATCATCCAATCATTTCCTCTCTTCCTATTCATCCTCAAACCATCTAATTTAAAAAAAAAAGGAATTTATTTACCCCAACTTGTTGGGGTCATTACTTTCTACTCGGTGCTCAGAATTCAGAATCGTTTACACCGTTAGAAAGGTCACCTAGAGTACTAATTCAATCCATAAAATTGTGTGCCTTTCACAACCCAATTTTAAGGACCAATGCAAGTTTCAACTCCAAATTTTTCTCTGAAAACATGATTTACTACGACATTGAAAAAAAATTAAAATTAAATTTTTTGATTTTTCTCAATCCTGTCACCCCTAGACTGTTCTGGACCATAATTTGAGCTTTAATATATTCCTAATCTAAGATCTAATCCAATTCTAATATGAGATTTAATCCCATCATCCTAATTTGAGCTTCAATCAACTATGAATCTGAGCTTAACCTGAATTTTGATTTGAGCTTTAGTCCATCCACACCCAAGATATTTTGATATCAAAAAAAATCTTAATAAATCTCCCCTCATCTTCTTCCAATTCATCCTCATCCATCATCCATTATTTCATTCTAATCATCTATTCTTATCTTTCCCATCTGTATTTGTTTATCTAATGTCATGAATCCTTATCCTCCTCCCGCATAACCAATAATAGTAGTCAAGGGGAATCCTAACTACATTGATGACAAAAAAAAAATTCTTGTTGATCAAGAAGAATTTAATATAGATTGCCTTGATGCTATAATTTCTAGCAATTTTTCTCCAATCACCTCCCAAAATCCAACCACTCCTTCAAACTATCCCCCCATGTCTTCATCTAATATCATTCCTTATGCTACCCTTGACAAGGGATATCCAGAATCCTCACCATCAACATATTTATCATGTCCTCCCTCTCAACCTCTATCCTATCCAACATCCACATCCTTCTATATTAATCCACCTTACCCATACTCCTATCCTTATCATCATCAACAATCCCAATACCTCTACCTTAATCCCACATCCCAATCTTCACATCCTAATCCAACACTCACCCCTTCCTATCATAACCCACCATCTCAATATTCCTCTTATCCTAATCCACCATCTCAATATTCCTATCCTCATCCATTGCCCATATCCTCCTATGCCAATCCACCATCCATGTCCCCCTATGGTAATCCACCACCTCAATCTTCCTATTCTAATCCAACATCCACTCCTTCCTATCACAATCCACCATCCCAATATCCCTACCTCAATTTCACACCTACATATTCCCACCTTAATCCAACCTCCACATATTTCCATCCTAATCATCCCTCCATGTCCTCCTACATGAATCCACCACCAATGTTCTCTTTTCCTAATCCATCATCCATGTCTTCCTAATATTACCCACCATCCCAATCTTCCCAACTGAATCCTACATCTCCATCCTCCTATCGTAATTCATCATCTGCATCCTCTTGCATCACTCCCCCCCTCACCACACTATATCTTAATTCTCCATCTAATCCTAATCCACCAATCCCTAATCTTATTCCTCCAACCACACCTAGTCCTACATCCAATCCCATCCACTCATCTAATCCTAATCCACCAATCCCTAATCCTAGTCCTCCATCCAATCCCATCTACTCATTTAATCCTAATCCACCAATCCCTAATCGTAATCCTCCATCTCCTCCTAGTTCTACATCCACTTCCATCCACTCATCTAATCCTAATCCACCAACCCCTAATCCTCCATTCATTCACATCTCCTCATCTAATCCTAATCCACAAATCCCTAATCCTAGTCCTCCGACCATCCCTAATCCTCCTAATCCTACATCCCTTCCAAATATCATCCAAGGACTCATGACAAAAGAGACATCCCTAAATCCACATCTTGATGTTGTGGAACCATGCCCTCCCACTCTATCATGTACAATCACTAGTGATGAGGCCCTCTCCCATCCTACACCTATCACTCCCATTACCATTCTTAACACCATCCAACAGTTGAGTCTGTCAAACCCATCGAATCCATCAAATCCCCATCTTCTTCTACTAGATCCACCCAATCCATTGCAGACATCCAATCCACTCCTCCTAGTCATAATATTACCAAACTCCAACCCCATGGCCATCATGAATCTTCCATCCTCCTCTCTTCCCCACCTGAGGAGTCCCTCCAACACTCCTCTGTCATTGTGCCTCCCACACGCGATGAGCCATGTCAAGGCTTGATCCAAAGCATACAAGCATATCCCCTCCTCCAAATCCAGACCTTACCATCCCATCCACTCCATCCCATGATCATAGTCCCCCATCCATCCCATCTCATGACTCCTTTCCTCAACTGAATCTTGATCCTACCATCCTATCTACTCAATCTAAAGATCACACTAGCTCGCCTGCTTCATCCCATGATCCCCTTTGCACTCAAGATTTGATTGCTCCATCTCATGAACCTTTATCAGCCACTCTCAAAAATATAGATCATATCATACCACCTAATCCCTCTCCTGATCCCTTATCACTCATTCCTCTTGATAAAGATGTTGTTATCCCCTCATCTTCATCTCATGATCCTCCATCATCGCTTAGCCCTTCCATCCCACCACCACTTTTATATCACCTCAAAAACATTACACTCATCCATGGTGGTCTTCTTGCAAAAGAAAAACAAAGTATACGCACCACCCTTCCTCCTCCACCTGCTAATGGACTCGCATCATGCTTCCAAAATAATAAGCATCCTACCATAGATCACATGCTCAAGACCATGAACTATCAAGGAAAATGTTTAGGCCTTCATGAGCAAGGTACTTTGGAGCCCACCCAGGTCAAAGAACATCCAGGCACATAGGGTCTTGGATATCTCCCAAGAATCACAATCCAAAAATGTTGGTACAACCTCCATACATCCTAAGAAAACCTCTTCCAAAGGAATGAGAGGTACTTCCCACTGTTCCACCAAATCATTTTTCGCCATCCCCCCTCCTCTGTCATATTACCTCAAAACAATCATCCATCTTCCTCCATCTTTTAAATCCATTTTGGGTCCTTCTATCCCTCCACCAAATTTCACACATCCTCCATATACATAGTCTATTTTGGGTCCTTATATCCCAAAATCACCTCCTCCATCCTATCCTATTTATCCTCTCATCCATCTATCACCTATCCCTAACACGCATCACAAGAATACTAAATTGATAACTCCTAATCGGGATCAACAAAGGCACCCCTCCATACATGCTATCTCACATCCTCCATCCACACACCATCGTCAAAAGCCTACCTCTATCACTCCATCCACGTCTTCTCCACATCATCCATCACCTCCTACCCATCCCATTTCTACTACAAGAACTTTGGATTCCAAAGTAAATATGCATATTTCCAAACATCCACATTAATCTAAAGCTCCTCATATCCCCTTTAAAATACATGTTGATGAAAATAAAAATCAAATCCAAAATCCCAATGAATCTCAAAGGCCACAAAATCCCACCAAAGTGAAAATCAAAACCATGTGGATTCCCAAGAAAAAAGAGGTCATGCCTTCAAATGAGAAATCCCTAAAGACATCCAAAGTTGCTAATCCCAAAGCCAATCATTTGCATCCTCCATCTCCTAAATCCGTTTTGGGTCCTTATGTCCCCAAATTCACTATCCCAACGCCTCCATTATCACCACTCTCTCCATCCATCAACCCTCCTATCATTTTACATCCACCACATGTGCCAATGTTGGTCTTGAATACCTTCCCCCATCACACATCTACTCCATCATTCCATCCATACACTTTCTACCATCCCATCCCCTATCCCTCATATCTCCCCCATCAAATCCCTTTAATTCATTCTCTTGCATAATCCATCCATTCTAATAAGGTTGTACCAACATCCAATGGTCTCTTTTCACACGAGCTCTTATTCCCTCACATAGAACTTGATGCTTAAGTCATTCATCCATCCCCTTTATCACATATCTTCCAAATTCACATATCCATATCCCTCTCTTTATCCATCTTCATCCACATTGTAGTCCAACAGGTCATAAAAAAATTAAAATTAAAAAGAGAAAAAGAGAAAAAATAAATAAAATAAAATAGTAAAGATAAATAATTAATCCCATGGTGAAAACATAGAAAACAAGCACCTTGGATAAGTACCATGATGAAAACCTGGAAAATAGGCATCATGCGTAAATCCCCTATCTAGTTTACTGCCATAATTCATGGCAACTTCCATCTACGCATTCCTTTCCTCCATCTCCTGCATCCACCTATCTTCTACATCATGTCCATCATATCCCATTTACCCCAGTCCCTCCATCTTCCTTGTGATCTTGATAATGACAGGGGCACATATATATACATTGCTTTGGACACCTCTTGGCATATATTCCCCTCATCCATATGCTATTATATTCATTATCCTCCCCATCTACTTTTTGGATCGATCCATCATGCCAACACCCATATCCCTTCCTTACCCATATCTCCTATCTATGTCCATCTCACTCCCTTATCCACCCATCCAACTATCCCTCTTGCCTCATCATGCATGACAAATCTAGAGTGGGGGAATCTCCTTATTTTTGATAGATTCCTTGGAGACATCGTCCATCCATCCCTCCAAATAATCATTTCCATATCCCCATCCTTCCCATCCTTATCCATTTATCCATCATGTAATCCCTTCCATTTACCAAATCCTTATCTTGCTATACTCCCATCCACTAGTCCTTTTCCATCATTCCATCCTTATCTCCCCATCCTTCCCATCCTTATCTCCCCATCCATTTATCCATCCAGTAGTCCATTCCATCTTTCCAAATCCATATCTCTTTGCCCATCCATCCTAACATCTTGCTATTTCCCCATCTTTATCAATCCATCCATTTCCCTCTATCTTTCCTTCCATCTCCTAATCCCATGTCATTGGTATATATCTATTGGCTAACCCTCATGCCATCCAATTCCATTCACATCATTCTCATCTCTCATATCTATTTCTCACATATTTCTAATATCTTCTCAATCTTCATCACTCCTCTATCAATCATATCATCCTCCAAATTCAAATTTTGATGCTTTGGATAACTATCCCATCCCCAAGCTTCACATAATCTGCATCCAAAATATCAACCATCCTATCTACACAGCCTATCCTAGCTCATTATATCAGCTTCATTAGTGTTTCTCCTTATCATGTTCATCTCCTCATCCCTTATCTGTTTTATGTTGTTGGTCTTTTGTCAAACTATGTTTCCCCTGCACTTTCACGTAGGCAAGGTCGATCATTTGATCTACCCCTAGGGTTCTATCTTTTGTCTGTCTTGTCATCTTCCATCGTATGCCTTTGGTTGCACTACATTGCCCCTGTGTTTTCATCTAGGCAAGGTCGATCGTTTGATCCACCCCTAGGGAATTTTCCATCCAATCTGCACCATCCATCGAAGTCTCCATTATCCTCTTTTCACTTTTATCCATGGCCTTATGTCGAACTACGAGGGATCTACACTTTCACATAGGCAAAGCTAATCTTTGATCAACCCTCAAGCCCCTAGGTCTTTAGGATGTATCTAATTTTTTTCCTTTTCATTTTCTCGTCTTGTCTTCTTATGTCTTGTAGTCTTATTGTGTGGTCAAGTACGTCCCTATTCTAGCTGGTACTTCTACAATAAAGGTCACTAGTATCCTGAGATTCAATCAGTTTTGAGAATCCTGAGTCATGTCGATCATCTAGTTTAGTATCCATATTTGGTCTCAATAGGATGTATCCTTCCTAATAGACCTCATTAACACCATCCATCCTCTTGATCCTATAGCAAAGGATGTTTTGAAATTGATTGCAATCTTTTGATACTTTTGACTTTTATTTATCATTCAAGCTCCCTATCGTCACTTGTCACGACCACCATGATCTATCATATTATGGTTTGTTTTGATTGGTTAACATAGGGGTATCTCTTGATCTTTGTTTGTTTTTGTCTTCTTGGTTGTCCCACGTAGTACCCACCAAGACCCCTAAGGTCTTGTATTACATCAAGGCATCGTTTTGTGCTTGTGGTTATCCCAAAACCTGGCCCAACCAAAGTCATCGTGACTCTGGGGTGTTTGGATAGCCTCCTTGTTTGTTGTGTTTGTGCATGCATTATACATTAATCTTCCTTGGCTCCACATACCATGGTACCTAGTGTCTTATGCTATAGAAAAAATCAATGCTCCGAAAATGGAAAATTGTATTGCATTGCATCTTTACCTCCATCATCTTCATTCATTTTATCCATCTCACATCTCCATCCAATCCTAAACTATTCAATCTAGTAAAAATCAACTAATCACACCCTTAGTCTTGTTCCCATCCTTGCTACAAGCCTTGATCCAATCACCATCATCATCATCATCGGGATGTATCCTTCCCTATCTTATGGTGTTGTTTTGGGATGTATCCTTCCGTCGTCAACAACACTCTCATCGAGATGTATCCTTCCCTATCCTAGTGTTGTTTTGGGATGTATCTTTCCCTCATCAACAATAATCCATCCATCATCAGTCCATCTTGTTTTGCAGCTTGACTGAGGCAACATCATATTTGTCCTTGAATTAATTTGTGCTTTCTTTCTCCTCATCTTCTCTTCCTAATCTTTCATCATTTATCATCCTTTTCCGTCCATCACTTTGCATCATCTCATCCATTTCGAGAGAACACATGTGTTCTCTTAAACTTGGATGTCCTCTCAAGGGGTCATACTCAATCCATAATCTTCATCTTCACTCCCATCATTTTCCCTCATAGTCACTCCTCGGATGACTAGGGCATCTTCCTTAATATAACCATCTTATTTTAGGTGCTATGTTTTAATTTTCTTTGAAATGATGCTACTTCATAGCACCATCTCAAAGAGGAGAAAAATGTAGACATCTAAATTTGACCACTTATATTTGACCAAATTTACCCTTTTTGTCTAAATATCTTCTTACCCACATTAATTAAAAAATATTACCATTATTTAATTAATGCCCCTAAAGTCTTCTAAATTCCAAAGGTATTTAATTTAATTAAATAATTTATCAAATTAAATAAATAATTTCTATTTATTTAATTTACTCCCTCAAATGTCACATCCTCCATCACTTTTTTTTAATCCTAATTCATCTTCTAATCCCATCATTAGGCATGTGCACATTCCTAATCCATGATTAGGAGGTGTCACATCCTTCAACTTTGCAAGTTGGCTCCTAATCATCATTAGCCACTTAACCCTCTTCTAATCTTCCATTAACTAATCTAATCACTTACCTTCTCTGGCATGTCCTTAAGTCAATATTTCATGGTACTTACCTTATCAAGTATTGACCTCTTCCCCATGTGAATTAAAAATTCACATTTATTCCTCCCATGCATTTATCTTTCCCATGACCTCTCATGGGTCACATCAGACACATGGGAGAAGGACCTCCTTTAGGAGGACCTTGTCTTATCGATTGGGTTCTTCCAAACATATGAATTAGAAATTCATGTTTATTTCTCCAACACCCTCTCCAATCCCCATGGTGACAAGAGAGGACTTTCTAAAGTCCTCACTTGTCACTATCAGCCCCACTTGGGGACGAGGAATTCATTTTTGAGGAAATATTCTCCAATCCCAAGGTACTTGCAAGTACCTTGGGATCACATGACCTTTTCCATGTCATTTGTCCTTGCTTCCATCTCACCTTCCACATGGCAAGATGTGAGGGCTTGTGAATCCTCAACTCACCACAACCCTCCATCTTTTCCATGGTGGATTAATCTCAACTGTACGTTCTTCTTTAAATGGAGAGCCTTGGCCTCAAATTAGAAAGGTTAGAGGTTGGAGATTAGAGAGCATTCAAATCCATTATTGCATTCAAAGAAATTATAGCATTCAAGCTATTGTGAATCCATTAGTATCTCACCTTCCATCTTCCATCACTCCATCCAACTCCATTATTGCAAGTTATATTTCATCAAGGAGCATACATCCAAGCATCTTCAAGGGCCAACCAACTCAACAATCTAAGCAAGCAAAAGGTATAACATTTCCATTTTTTGTTTCTTTAGATTCAACTAGGCCTAATCCGAGGTGTTTTTTGTGTTGCATTTCCATTTGTTTTATATTTTAGACTTAGTTAAAACACCTGCACACATTGTCAATAGTGGCATAATGTAACAATTAAGTTGTTGGGGTGTTGTTATTGGCATCAAGGTTCAAACCCCACTGGGGTGTTATTTTTGAATGTTTAAATTAGGGATGAGGTTCCCCATTTGTGACCTCACTGGTTGATAACTCTGGATCAAAAGCATATACTCCTAAAAAAATTCTAAAAGGAAAAGAGAAAAAACCCATAAATAGTGTTACAAATTTTATATTCTATTAGCTCAAAATGGTTTCCAATCCTTTGAAATAATTTCAAATACATATTTATAAGTCTTATAGAATAGGAAAAGTGCATGAAACATTAAAAATGGAGCTCGCGGGCGAAAAAGCGCAGGAGCAAAAATCAGTAGCAAGCACAAGGAAATCTTGGGGTGACTGGGTTCTGGAGGAAGAGAATGAGAAGAAGGAAAAGGTCGAAACTCTCCCCCAAATCACAGGACATATCCCTTAGTGGGTATTTGAAAATTGCGAATGGGTAGACAAGTGCGACCCGTCCCATCTCCATGTGAGAAACTCATTGGGATACAATCAGAGAAGCATTTTATCTGACAAACACAATCAGAATCTACTTCAAAACAACAAGCAAGAGAATTCCTCAGAGGCACAAAGGCGTGGGTGGATCCAGGAAAATGGACGTCAGGAAAAACCTTTGGATATGAATTGGCGCAGCAAAGGTAATTTCATCCCAGTGTGAACTAGTAAATTTTGGAGAAACAAGAACCTGAGAAACTCTAACAATGGAAAAATGCATCAACAGTCTGGGGATCATCGAAGAAGGGTAAACCAGAGAGATAGTGATCTGCTCACTTAGAAAGCTAACGGGAGGGTAATGCAACACAAACCAAATTTAAACAACGGGCTACGCCCCCGAGGAAGTAAACTCTTCCAATCGCCTCCGGACATAATTGAATGAAGATTAGATCGCCTAATGGAGCTAGCAATGTTTTCCAAATGGATGGGTCATGGATGCCCAAGTGAGGAGATCAAAGCCTGGTGGAAAAAAAAATTCAAAACCAGGTAAGCATAAGCCAACTTCCAAACTCTTTTTTCCTCATAGAATTCAGTGATCAAAACTTAAAATATGAAATAGTTAATGGGAAACCCTTGTTAATGAACAACCATAACTTCCATTGTCTGAACTGGAAGGCTAATTTCAACCCCTAGACTATAAAATTAATCAAATTCCTATTTGGATCAAGCTAATTGACCTACCTTCAGAATTCTTGAATTTAGATGCCCTAATTCGCATTGTTGATGCCCTTGGGGTGTGCCTAGGTGTAAATGAGGATTTCATCAATGGAGTAGAAGGAGCCATAGCAGGCATTCTGGTTGAAATAGATGAAGGGGTTGGGATTTACAAAAATTTAGAAATACTGACAAAATACGGAAGCTGGCAACAGGAAATTGAAATTTGGGTAGGACATGATCACAAAAAATGTCTATTCAGAGAATCCTACTCGGAGGGCCCCTCAAATATTGGAAAGTTATATACCATAGACAAAAAAAAGCACAACCTCAAACCTAAACTCCCATATCCCAAGCTCCTCTCCAACAGAAGCTCTTCCTAAAAAATCCACCTTGAGCCTAGAGCTTCAACCAGTAGGTGAAATGTGGTCGACAGCCCATGATTTGGAAACTCCACTCATGGTACCCCTAGTTGACAAACCCAATAATACAGATCTAGCTCTAAATGCCCTAATGGAAGGGACCCAGGATCTTCAAAAAGACATAAAAATCCAATTAGGGATATTGTCCAAAGAAACAGGGCCACAAGAACCTAATCCCCAATCACCTCAAGTGTCAGAAAAAGAACCGGCACAAACCAACCTAAACCCACTTATCTTATCTCTGCAAGACACCGGAGGGGTAAATGCTCATTTAGAAGATGAGGGTAGCTACCTTCACTCGAAGGAAGAATTGGATCCATGGGAAGAATTGGAGGCAGGGGAATTACTAGAAATAAGACAACTAGAGCAATCAGAATCCCAAATAAAAGCTCCAAAATTCAAGAAGAAATCCTACAGAGGTAGGATGTCAAACAAAGCCAAGTTGTTAATAGTAGGTAATGCATTAGGATAGCAAGAAATTCAGTTGGGAAGGAAAACATCCTTCTCAGAGTAGAATGAGGATTATTTCATGGAATGTCAGGGGTGTTAATGCCCCTGACAAATGGCGCATGGTCAAGCGCCAAATAGACCAGTCAAAAGTAGACATTGTGCTCATACAAGAAACAAAATGGAGTAGAGAAGAAAGCTAGAAGAGATTGGAATTCTTGAGACAATGAAAAGGTCATTTCAAGGAAGCGATAGGTGCCTTAGGTGGACTTGGAATCCTTTGGAACCCCCTATCAATAGAAGGTTCAGTGGAGAAAGAGGAAAGTAATTGGAAACTTCTCAATTTCAAAGAACTAAAGAAAACATCCCTTTTCTTCTATGTCAACATATATGGACCAATCCCCATAGTAACAAAGAAACAAGTCTGGGACAAAATAACAAGCGAACTAGAAAATAGAAATGGAGAACTAGGAATTCTAGCAGGAGACTTCAATGCAACATTGAACAATGAGGAGAAATAGGGTGGCTTGGGGAGAATTACGACCATCCAGAAAGATTTTTAGGAGTTCATAGACTCCAACCACTTAAAAGATATAAACACTAAAAATGGAACATTCACATGGTCTAATAGAAGGAAAGGATTTATCAACATTGCAGAAAGGCTTGATAGATTCCTCCTATAGGGAGATTGGGGTGACTTGGCAACCACTCTAGAAGCCCAAATCTTGTCACTGATAGGTTCAGATCACTTCCCCATTGCTCTTACCCTTGGTCATTATGAACCAACCTTAGGGAGCCTCTTCAAATTCAAAAATATGTGGCTACGAGATGAGCAGCTTCCAAAACTAATTGAACAGTGGTGGAATGAAACCAAATTTGGTGACAGTACCAACCTTTTCAAAATCAGTTAAAAATTAGCCTGCATGAAAACTAAACTCAAAGAATGGAACATTTCTCATTTTAAAACATATTCTAGGAGAAGGTAAGAGTGGAGTAGTACATCAAAATGTTGAATGAACATGTCATAGAAAATGGAATGGATGTAGAGGATTTTGAAAATGAAAAATCCCTGAAGGAGGAACTTTCAGAACTACTAAAAAAACAAGAATTCTACTGGCGACAAAAATCAAGGGAATCTTGGCTGAAAGAAGGAGACAGGAATACCAAATTCTTCCACAAATTAGCCATTGCAAACAGAAATAGAAATAAAATCTTAGAAATCAAAAAGGAAAATGGTGAAGTGGCTCAAACCATTTCAGAAGTTAATAAGGAAGCAACCAACTTCTTTGCAGAATTGCTAAATAAAGACTACCCGGAAAACAAAGCTATTAGAGACAAGTTGTTGAGGTCTATACTTTCTCTAATCAATGATGAACAAAATTGCCTTCTATTCCAAAAGATCCCCCTAGAGGAAGTCAAAGAAATAATATTTCAGATGAACCCAGACAAAGCCTGATGTCTGGATGGTTTCCTAGTTAGCTTCTTCAAGACTGGCACATAGTGGGAGAGGATTTAGGAGCATAAATAGAGGAATCAAGAAAAAAAATGAAAATCTTGGGAGCCATGAACCATACGTTCCTAGCCCTAATCCCCAAAAAAAGGGACCCACAATCTATGAGCGATTTCAGACCAATATCCCTTTGCAATATAGTGTACAAAAAGGTCACCAAAATAATTGCAAACTGACTTAAAGTCATTATGGACAAAGTAATTTCAAAAGAACAAAGTGGTGTCACTCCAGGCAGGTCAATTGTGGAAGGAATAATCATAGCTCATGAAACCATCCACTCTACAAGGAAAACTAGAAAGGCATGCATTCTATTGAAATTGGATATCCTTAAAGTGTATGACATGGTAGACAGACAATTTTTATTAGAAGTCCTAAAGAAATTTGATTTTGGATCAAACTGGATCAATTGGGTCAAAAGTTGTATCTCCATAGCTAAATTCTTAGTCTTGGTGAATGGCTCAACCCATGGATTTTTCTCTTCCTCAATAGGAATGAGGCAAGGTGATCCCCTCTTCCCTTTCCTATTTATAATAATGGCAGAAGTTTTGGGAAGGGGAATCCAAAATCTAGTCAGGGAAGACAAGTAGAAAGGCATCCAAGTAGCAAATGGTTTGGAGCTAGTATCTCATCTCCAATTTGCAGATGACACAATCCTAATGGGGGAGGAAAGAAAAAGAGAGGCAAGGACTATCAAAACCTTCCTAGATGAATATTGCAGGGATTCAGGTCAAATCATCAATTGGGGAAAATCAAAGATCTTCTTTTTGAACACTCAACCAAGCATGCAAAGGACTCTAGCCAGAATCTTGAATTTAAAAGTGGCCTACCTCCCTGGGAGATTTTTGGGAATGCAACTATTTGCAAGAGTCAATAAAAAATACTATTGGGAAAACCTAATCAATAACTGCAAAGCCAAAATGGGAACCTGGAAAGGAAAATGGTTGTCCTCGGTAGGAAGATTGCTTATGGTCAAGTCAGTTCTCTTGTCCATTCCAATATACTCCATGTCTTGCCTAAATTACCCAAAGTAGTGGAAGATGACCTCAATCAAATATTTAGGATATTCCTCTGGTTAGGTCCAAGAGATCACAATAAATTTCCCCTATTGGCTTGGGACAAGGTCTGTAGACCCCAAGAGGCTAGGGGAGTAGGACTAAGGCAGTTGGCTATAATGAACCAGGCCATGGGAGCCAAATTGGCTTGGGATATCCATACTAAAGGGGATAAAAAATGGGTCAAAATTCTAAGGATAAAGTACCTAGACTCCGTCACCTTGACCAAAATTCTCACTACACCCAACCCTCCAAGAGGCTCAGCTATCTGGAACTTCATCCTAGATAGCAGAGACATAATTTCTCAACATGTGACTTGGGAAATTAAAAGTGGTGAAAGTGCATCCTTCTAGAATGACTCTTGGGGTGAGAAACCCCTCATAAGCAACTCCCCCGGCCTAGAGGCAATAAAGGATGAAACTACTAGACTATAGGGGGACAAAGTGGTAGATTTTGGCAAAAAAATATATAATCAAGGTGCCAGCACATGGAGCTAGAAGGATTTTCAGACCCTCAATTCCCCACAAGTTTAGAAGGATTGCCTATCAAAAATCCTTAAAGACATATTTTTCATCCCTTCTATAGGTCCAAACACAATCCATTGGTGTGGATCTCCCACTGGATCATACAAGGTTAAACTTGGCTACAAGGTGAAGGATTTAGCATTAAAAAACCAAGAATGGCCCTGTAAATTATTATAGGGCAGTAAATGCCTACCTAAGGTAGGGGTTTTGCTTGGTTGGAAATCCAAGGGAGAATCCTCACAGAGGACAGGTTATCCACCTTCGACATCCAAGGCTCAAGCAGATGCATCTTATGCAAAGACAACAAAGAAATAGAAAATCATCTCCTCCTAGATTGCCCTATGGCATATGAATGTTGGAACATAGTAAAGAAAAAATTTGCCTTTCACTCCCCCATTCATGCAAATCTGTCCTCATGGTTCAAAATTTGGCCACAAAAAAATGGCAAATAAGTGTTTGGAGGAATTTGGCAAGCCATCCCATCATTGGTAATCTAGAAGGAGAGAAATAGGAGAATCTTTCAAAACAAGGAACTAAACAAAGAAAGGCTTTGGGACAAAATAAAAAAGGCAATAGTAGAAGTAGTAAATGAAGAAGCTCTAGCCAACACATCGAACTAGAGAATCTTCACAAACTGGGATGGTTGTCTAATCAAAAATTTTAATGGCCTAAAACCATCGCTTTTGTCCAGGAACGGGCCAATCACGTCAACAAAAATCAAGAGGGCAGAAGTAACTTGGCAGGCACCAGAGCTAGGATGGATCAAAATAAATTTTGATAGGGCGGCTCGGGGTAACCTAGGTCTAGGAGGTGCGGGTTGTGTTGCAAGGGACTCTCAAGGAAATCATTTAGCAGAACTACCCATACAACTAGGCTTTTGCACCAACGATGAAGCAGAGTTCAGGGCAGCATCTCAAGGTCTCCAATTGGGAATCGATTTGGGAGTGTGAAAATTACATCTGGAAGGGGTTCATTAATAACAATAAATGCAATCAGTCATGGCACCACTCCAAAATAGAAATTAAATCACCTCCTTCAACACATTAAAGAATTAACCGCCAAATTCAAAGACTTCAAAATTAGCCATGTCTACAAAGAAGGGAACATCATGGCAGACGATTTGGCAAAACTGGCATCTGATTCATCCATGTAGGCTCCACCAAGCCATGGTGCTGGGAAAATTTTTGGCAATGCAAAATCCAAAGAAAGATAACCAAAAACACACACAGGCGTAAGGATGAGCAACGAGTCCTTTCATATGTGACAAATCCATCAAGTAGTTGGCGTAGTGTAGGCTACACAAACAAGTCCCAAGGCTTCAGGAAGATTATACGGATCTAAAACTTGTCAAAACTTTAAACCACGATCAGTACCCCAACGTTATGCCAACAAGCTCACACGAGTCTTCTAACACGTGCTCAAGTTAAAAAATCATGAAGATTTATGATCGCCCATCATTTAATATAACACTCGGGGTTAAGCATTCTCAAAAAAGCAAGCCCAGTCTGCTAGAGGAGCTAATAAATTGTCTGATAAGAAATGGAGATGCCACTAGCTCTGGATACTGAGGGGAAATAACAGACAAAAGACTTAGTAGGATAATGTCCTGCTCTCATCCGGTTGTGCTCGAGGCAACCAAGAAGGTGTTAGGTCCTGAATTCCTCAAAGCATACCACAGGTTCATAACAAACGTGGAAATCCTAGCCATGTTTCTTGCGGTTAGCCTTCACATGGGAGTCCCGAAATCTTTAGCGAAGAAGTTGACCCAGATGGTGTTTAACCACGCTTGGTTGGGTGACATCGATGGGGCCCTCGACAATGTTGATGAAAAAAATCTCATTCATATGCCCCAACATTACAACGTGCTAAGTATTAAGGGTCGCGAGGTGATGGAGTTTCAATTGATCAGGACTATGGACCCAACAAGTTTCGAAAGATTGTGGGACGTACGTGATCAAAGCATCAACTTTCTTCTCAGGGCGATGAAGCTCACCACCAACTTACCACGTGGTTGGGCCTTGAGGTATGTATAGAATGAAGGTTCTTACACAGCCCTTCCATTTGGAAATGACATTGATTGGGGTCCGGCACAGGAGAAGAATAGATTCTGATGGATGATAGAGACCCAGAGGAAAAGGCTCTTGGCACACCAAAAGTGCAAATTCGATTGCTCGGAGGCCACAAATTACCTAGCCTACAAAAAAGGGTGGTGTCAGAGGATTCTGAGGAAGATGCTCCTAAGGAGGTAGAGGAAGATTGAAGCAGCCTACTTCCCTGTTACTAGTATAGTATAGTTAGTCCTAGGTGTTTACTAGTATAGTTTGTAGGTTTTTTTGGTTCTGTGGTTATGTAATTAGATACCTCCATAATTAGTTGCTTCAGTAGCCATGAAGCTTTTTTCCATTTTCAAATTGGCTCCAATAGATAACTGTTACAAACTACAATTGTGTATTTTGTTTTGTTAATCAATATAGGGTGCTGCCCCTTTGCAACGGTTTAACTAGCAAAAAAATATATAAAAAAATTCTTATAGAATAGGAAGATGAAAATTCATTCCTTTTGAAAACCAAAATAGACAAAACATACAAGGAAAATTAAAGGTCATTTTTCTTATTGCAATTGTTTTATTCTCATTATGTATAGAAAAAATGACATAAATGAGTGTTGAAAAGCTTCTATCCATGATCGACAACCTCAAACTTACAAGGCTTGCTCTGTTTAAACACATTTTCATCATGGTTTTAAGTGAAAATGAAGTGCAGTCTTTTCAATCAAACAATTCACATGCTCGAGGCCTAGTGGTTTAATATGGATTCATTCACGGCTTTTGAGGCTTCACTTATAATGATGTGGAAACATGCATTTTGTGAGTTGTCATTGTGGCAAAGCCTTGGGACTCTCACAGTTTATTTGGTGGGTTAAATATAGAAAATTTGGTCAATTTTGAGTATGGCAATGTTCATTATTTGCGTCTCAGTGAGTGAATTGGATTTTTGTGGCATGGATACACCTATCTAGTTGTTGAGTAGAAAATGTTAGATGGAATTTCTAGGCCCAGTGACATAGTTAAGGTTGAAGCACATTATACTCCACCTACATTATCTCACCTTCTTGATAGTGAAATGCATCACAAGCAAGGGTTTCATGGAAGACACCGAAGGGTATCAACTTGACACTAATATTTCCTCGAGAGTATTGGTTGGTATTTTGGATGCAAATGTTCCCAAGTAAGTAGCTAAGGTTTTGATGTAGAATATTTTCAAGAAGGACTTTTTGGTCAGGTTAGAGGAAAAATTAGTAGTGACTACACTTGAGGTTGGAATCCCTCACCCTCATGATTTGAGTCTTCTTGAGGTCCCTAGGGAAATAGTCAGATATTACCCATTCCTCTTGGACTTCTAGGGCATGGATTTGATCAAGCATCATAGGTTGGTTGTTGTTGGGTGGAGTTTCTCAAAAATTTATTTTTTCTCTCCACAGTGTAAAGTGCTACATGGAAGTATGAATTTAGGGTCTTCGCCCAAAACAACTTTTGGTAATAATGGTGTTTATGCAAGTTCTACTATCATTTGGTGTTTTTAGGTGTAGTTCATGTCATTCAATTATACTATTTTAAAAGGATATGACCATGCGCAATCAATTTTGGGGTACTTTCAGGTTCATTTTGTCAGGGTTGTTTAGGGCATGTGGGCTGATACAGGGTTACAAACTATGAAAATAGTTTGCCCCTATGTCCATGGGCTAGCATTGTAAGATTTTTTGTATTATCAATATAACTCATCTCTTATCTATCAAAAAAAATAGAGTTCTTATCTCCATCTAAAGAATTTTAAATTTAATAGAGATAGAAATGTAAGCTCAAGACCTTATTGGTTCCTCATAATTTGTGACTATTTAAATAGGATTACTTTATAAAATATAAATGTAAAGTAAAGTTCTTTTGATTCAAACACATTAAAGATAGTACATAGAATCAAAAGATCATAAATCCATTAAAAATAGTAAGTTGAAAAAAGGATGAGCTTCAAACCCAAGAAAAAGGGGAGCATTAGTAAAGAAAAAGTGCCCTTAAAACCAAAGATTAAACCCCCAAAAAAGAGGGGCAAAAAAACCTAAAAATATATTCACAAAAAATGGCTAAGAGACTAAAAATATAATTTGTACCCCAAGGAATTATGACTTAATGACATTTCTTGTTCTTTTTTCGCTTGCTCATTGTTAATAGAGCATCCATTGTCCAATGTGTGTCCTCATATATTAACTCATGTGCTTCCATTCTTAGTTCTTATGATACAACTTTCCTACCACACCTCTTATTGGAAGCACCAATATTTGGTTTCAATATCATGCTAGTAGTCTAAGATAAAGTTTGAATGTCAATGATTCCCAACTACTCATCATCCTCCATAGCCTCTAAAACTTGTTCATTAGAAAGTAATTTTATCTTGTAAAATTTATTTTGATTTGATCAAATAATCTTTAGACCTATGATATTTCTAAGGTAAGGAAAAATATGGTCACAATAGGGCCACAACCTTAGAATCCTTAGAAGAGGATTCAATCCCTAAATTCACAACCCAAAAATATGGAGGCAAAGGTTGAGCCAAGAATATCACATGACAATGTCATACAAAATAATGTCCACTTCTTTATGTTGAAACACCTATATTTAGAGGTAGCTTTAGCACTGGAAGTTATTTTGTTTCCAATCCAATTTCACCCAAAATAATGTTCCAAGAAGCCTTCATAATTCAAGAACTAGGTCTAATTTCCTTGAGAAGAGTGGATTTTTATCATGTCTAACATAGGATTTAAGATATCTATCACATCACATACCCTCACATATCTTCTTCAAGTTTCATCATGATCAAAATCCATTTTAACAAATTTTCTCAAATTGTTGGTCAAAGATTTAATGAGTTTGGGGTCTCTCATTACCAATGATAGATTATATAAGTTAAATTATCATAAAAAATGGTTATAATATATTTGGTGGGATTAAAAAAGGGGGCACATTGAGTCATAAAAACCAAAATTTTTGAAAGAACCATGGCCCATGATCTTGAATAAATTTGTAATCATCAATACAATAAAATGTGATGGGGAAAAACCTATGATCTAATAGCTCCACAAAAGGAGTCTCCATATTGCACCAATTCGTTTTTATCCAACATAAAATTTAGGCACAATTGAATGCCTCCTTAATAATTTAAATAATAGAGTTTTTCTTTAATACTTTATATTATTGAATTGATATGTGTAATAGGGATATGAAAAATATTTAGTTTAGTGTTCAAGGACATCACCATGTCCCCTAAAGAAAATAGATTTGGATTTGGTTGGGTATATGGAAGTATGGGACTTGAGAGTTTCCTAATCAACTAGAGGATCACTTAAGAACCCCTTATTCAATTAAAAATGTGACACAAGCACATGGGTGGCACTAGGGAATAACTTCATATATAATAGGACAAATCTACAAAAAATGTTACAATTATGTTTAGATTAGCAACATGTTTATAATCCCTAAAAATCTTAGCGCTTAGAGACTCAAAATCCAAGGTAGCTAAAGAGGGTTTGATTACATATAGAGGGATAGAAGAGAGGTGGATGTCCTTTTAGATTTGTTCAACACCAATCTTAGAGTTTTCTTGATTGTAAGTGCTATCAAAACATCTAGCAAGAGTGGATCAAACTAATATTTTCCATTCATTTTTTGTCACTTGGTGATTTGAGTTGTGAATCCCAAATCCCTAAGGATTTATAGTCTCCTAAGTGCTAGTTATATCATGTTGCAAGAATGAAGGTGTTGTAATTGGTATCAACTAGCCAATTGGTTATCAACTGGTTTCTATTGTCATTGATGTCATGGATGCAGGTTATTGGTTGTATATGTCAAGGATATTGCGAAAATTGTAATGAAGGAAGTTGTACATGTTCAGTGGTTTCTTTGGGTTTTGCTCTCGATTTTTCTCCTTTGTTTGTGTGATTCAGATATGTTGATCATGGTTGTTGGAAGCTAGTATATCCATATTTTTGGCTTTTGATTCATTGTATAGTGTGTGTTATGTTCGTTATTTGTGAATTGTGGTTTTCTGTGTTTCTGGCTGAGGTCCGAGAGAAATGTTGTTGGTTCATATTTCTTTTTGGTTGAGTCTTATGACTTTCAGTTCTAAAGTTAAGCTATTATGATCATTTTGAAGGTAATTTTGGCATTTGGAAGGATTGAATCATGCTAAGGGTTGCATGTGCTTAATTGTTGTATGTGTTTTACACTAGTTTGGATGAACTTGTGTTGAACACTACTTTCAAAGTTGATGAAGTGTGTTGGGACTTATTTGGGTCCTCACTAAGCATGTGTTTGGATCACCCTCATGTTCTAATTCCACCCTAGGATGTTTTGGCATCGACCTAATTTAAATTTAATGATGGATGGAAATATTTGGATATGTTTTAATGTTGAAGATGGTATAAATACAAGATGATTAAGTGGTGAATGGTGTGCAAGAGATAAGTGCAAAGAAATAGAGCAGATAGACATGAAAAAGATGCAAAATAGTGTGTATGTGATGCAAGTGTGGTATATCAGTGTGAATTCTAAATGTTGAGTTTCTGGATACAGTGAGTTGAAGGTGTACTCTATCGTTCATGCATGTTTTTGAGTGGTTGAGTGAATTATGGTGGAAATCTCTATTGAATTGAGATTGTCTTCTCTTTGTAACATATCTCTTCTTTCTTCTTTGTATCTTTGTGGCAGTGAGCCCTCAGAGTGGTTAACCCTTGTTGGACAGTGAGTCCTGATCTGGATAGTTAGTCCTATTTTGGTAGTGAGCCTTTGTAATCGGTTTTGATATTCTTTATATTGTGAGATAATCCTCATCATTTTTTTCCCTTTTGGGTTTTCCACGTAAATCTGGTGTTCTTATGTATGTGTGTTTCTTTTTAATTTTTTCCCATGTAGTTAATGTTTAATCATTTTAGCAAAGTAAAGGATTTAGGATTGATCTAAGTTTTGTTGATTGTTTTAAAGGTTAAATTTTCTACAACTGATTCACCCCCCTCTCAGTTGTCTTGTTCAACATATCAAACTTAGGAAGAGAACCAAAAACCCTATGTGTAGGTTGGGTTTTTTAGGACCAATTGTTGAGGTAGGTAGGACCTTTTTTACTTCTTCCACAAGATCAAGGGATTTTTCCTAGGTGTTGAATTATATGATATTACTAGGAATAAATAGCTACCTTTTCATAAACCATTCACATTGCATGGTGCACCCCTATTTTTATTGTCATGATGTACCTACATGTGTGGTTTAGGAATGCAATATTATGCACCTTTATGTATAAATATATTATCATGTAGATTGTGTAAGATATAGGTAAACAACCCATATTAGTTTTATGCACTCATCTATGGAAGCATGGATAAACAAACAAAAGACAATTGAAAGAGATTGATTATGATTAAATTATTTTAATGTGCTGGAGTGATGAGAAGTGGAGTCAATAATAGACTAATTCCAATTCCATCAAGGGTAACAAATTCATGGATTCATTAAAAACATGTAATGATTGAAATCAAGGTGTGATACCTTAATGAAGGTTTCATTAAAGACTATAACCCTTAAAATACACAAGTAAACTAGGTTCTATAAATGCATTCAAATAAATATTTGAAGTTGTAGAATACTAAATTAGTCTACTTAGTAATTCATATACAAACTTGTACATTTGCTTTATTATTGTGAAAATCCACCATCCAAAATATTTGCATGATTTTTACAACCATCTAGCTAACTAATTGATCACATACATATCCATAAATAAACACAATATCAATGTAGACAATCAATGTCCATTCCACACTTTAAACTTATTCTTCAAATATTCAAATGAGTTCATTACAAATTTTGGATGAACTCATATCATAATGTAGTTAAATATGTATTTTCTAGGTATATTGAAGTTGAAACCTTAGCTACCTAGAAGTTTATTCTTCTCCATTTGTCTCTAATTTTTTCCCATAATTTGAATAATTAAAATGAATGCATTTGTACCTCATTTGAGGTCATTCTAGAGTAGTAAATATGTAAAATTGAATGCATGTGTACCTCATTGTAGGTCATTCTAGAGTAGTAAATATGTAAAATTGCAAAATAATTCTAAACAATTGTGACCTTAATTATTGCAAGGGGTGCCCATACCTCCATGTCATATTTTCATTATTTATTTTGGAAAAATGAGGTGTTTTCTTAGCTTAATACTCTGTAAAAATTTAAGATTTGCTTGTCTAAATAACATTTTCCTTTGTATTTTTACAATTTCTTTGTGGGTGATTATCTTGATTAATCCATTTTACTGTTGTAGAAAGTAGATAGAAGTTGATAGAAGAAGTAGAGAGGATATTAGAAAGATTACACAACATATACCATGGAGAAAACTCTTTCGGGTAAAAAACTCCACCAAGAATTAATCTATTATTCAATCTTTGAAGTAGATTACAATAGCTCCAATTATTCCTTGAGAATGCCTCTTTTGCCTTCACCAAACTTCTTCACAACCTACAAATCAAACTTACTCTCTTTCTCTACAACTTGCTTGAGATATATAGACTTTCTCCAACATTGTAAACTCCAAATAAGTTACACAAACAATGCTCAAGCCCTAACCCTTAAAGGTACGCCTATTTCATGCAAGTGAAGATGCACCATGAAAACAAATGTCAAACCATCTGCCTCTTCCATTTGGGCATACCAAACCGAAGTCACAACTAAGTCTTCATCTTGCAAATATCTTGAGGCTTTATCCTCAAAGTTCGCACCCAAAAGAGGGCCCCACTTAACTAGGCAATCAATAATATCTTGCATGCAAAGGAGTTAATTCCAAGAAGCCAACTTGGGCACCCAAAGTGGGTCCAAGATATTTCTTTTTAACTAAAACATTTCTCAACACCATTCATGCAAGAATGGTCATCTCCTGTTAACTGAAGGTAGTTCCTGTTATTTGTCATGCAACTCAAGTTTTTAGGCATGCATTCCAAGTTAATTGAATTCAACTAACATGCAACTAAAACTAACTGAAGATAACTAAACTAGACTAAACTAAACTAAACTAAACTTAACTTAACTTAACTTAACTTAACTGAACTTAACTGAACTTAACTGAATTGAACTGAACTGAATTGAACTGAATTGAACTGAACTGAACTGAACTGAACTTCAACTGAATTGAACTGAACTAAATTGAATTGAACTGAACTTCAACTGAACTGAACTAAAATGAACTGAACTAAACTAAACTTCAAACCCTATTTTATAGATACTCAACATGCACAAAACAAAATCCCTATTTTGTAGGAACCTAGGATGCATTCTTGAAGTAAACTCAATTTACCACTTAGTTAGCTAAACTTAAGGTGAGTGTCACCTTCCATGTGTGAGCCCATGTGCTCCTATTTTTTAGGAGCCCCTCCCAAGGTGTCCCCACATGCTTTATCATTTAGAATTAATTACAAATATCAATTAACATGATTATTTCATCAAATATTTATCCCTCCCTAATCCTAGTGTTGTTGAACACTTTCCAAGGATTTAGGAGACTCATGAAATAACTAATGTTTAGGATTGTAATTAAATGGCATCCTATTTCCAACAATTTATGTACTTCAAAATAGCCCCAACCATGTCCACATGTACTCAAAAATCATGGGGAGACATAGATATTTCATATGCAACATTTCTAGTCATCAATATAGTCAATGTATTGTAGGATATTAGGTGGAATAAATGTTAGTAGCTAGGTGAGCTTTAGTGTGCAATTTTGATATTTTTTAGTGCATGCGGGTTTCAAGTTCCAAGAGGAACTTTGAACCTTGGATTTTATATAATACTAAACAACATTGAGCTCTGGAAAGAAACAAGAATGAAGGAATTTCACTTCAGGTGTTTAGGTTCCAAGAGGAACTTGGAACACAAAAACTATAAAGGACCTACGGACACTGGGAGTGGAAGAAATTAGAAATGGAACTCAAGATTGGTGAATGTTGGGTCTTGCGATGGAGCAAGGAATTTAAAAAAAAATTGTTGGGGTGATGGGCCATGGGATGAAATGGGGAACTAGAACTCTAAAATATCAATGGATGGCAAGCTTTATGATAAAATTTAGCTCGGGTTCCAAGTTCCAAGAAGAGTTTGAAGTCCACTTGGGTCTTGAAAAATTTGAGAGTGGGAAGGAAATTAGAACTAGAACTTGAGCTTCTAGATCTAATCAAGGTCCAAGGTTTGATAAGAAGGGGGAGTAGATATCAGGGATAAAACATCAGGAGGAAATGTGGACTTAGAACATAATGTTCTAGGTTCTTATTGGGACTTGAGATCTCATAAGAAATAATGATGGATGAAAGCTTAGAGAGAAAATAGAGAATGGGGAGAATTTAAAACCTAGAACCTAAGGTTCCAAGTCCTCAACAGGTCTTGAAATTTTTGAGGAATATATATGCAAGGCAAAGGTGAGGAATAAACCGTGGAAGAAAAAAAAGAACAAGAACCCAATGTGCCAAACTTCCCATTGGGGATTGAAGTTTGAAAGGGAAATAATGAGCTCTTTGAAAGTCAAGGATAATGATGGAGATGAGAACCTGAGAGAATTCTAAGGAACTATAGATAAGTTCCAAAGTTCATGAAAAGTTTGAAAACTTGAAAACCCTTAAAACACTCACCACACTTAGGAAATTTGACACTACCGAGAACCTTTCTAGGAGTTCATGTAGTTCCATAACCAAAATAAAACACCACAAATAAATTTACATAGTTCATTTATTTATCAATCCATTAGGCCTCCCTTGACCTACTTACTAAGTGATCAATGAAGATGTGCCCTAATACCCCAAAAAGCATAGCATTTCCTCTTAATAAAAATGAGGATGGGATGTGATGAATTACCACCCTAATGCCTTGGAAAAATAAATGAAAGATACTTTTTGTCAAACTTCATCCATCAAAGATCCCTCATCAAGCATCATCCAAAGAATTAGATTGGGTGGATCCTTGATATTAAGGATGGGAACATGGAACTCTGATACTTCATTGAATACACTTATGCTTCTTTGTATGATTGATATACTTTTGATATCAAATACAAGATGGTAGCAATGAATTCATTGAAAATATGAAAAACAAAAAACTTAGACTATTTTGAAGACCAAAATCTTGGGGTTAGGAATATGGAGAGAAAAGAGAATAGGTACCAAAGTAAGCTAGAAATTGAAACCTCAAAACATTGACAAAAGAATAATTTTTTTGAAAGGGTTTTAAGTGAGGATTAAAGATCTATAGGAAAGGTATGTAAGGATGGACACCCTAAAAGAATTGAAGCTTTGATAACACACATAAAATATCAAGGGAAATAATAGAGAAAACCTAGACTTAGGATTTTTATGAGACTTTGCATCGTTCAACACTTAGGGAACCTATTTAAATTTTCTTAGATTGGCTATTAACAAAGGATGGATAAGGTCAAATGCACAACCATTTCAAATAGAACAAATAAAAATGAGACATGACAAATTAGGGTGCCAAAAACACTTCTATTGATCTCAATCTCTTGTTTATTCTCTAGAAAATGCATGCCATATTCTCTTTATTTTTTATTTACCTTGTCTTACTCCTTTTCTCCATTCATATCAATTATATTTTAAAATATAGAAGTATGGAAAAATGAGAAAAAAGGAAGGGAAGAAAAATAATTAAATTTATAATTTCCATATTTAGAAGAAATACATAAAAAATGAGATAAAACCCTTTGAATGGATATAATTTTATCTCATTTATAATGCATATATATACTCATTTTATATATATGTGTGTGTGTATGCATGTATGTGTGTGTGTGTGGATGATTAAAATGTGAATCATGCAAAATAGTAACAATGCAATGAAAGTACCAAATTCACACTCAACAATCACTCAATAAAACTCAAGATCTATACTCAACATGAAATAATGAACAATTACAGCGTAGCAAAGACTTTGAGTTGTTCTATTGTTTCTTTGATAATAGCTTGAATGCATGATATGTGGGTTACTCTTCAAAGTGAAATAACCATGAAAACATAATGATAGTATGATGCAATACCAATAGATGATACTTTGTGCTTGATAATGATAGCTTGCTTGCTTGATACCTTTTCTAATGCTTGACAATGACAATTATGGGTTAGCAAATTGATGATAATAATTCTCTAAATCTAAAGATACAATATTATGCTCTAGTGGATATGAATGAATGAAGGGTTTCATTTATATGCTTCTATTGAAACTTGATCAATGGTGAAGATTAATTAGAAGAATCAATGGACAAAAAGTCTCAAATAGAGTAGAAGCTAAAATTTGAATTAATGAGGTGAAATAGCTAAAATAATTAAATTTATTTATTTATTTAATTTAAAAGGATAGTTGGAGAAAAAAGTAAATATTAATTTATTTTATTATTTTAGAAGAAAAAATAATTTAAATTTAAATAAATATTTTAATTTACTTGATTATTAAGAAGAGTGTTAACTAATTAAATAATATTAAAAAAAATATTTAATAATAGAAGACAAAAGATAATTTAAATTTGATTTAATAAATATTGAAATAAAAATGATAAATTAATTAAATAAATTCTTTGATTAAAAATATTAAGATAATTAAATATTTATCAATTATTTAATTATTATGAATGAAAATAGAGGATATTAGCTTAATTAAATAATAAAAATGGATAGAAGATTTGATAAAACAATGATAACATGACAAGATAAATATGCATTAATCATTTTTAGATCTACAATATGTATATATATATGTGTGTGTGTGTATTCAAATGGTTTAATCTCATTTATTATGTAATGAATTTTAGTATGCATATCTAGGAAAATTCACCGCCAGCAATTCACCACCGATGGAAAATTTACTAGCGGTGAATTGTTGGTGGTGAATTGTTGGGAGTGAATTTGTCGTATGCCATGTAATTCATTTTCTTCTTTTTTTATCTCATATTTTACCATTCTTCTATATTTTAATATTATAATTGATATGAATGGAGCAAATAAACTATGTATGCATGTAAAATGGATATAATAAAAATATGCATAAAAATAGCTTAAATCAAACCAAAACACATACAAACCTCAAAAGATTGAATGTAGTATGTTGGCTTGCTGAAGATTTGGATGTGGTTGCTCACGATTCTAGTAGCATAACATTAACATAGAGGATGTTGATATGAAAATGGGATGGGAGGCCTCTTTTTTATTGAAAGCCAATTTCAAATGAAGGGCTAGGATTGAAAGATGAAGAATGATGTTGATCAATGGATGAGATTGCTTAGAAGTAAAGATAAATAAGGATTAGTTAAGGGTGGAGGATAGAGATTAAAAGGTAATGTCACATGATCAAGGGTGAAAATTAAATGAGATGAAGAGATAAGAATGAGACAAAAAAAGAGGTTGTTGGAGTAAATTAAATAATTATAAAATTATTTAATTTAGGAGGGAAAGTGAATAATTAAATAAAAATGATTATTTAATTATAGAAGAAATGGAAAAGGTTGAATTTTAATTAAAATGTGCTAGGATTAAAAGATGAAGAATGATGTTGATCAATGTATGAGATTGCTTAGAAGCAAAGAAAAATAGGGTTAGGGAAAAAATAGGATTTAGTTAAGGATGGACGGTGGAGATTAAAAGGTAATTCCACATGATCAAGGGTGAAAATTAAATGAGATGAAGAGAAGAATGACATGGAAAAATAAGTTGTTGGAGTAAATTAAATAATTATAAAATTATTTAATTTAGGAGGGAAAGTGAATAATTAATTTAAATGATTATTTAATTATAGAAGAAAGGGAAAAGGTTGACTTTTAATTAAAATAACAATTTAATTAAAAGTGGAGAAAAGGGACAATATATTAAATAATTAAAATAATTGTTTAATAGTGGAGGAAAAGGTGGAAAATAATTAAATAAATAAAATTTATTTAATTATGAAAGAAAAAGCTAATGAATAATTAAACAATTAATAATTATTATTTAATTATAGAGAAAATAGGAACATGAATAATTAAATAAATATGAATTTATTTATTTATAGGGGAAAAAGGATTAATTTTATTGACGTAATTAAATAAATAATTTATGTAATTAATCAAGGAGGAATAAGGAGAAAATAAAATTAAATAAATAATTAAGAATTATTTAATTAATAGGAGAATATGACCTTAGGGGATAATCAAATAATTAAAATTATTTAATTATGCAAGGAGGAGGAAGAATTAATGTGAAAAATAGTGTTCGTAGGCTTAGGACATTTTTCAGTGTCTATATTTTCCCTCTCTTTGGGATGATGTTGTGACTAAGAGAAGTAACGTCATTTCAAAGAATACAACATAATGAGTAGGAAAGGGATTAGGACTAGAAGTTGTTGACTTTCTCTTTGTGGCATATTTTCCCTTGATGTCAAAATTGATAAATTGGTTTGACATTTTTCAGTGTCTATATTTTGCCTCTCTTTGGGATGATGTTGTGACTAAGAGAAGTAACATCATTTCAAAGAATACAACATAATGGGTAGGAAAGGGATTAGGACTAGAAGTTGTTGACTTTCTCTTTGTGGCATATTTGCCCTTGATGTCAAAATTGATAAATTGGTTTGATATAGTGCTTCTGTATTCAGTGACTCACACTTATGCAGTCACATGATGTTTACAGTTGGTTCATAGTGATGGTGACATATTTACATGTTGATGACTCATGATGGTTTGATGGTTTGATCTTTATGGCATATGATGATTTACACAGTTGATTTTATTTGCCACATGCATATTCAACAAGGATAGCATTCAATTCAAGTTGACTAATGCTTGGCATTATTATTCTCTATGATTTCATATCATTTGGCTCAGTTTAGTCATATTCATCTCGCTCAATTTCTATGTTGTCATTATGATGAAAATTTTGTGCATATCATTTCGGCATTCACAGTTTGGCATATTCATTTGATATTGGCACAATTGGCATAATTAATGATTGATATCTTGATTTGTTGGTGCTCAGTTCACTTTGATATGGTTGGCATTCTATTCAATTCTACTATCTTTGGTTGGACTAATCTTTTGGATACATGTGTAGTTCATGATTAGGTTTCAATGATATATGGTTGTTTGGAAAAAGTTTCAAGTGATACATTATTAATCATAGGATTATTCTAGAATCATGCAAGGCTCAATTGATTATCATGGTACAGGTTCTTTGCTTCAGATTGAATAAATGGTGGCACATTTTAATTATGAGAGGTTGCATGGTTCATTTTTTTTTAAATAATAATTAATGACTTTACATAAGCTATTTGTGATATATTTACTTCTCACATTATTTTGGCATTTGTGGGAGTTTTGTCAAGCATTATTTATATGGCATATTTATTTATGGCCACCGGTTACCTTGAAATATATATTGTCGGTCAAAATTCACTATGGCTTTGATAGTTGACATTGGTTATCACATTGGCACTATGTTAGTTTGTATTGGCCTAATCATAAATTATAGAATACTTTGTCTTGGACAGTCGAGGGTAGAGAATGACATTGAAGTATTCATGAATCACATGGACAATAATGAACATGTGGATAGGTTGTCTTGGCAACGACAACATTATAGGTATCTCAGACTTAAAAAACATATTCATTGTGTTTTGTTTGGACTCCAAATGATTATTTTGTTTGACAAAGGGAAGTGTAAATATTTTCGAAGAAGATAGTTGAGAAACCTTAGCCGCCATCCAAAAATTGCAAAACTAGTATTGAGACTTTAGTGAACTCTTGTTTGAGATAGTTGGAATGAAGGAAGAAGTTGCAAGGTAGTTGTTTGTCTCGTAGGTGGAAATGAAGGTATTCTTGGTGAATTGTATGAGATTTTTGTTTGACATTTGGCCGACATAAAATTAGGTAAAATATTGACAATATCTTTATCATTTTGAAATGAAGATTGAAAAACGGTTTTTTTAGTTTGCAACAAAAAGTAGTTTTAGATAACTATTTTTTTTGTTACTCGAGTTTGAGCTCGAGAGTTTTGATGATTTACACAAGTTTCAATGTTTATTTAAGCATGGTTTTCCATCATTGCTCGGTAAGAGAGAAAAAGAGAAAATGCTTTTGTGAAACCTCATAATTTATCTTTGCAGTAACAAGAAACTGGGTTTACATTGAAAATCATTGAATCTCAGATAATTTGAAAAGGAAGATGTTGATGCACAACATTCTTCAGTGTGCTTATTGAAATATTTATACATAGTTTTCTATTAAAATTCTAGAGTTGCAAAATTTGCACTTCTAGGGTTCTGACAAGATGCTATAATTGTAATGCATTAATTGAAGTTGGTGCTTCAGTCTTTTTGGTGTTGAGTTGGTGCTCCACCATTGTTACAAAGTTGGTGCTCTTTGAATGAATAAAAGGAACATTTTACGAGTGGTTTTTTATACCCCATGAGGGTTTTTCCACTTAGGAAAATAATGTGTCATGTGTTGATTTTTTTTCAAGTGTGTTTCAGTTCATGTGCTTAACTATTTAAGTTTTCATTCTGTCACATGTGAAAATTATTTCATGCAATGCTCTGATACATGTTTAATGTTTCATTTTGAAAGGGTTCAAAGTATAAAGTTCAATCTGTCAAGAATGTATGTTGTTCAATTTGTTATAAAATAATGATCAATCTATTATAAAAGAATGATCAATCTGTCATAAAGTGCATAGAATCTTGTGAATCTAAAGCATTATATAGAAAATTAATCAATCGCCTTTATATGAAAAATTTATATTATGCTTTGAAAATGGTTTGTTAAGTCACTCAAAAAAATCATTTTGTTTGAAAGTTCAGTGTTGTTAAAATTTCTCTTTGCAATCAAAATTTTCTCTTAGTTTCTTTAAAAGTCGTCATTTATATCTGCATTTTAAGTTACAAAAGTAAAATTTGTACATTACTCTAATTCACCCCCTCTCTTAGAGTAATTTTGCTTCCAACAATTGGTTTCAAAGCGTAGGGCCTTGCATTAGGTTTCATACCTAGGGTTGATTCTGGTCTTGGAAGTCAATATGTCACACGTGCAAGAAGGTTCATTTGTTACAAGAGCTACTTTGTTTGATGGCTCTCATTATGTTTTCTGGAAAATTAGAATGGAAATATATATGATTTCTATTGATTTAGATGTTTGGATTATTGTGCAAAACATATATAATGTACGTGCATCCATACCCATTGATGCTGATGAGAAAATAAAGTATGAAACAAATGCTAGAGCTAAACATGATCTTATGTGTGGTTTAACAAAATAAGTATTTGTTAAAGACATGCACTGTAAGTCAGCCTTTGAAATATGGGAAAAACTTGAGAATGTGTATCAAGGGAATGACAAGGTCAAATAGTCCAAAATACTCACTCTTAAAAACTAGTTTTAAGAATTGAAAATGAAAGATGATGAAAATATTGCAGTTTACTTTCTAAGAATAGATGGAACTGTAAATGCAAGAAGAGTTTTAGGTGAAAAGTTTGAAGAGTTTGATGTGGTTAGGAAAGTAATCAAAAATTTACAACCTAAATTTGAATCTAAGGTTTCTACTCTTGAAGAGAAGAAACATTTTGATAATCTTTCCTTAGATAAATTACAAGGTATTCTAACTGCATATGAAATGAGAATTGGTAATATTAGTTCTACATCAAATGAAACTTCCTTCAAAGCAAAAAAGAAAGAGTTATCAGATGATAGTGACTCTAGTTTATCAGATTCAAAAGAAGTTCTTCTTGTCAAAAAACTCAAAAATAAATATAAGGGTAAGCTTCCCTTTAAATGTTTTACTTGTGGCAAGTCTGGACACTTTTTTGCTAAATGTCCTTATGGTGATCAGTCTAATGAGGATAAAAAACCAAAAAAATAGTATAATAAAAAGGATTTTAATCGTAAAAAGAAATTTAACTTCAAAAAGAAAAAGAGTCTCTTTACCAAAGAAGACTCATATGTTGAGTTAGATGACTCACTAGGTGATGAAGATATAACTTTATTCACATGGTTGAATTTGATACACAAAAGACTTCAAATAAAGAATCAGAAAAATAGTCCGATTTAGAAAATTATGAAATTGAATTGCTTTGTGCACTTCAAGAACTAAAAAGATTACAGAAACAAACTGCTTCTCAAGAGCATAGTCCAAACAATATGATCACATGCTTACAAGTTGAGCTTGATGACTCTAAAAGAGCTATGGATAATCTCAAATCAGTTCTTGTTGATAAAGACAAAGAGATTCAAAAACTTGAACAATAAGTTGTCACTCTTAAAAAACAAGTTGAAGGCTATGAAAGCACTATTCACTTGAATGATATACTTGGGAAACAAAAGAAGCACAAAGACATGACTAGTATTGGATTCAACACTGGTTAGTGATCAAAAACTTCAAATCAGAACTTTAAGGTAGCTGGTAAGAAGCGACCATTTGAGCAGAAACGACATTTTTTCATGGTTATTGCTTCTTTTGTAATAAATTTGGACACAAAGTGAGCAATTTCAGGCTTATGATGCCTAGAACACCAAGGTTTGGTCACAAACATTTCTTTGGCTTTTCAAATTCAATTAGATGCTTCAAATGCAATACTATTGGTCACACATCCAAACAATGCAAACAAGGTAAACAAATCATTAAAAATGTTTCGAGACCCAAGTTTGTTCAAAGCATAGAATAGTCCATGCTTGTACAAACTACCTTTCTTTCCAAAAATAAGGCATTGTGGGCTTCGGATAATGGTTGTTCCACTCACATGATAGGAGATAAGGACAAGTTTTTAAAACTTGAAGATTATGCAGGAGGTTTTGTAAAGTTTGATGACAACACATGAATTCAGATTAAAGGTAAAGGCTCTCTGATTCTAAATGATGACACGCCCATTTATGATGTGTATTATGTAGAAGGCCTTAAACACAATATTTTAAGTGTTAGTTAGATTTGTGACAATGGTTACAATGTTATATTCAATTCACAAGGTTGTGTTATAAAGAACAGATCTAGTAAAATAGTTGCAACTGGATTAAGGACACAAGGTAATGTTTACAATCTTCTTGACTCTTCCAATCATGAAAGCAATGAAGGAATATTCCTTATGGATCAAGTTGAAGAGAATTGGTTATGGCATAAATGTTTAGGACATGTTAACTTTGACAATCTGGTTAGGATCAGCAAAAATCGGAATGTGAGAGGTTTGTGTGTTCTAAGCAAACTAGAAAATGCAATTTGCAAAGAATGTCTAAGAGGTAAGCAAACAAAGGTTAGTTTCAAATCCAAAGAACATGCTTAAACTAAACCTTTGCAACTTGTACACACTGATTTATGTGGTCCTACTAGGATAATTTCAATAAATGGTGAGAAGCACTTCATGGTTTTTGTAGATGACTACACAAGGATGGTTTGGGTAACCTTTCTCAAACATAAATCAGAGGCTTTTGACAGATTTAAAATCTTTCATAAAATGGTTGAGAAAGAATCTGATATGAAGCTTAAATGCTTGAGGTCAGACAAGGGAGGTGAGTTTACCTCTCAAGAATTCATTGATTATTGTGAGCAACATGGTATAAAAAGGCAATATGCTGCTGCAAGGACACCTCAACAGAATGGGGTTGTGGAAAGGAAAAATAGAACAATGAAAGAAATGGCTAGAACAATGATTGATGAAGCCAAGTTGCCTAATATGTATTGAAAATAATCTGTTCATACAACTATCTATATTTTGAACAGAGTGCAAATAAGAGTGAAATCCAATTTCACTCCATATGAGCTACGGTATGGTAAATCTGCCTCTATAAAGTACTTCAAAATATTTGGTTGTAAATGCGTTATCAAAAGAGATGATGAAAACTTAGGAAGATTTCAATCCAAATCTGATGAAGGTATCTTTTTAGGATATTCTACACATAGCAAAGCTTATAAATGTTTAAATAATAGGTTGAATAAGATTGTCGAATCTGTTAATGTCGAGTTTGATGAAAAGTTGCTTCTAGTTGATGATCATGTGCACGATTTTGAAGAGGAACCTACGGTAGGTCTTGAAATTTCTCCCAAATCTATTGAAGTGGATAATACACAATAGGAGGATGCCTCAAGCTCTAGAGTAATAACACCTCCAAAAATACCCTCCAGGATTGTTGTCAAGAATCATCCTCAAGATCAGATAATTGGGGATAGAAGTGTAGGTGTCTTGACAAAAAGGAGAGAAAAACTTGAGGAACAAGCTCAAATTGTTGAACATTTCTATTTAGTAACTGAGTTTGAACCCAAAACATGTAGTGAAGCATTAGATGATCAATATTGGTAGAAATAAATGCAAGAAGAAATCAACCAGATTGAAAAGAATAAGCCTTAGGAGTTAGTCCCAAGACCTGATGACAAGAATGTCATTTGGGGAAAATGGGTTTTTAGAAATAAAATTGATGAATGTGGAAAATTTGTAAGAAACAAGGCACGATTTGTGTGCAAAGGCTATGCACAACAAGAAGGTATTGATTTTGGTGAAACTTATGACCTGTTGCTAGAATTGAATCCATTAGAATATTTTTGGAATACTCATGTTTTAAGAACTTTAAGGTTTATCAAATGGATGTCAAAACTTCTTTTTTAAATGGATATCTTGATGAGGAAGTGTATATGGAACAACCTAAAGGGTTTTTTGCATAAGACAAGCCTACTTATCTTTACAGGTTGAAAAAGGCCTTGTATGGTCTTAAACAAGCTCCTAGAGCTTGGTATTAAAGGTTGGACTCACATTTAATAGCTAATGGCTTTACAAGAGGAGGGGTGGAAAATAACCTCTATGTCAAAATGGAAGGTAATTATATTTTGGTTGTTGAAGTTTATTTTGATGACATTATCTTTGGGTGTAATAATGATGCATTATCCAAAAAGTTTTCTAATATTATGGAATCAAAATATGATATGTCCATGTTAGGTGAACTAACATTCTTTCTTGGACTTCAAGTTTCTCAACTTGAACATGGCATTTTTGTTAGTGTAATTAATTAATTAATTATTACACTAGCATAAGTTAACTTAGGTATTAATTAATCATATTAGTCCTAGGTTACTTTTAATCATTTAATAAAGTTGTTGAGATAAGATTCCCTTCTACAAGATGAGTTGTCTTTTCTAGAACTTATCTCCATCTTGTTATCATTCCCTAGGTAGTTGGTTAGGGTTTCTTGTTGTCACATGAAGTGTGATTTGAACACTTGGCAACATCCTTTGCATTTTAGGTTTAGCACTTGCCTATATAATCAGGCATATGTACTCTTTGTAATATATTCTGAATATCAATAAGATAATCTCTATTTGCATGCCCTTTGTTGCAACACTTTACGTGTGGTTGAATTTCTTCTTGGCAGGTCCACGTGTGCATCCATCATTCCAACATGGTATCAGAGCTATTCCATTGAAGGTTCATCCTAGTATCAAGAAAGTTGGGCTACAAAGATTTTTGCAGGGTTGAGGGTTTTCTTTGCAGGCTAGTTGGTTCTACCCGGGGACCAAGCTATTTTCTGGTGCAAATCAGGCTCTATCCGACCTCTCCATTGCGCTTAGAAGGCCTCAAAACCTACAGATCGCCTACCCATTTGTCCGATTTGGACATATTCACACCGAAAGCCATTTGAGGTATCTAGGGTTTTTTGCATTTTTGTACGATCCATACAGTTTTTGCAGAAATAAAATATCTCCTTTTAGTCCTCCATCATGGCAATTTTTTTTTAAGTGATTGGGCAATTTTTTATTTTAAAAAACGGACAAATTTTTCTATAGTTTTGGCAAAAATTTGATTTTGTGGGCGACTGGCAATTATTTTGTTGGTCGGCATAAATATTTTTTCTTGGGCAGCTATAGTTCTTTCTTCGGTCGGTATTAATATTTCTGTGGGGGTTAAAAAAATTTATCGGCATTTCTCTTTATTTTTTTTGAATTGCAATACTTTGCAATATTCAAAAAAAATAAAAAATTTGCTGGTCGATCGGCCCTGTCACATCTGCTGACATCTCTAGGCTATCACATCACCGCAACCGTCAGTTCTCTCCACCACTTTCCCCACCAATAGCGTTTACTCTCGGCTGCTGGCCATCCTTCCACCGACCGCACACCATCTACCGGCGTTTGTCCCAGCCCCAGCATCGGTCACCTCAGCGACCAACGGCTCCGCTTGTTCCCAGCGGCGTCGCCCCGACACCACCCGACAACCGCTCAGCCGCCGCTCCACCCAGCGGTGCTCTTTTTTTTTGCCAACATTTAACCCTGCGGTAACATCAACGCCCAGGGGTGCCATTTTTTTGCCCTAGGTGCTAATGTTTTTGCACTTGTTTAGACTACAGGCCCTAATAGGGCAAATTTTTTCAAATCGTCATATCTTTTCACCAGGGTATCGAAAATCAAAAAAATGAGATACTATCGAAAAGAGGATTTGGTATACTTTCCAGTGGTGACATCCATTTTTCAGAATTCTTCTGTCAGAAAAATCTACAGTCAACTGAAGTCAAAACCCTAAATTGAACTCAAAGGCTCATATCTTTGCAACCGTTGATCAAAATTTAGTGATTCCAGCGGCATTGGGAAGGTAATTTAGAGCTCTCTTTATCCATCCATTCACCTTGATCAGTTTTAGCTCCAGGTACTCTTGCATTGGTTTTGTTCAATTTGGTGCATTTGTTCAATAACTTGGATATCTTGAAGCTTGGGAAAAGAATTTTTTATTTGGGTGGCATCACTTCAGTTGCATATTAGATTTGGAAGTTTCTATTTGATATTAAAGGTCATTATCTTTGTATTTTGGAGAAATTTGTTTGTACATTATGGGGCTTGCATATTATCCTTCTTTGACTATGTTGCACATGGGAAATTATAAACAATGGCGGAATGGGATCATCCACCATCTCCAATCACTTGATTTATTGCCACATCTATTTGGTATAGTTCCCCATCTGAGTGAAGGTATTCATGACTTTGCTTGGAGTTGTAGCAGATATACAGTCTTAGAGATCATTTCAATGCATGTTGATTGTGATGCTTTGAGTTCTTTTGATCATTGTGATTGTCCTCACATCCTTTGGACTAAGCTTTGGGAGATATATGGAGATTCAGATACTCCACCTTTCCTCAATGATCAGGTTTCAAAATGTCAAGTTTCATATCAGATACCCCATGATGATATTGTTATGCAGGAGGTTGTTTGTTTGGATTGCCTTGAATCTTCCGAAGAGGTTGACAAGGTTGCTTCAGATGATTCTTCTTCTCCATTAGAGATAGTTGATATCCCTTCACATTCAGTGATTCCTTGTCCAGAGTCATTGATTGAGGCTTCCATCATCATCATTCATCAGGACACATTTCATTTTCTAGACTTGACATCATGGGATGGCTTTGCTTCAAGAATTGCTGACTCGACCACTTCTATAGGTTTGGAGGACATTCTTGAGGGGATATCACTCCTCTATTCAGATCCTACTTTGGAGAGTTCCTTTGAGTCTCCACATTTCATTGTCTCAACCTTAATTGGGAATCTTGAGACTATCTTGGGGGCACTTGGTTTCTCTTCAGAGATTTCATATATGAGACTTCCTCCATCTTCATCAGAGTTTCTTCTGCATCTACCATTGGATTGGTTTCAGTCTTCTTTCAGTGGTTTTGAGGACACTTCATTATGGGGGGGCAATGAAGTCTCCATCTATTCCTTCGATGGAAGGACCATCACATTGCTATCTTTGGATCATGTTCACCATCAGTTTTTGCATCATCCTGATTTGTCACGTTCTACATTGATTGGGTATGTACCTGAGTGGGTTGTGGCATCTTCATCTTCATCAGGCAAGGAGACACATGAGCAGCTTTCAGAGACATCATCTGCATTCATATTCATTCTTCCTTCCTTTAATTCCTATCCGGAATGGGAATCATCTCTACACTTGCACCTGGTTATGTTTCTTCCGAAAGGGAGACAAGTTGTTTGTCGACACTGGATCATATTTTGTCTACATACACTTACCTTTTTTGCAGGTGATCACATTTTCTAGGGGGGCTATATTGTCTCTCTATTTCCCTCCTATGGGGGGGCCATTGATTATATTGTATCCATGTGATGATTGTTGTCCTTGGAGGGACGATGTTGAGTCCTCCAATCATCACCTTTCTGCATTTCATCTCCTTTTTTGGAGAGGGGTTTTCTTCCCACTGGGTTTTTTCTCTTTTCTCTATTTATGGGAGATTAGTTGCATTTTCATCCTATGTACATGGGTACCTAAAATGGCCATCAGTCGGGACCCATCATCATCATGCATAATCATTGCATTTTCATTTCCTCCCTAAGTTGCACTTATGGGGGGGTGTTAGTGTAATTAATTAATTAATTATTACACTAGCATAAGTTAACTTAGGTATTAATTAATCATATTAGTCCTAGGTTACTTTTAATCATTTAATAAAGTTGTTGAGATAAGATTCCCTTCTAAAAGATGAGTTGTCTTTTCTAGAACTTATCTCCATCTTGTTATCATTCCCTAGGTAGTTGGTTAAGGTTTCTTATTGTCACATGAAGTGTGATTTGAACACTCGGCAACATCCTTTGCATTTTAGGTTTAGCACTTGCCTATATAATCATGCATATGTACTCTTTGTAATATATTCTGAATATGAATCAGATAATCTCTATTTGCATGCCCTTTGTTGCAACACTTTCTGTGTGGTTGAATTTCTTCTTGGCAAGTCCACCTATGCATCCATCATTTCAACATTTTTTTTGTCTCAAACTAAATATGCAAAGAAAATGCTTAAAAATTTTCAAATGGATGATTGTCATCCAGTAAGCACTCCAATGGTAACTGGTTGTAAAATTTTTAAAGTTGATTATTATCCTAATGTAGATCAATCTGAATATCAGTCTATGATAGGAAATTTATTATACTTGACTGCATCTAGACCTGATTTAATGCAAGTAGTTTGTATGATTTCTAGGTTCCAATCTGATCCTAAACAGACACATCTTATAGCTATAAAAAGAATTTTTAAATACATTCAGGGTACTCTTGACTATGGTCTTTGGTATCCCATAAATGATGGTTTCATTTTGATGGCCTATACTGATGCAGATTGGGCTGGTTGTTTAGATGACAAGAAAAGCACCAGTGGTGTTGCATTCTTTCTTGGTGATCGTTTGGTTGAATGGCATAGCAAGAAACAAGATTATTTTTCACTTTCTATAGCAGAAGCAAAATAGATTATTGTTGCATCTTGTTGTACTCAATTACTTTGGATGGCAAAAACTCTTTATGATATGGTTATTGTTGTTGAAAAAATGGTTTCTATATTTTGTGACAATACAAGTGTTATAAATTTGTCTAAGAATCCATTTATGCATTCAAGAACTATGCACATTGCTATTAAATTCACTTTCTTCATGAAAAGGTGTTGGTTGATGAAGTTTTTGTGCAATATGTCCCTACTCAAGCATAGGTTGTAGATATTTTTACAAAGCCTTTGGCTAAGAAAGTCTTTGAAAGACTTCGTTCTTGGTTGGGAGTTGTCTCTCACTCTTTACTCTCTTAATGCTCTATCATGGATTCAGGGAGAGATTTTTAGCTCTTTGAGAAGCTTGTTGCTGCTTCATTTGGTCTTTATTTGCTGCTCCATTGCTACATCTACAACTATATCAGTTTCATTTCTTGGAATTTCACAGGTTCTCCTTTGTCCTTGTGACAAAAAGGGGAGAAATATGAAGTTTTGGTTCATATGGCTCAATTTTTTCCATCAAGGACAAAGGGGGAGTTTGTTGAATTTCTCTTTGTAGCATATTTGTCCTTGATGTCAAAACTGATAAATTGGTTTGATATAGTGCTTTCATATTTAGTGATTCACACTTATGCACTCGCATGATGTTTACAGCTGGTTCATAATGATGGTGACATATTTACATGTTGATGACTCATGACGGTTTGATGGTTTGATCTTTATGGAATATGATTCTTTGCACAATTGATTTTATTTGCCACATGCATATTCAGTAGGGATAACATTCAATTCAAGTTGACTAATGCTTGGAATTATTATTCTCTATGATTTCATATCATTTGGCTTAGTTTAGTCATATTCATCGGGCTCAGTTTCAATGTTGTCATTATGATGAAAATTTTGGGCATATCATTTCGGCATTCACAGTTTTGCATATTCATTTGATATTGGCACAATTTGCATAATTACTTGATTGATATTTTGATTTGTCGGTGCTTAGTTCACTTTGATATGGTTTGCATTCTATTCAATTCTACTATCTTTGGTTGGACTAATATTTTGGATACATGTGTAGTTCATGATTAGGTTTCAGTGATATATGGTTGTTTGGAAAAAGTTTCAAGTGATACATTATCGATCATAGGATTATTACAGAATCATGCAAGGCTCAATTGATGATCATGCTATAGGTTCTTTGATTCAGATTGAATAAATGGTGGCACATTGTAATTATGAGAGGTTGCATGGTTCATTTAAAAAAATAATAATAATTAATGACTTTACATAAGCCATTTGTTATATATTTACTTCTCACATTATTTTGGCATTTGTGAGAGTTTTGTCAAGCATTATTTATATAGCATATTTATTTGTGACCACCGGTTACCTTGAAATGTCTATTGTCAATCAAAATGCACTATGGCTTTGATAGTCGACATTGTTTATCACATTGGCACTATGTTAGTTTGTATCGGCCTAATCATAAATTATATAATACTTTGTCTTGGACAGTCAAGGGCAGAGAATGACATTGAGGTATTCATGACTCATGTGGACAATAATGAACATGTGGATAGGTTGTCTTGCAGCGACAACATTATAGGTATCTCAGACTTAAAAAACATATTCATTGTGTTTTGTTCAGACTCCAAATGATTGTTTTGTTTGACAAAGGGAAGTGTAAATATTTTTGAAGAAGATATTTGAGAAACCCTAGCCACCATCCAAAAATTCCAGAGCTAGTATTGACACTTTGGTGAGCTCTTGTTCGATCTAGCTGGAATGAAGGAATAAGTTGCAAGGTAGTTGTTTTTCTCATAGCTGGAAATGAAGGTATTCTTGGTGAATTGTATGAGATTTTTGTTTGACATCTAGCCGACATAAAATGAGGTAAAATCTTAACAATATCTCTATCATTTTGAAATGAAGATTGAAAAACGGTTTTTCAGTTTGCAACAAAAAGCAGTTTCAGATAACTATGTTTTTTGTTACTCGAGTTTGAGCTTGAGAGTTTTGATGATTTACACAAGTTTCATTGTTTATTTAAGCATGGATTTCCACCATTGCTCGGTAAGAGAGAAAAAGAGAAAATGCTTTTGTGAAACCTCAGAATTTATCTTTGCAGTAACAAGAAACTAGGTTTACATTGAAAATCATTGAATCTCAGATAATTTGAAAAGGAAGATGTTGATGCACAACATTCTTTAGTGTGCTTATTGAAATATTTATACATAGTTTTCTATTAAAACTCTAGAGTTGCAAAATTTGCAGTTCTAGGGTTCTGATAGGATGCTATAATTGTAATGCATTAATTGAAGTTGGTGCTTCAGTCTTTTCGGTGTTGAGTTGGTGCTCCACCATTGTTATAGAGTTGGTGCTCTTTGAATGCATAAAAGGAATATTTTATACCCCATGAGGGTTTTTCCACTCAGGAAAATAATGTGCCATGTGTTGAAATTTGTTCAAGTGTGTTTCAGTTCATGTGCTTAACTATTTAAGTTTTCATTATGTCACATGGGAAAATAATTTCATGCAATACGCTAATACATGTTTAATGTTTCATTTTGAAAGGGTTCAAAGTATAAATTTCAATCTATCAAGAATGTATGTTGTTCAATATGTTATAAAAGAATGATCAATTTGTCATAAAGTGCATAGAATCTTGTGAATCTAAAACATTATATAGAAAATTGTTCAATCACCTTTATATGAATAATTTATATTATGCTTTGAAAATGGTTTGTTAAGTCACTCAAAACAATCATTTTGTTTAAAAGTTCAGTGTTGTTAAAATTTCTCTTTGCAATCAAAAGTTTCTCTTAGTTTCTTTCAAAGTCATCATTTATATCTGCATTTTAAGTTACAAAAGTCAAATTTGTACATTACTCTGATTCACCCCCCCTCTCAGAGTAATTTTTCTTCCAACAGAAGCATGATGCCCTAGTCACTAGCAAGGATGAGGATGGATGAAGAGGAGGTAGTGGTATGCCCCCTCGAGAGGACATGTGGTTTCAAATAACATGAATGTGCTCTTGAAATGGATGAGGGGAATAAAGGATGAAGGATAAAAGGATAGAGGAAAATAGATAAGGATGATGAAAGTGTGGATGGAGAGGCAGAATGGATGATCAATGTGATGCAATGATATGAGCAACCTAGATTTAATATTGTACTTGATGTTATGCACCAAGGTATAAGGAACCAGGATGACAATGTGCCAAGTACAAGATCAAAAAGGTCAACAGCAAACATATGCCCCATAACACCATGATATGGAAGACCATTATGTCCTTGTGACAAGAGAATGCAAAATACCATGAGAAGTGAAAACAGATAAAAACACACAAGAAACATGCAAGCATGCACAACAAACCAAAAGCAACCAAGGACTATGCTCCAAGTCAAGCTGAAAACCAATTAATGGATTGATTGATGATGATGATGACATTGTTTGATATGGGAAGGACACATCCTGAAACATCATGAGGATTGGGAAAGACATATCCCTATGATGATAATTGGATTAAAATGGATCAATTATTATCAATTTATTTTGATTGAAATCATGGATTTATTATGGATGATGCACTATATTGCAAGATTAGATTGCATGGATTAGGCTTTATTGCATTGGATGGAATTGGATAGGGATGGTTGAGGGATGGTTGGATTGGAAGGATAGAGGATAAATGGATTGGATAAGATAAGATTGGATGGAGGATCGAATGAGATCTAATGACAAGGGAGAACAAAGACATGGTAAAGGATGGAAGGATGGTGGAATTCTAGGGATAGGAGAGAGGACTTTGGATAATGGATGGAGGATAGGAAGATGGAGCTCCAAGGAATAATTGCAAAGGAATAAGATGCCCCACACTAGAGGTAGTGAAATCATGGATGGAATATGTTGAGTGATGTGTGATATGGAAGGATAGCGTATAAAGGGTATGATTGCATTGATATTTGAATCCTAGTTTTATCAAGATCAAGGGTGAAAAGAGGGGAGGAATGAGGTAGGATATGAGGATGGAAGTATGAAAAGGGATGTAGGATGGAGGATATGAATAGTATGATCAAGATCAAGTGGATAAGATATGGATGCATGGATATTTAACTCCCAAGCTCTTAATCAAGATCAAAGATGGGAAGGGTGGATTTATTTGGATAAGATGGGAGATATGGAATGAATGATATGGATGGGATAAGAAGAATGGAAGGATATAATTCATGATTTATATGAAGATCCTTAGCCTTGTCAAGATCAAAGGAGGGAAAAGGGGTGATGGATTTAGATAGGATAATAGATAAGAAATGAGGGATGAAGGGGGGTGTGGTAAGTAGGATAGTATGGATCAAACTTGCCCCCAAGTGTAGAGTGCAAGAGGGGAATGACATACACATGATTTCTGCTTGCCAGGTTTTCATTATGGTACCTATCCAAGGCACCACAAGAATTGGTTTTCACTATTGGACGAATGATTTATCTTTAATTTTTACTTTTCACTTTTTTTTTCTCTCTTTTTTTGAAATTTTTGGAATATGATGGATGGAGAAGGATAATGATATCCAAATAAGTGGATTTAGAAGATAGTGGATGCTTGATAGGGATATGAAGGAAGGACTCAATAATCTAGTTCCATGGATGGTATTCCTTGAAGATGTACTTCATTAGACCATGGACAATTGGAGGTATTCTCATAGACATTGGTAGAATGATGGTAAGGGGGATGAAATGAAAGGGAAGATGGTGAAGGATATGGATTTATGCAAAGGATTGGATAAGAGGGATGTGAGGATGAAAGATGGATGTTGGATAATGGATGGGTTGATGGGTTGATCGAATACTTGTAGATGAGTGGATGAAAATGTTGGAAAGATTGACATTGGCACACACCTTGAAGGGTGGTGGAGTTGTGAAAGAGAAGTGGACTTTGTATTTTGAGGTTTATCTGGAGGAGCAGGTGTAGATTTTGGGATACAAAGACCAAAAATGGATGGAGGTGATGAAGGATTATTAGATGGAATGAAGGACTTAGGATTGGATGGAGCTTTTGGATAAGAAAATTTGGATGCCAATTCTAATTTTTCTTTGGGATGCATTGATTCTATGAGTAATTTTAGAATCCACTGGGTTTTTGACTTTTATTTTTTCTTTAAGGGCCTTTGGGATTTAAATTTTTGATTTCAGATCATATTTTTCTTTGTTTTTCCATGTTTTTTTTATGGGACATGTTGATCCTTTAAATTTTGTGGATTTTTGGTTTTATGCATTTGAGATTTGGCATCCAAATTGCTTCCAAGGGCAATGATATTGGTGGATGGAGAGGAATGACATGGAGTTATTATGGATGGGTTGTTGTAAGTATGTTGGAAAAGGTTCAATGGTGTGTGCATTTGTAGATCTTGATTAGGGATATGAGGTAGAGAGGATAATGGGATTTTGGAGTAGGAATGCTAGGTGATGGAATGTAAGGACCCAAAATGGATGGAGGGGATGAAGGAATTTTTTTTTGGATATAAGGACCTAAAATGGATGGAAGGAAAGATGAATTGGGTTTTGGGACATAAGGGCCCAAGATAGATTTTGAGGATGGGGAATGTGGACATTTGGATTTAAGTGGAGGTATTTTGGATTTATGATGGGTGGAAGGAGTGCCAACATATTGATCTTGGTATCCAAGGCCATGATATTTTGGATTTTATTTGATATTAAGGGGTTCTAAGATTCCTTGCTCATGAAGGCCTAACCCTTTGCCTTGATAATGCATAGTTTGAGAAATCCTTTTGCCAATGAGATACTTATTCTTTTGGAAGCAAGATGCCAGTACATTTTGAGGGAGATATGGAATGGATTGAATGATAGGCTCTTGGAGTAAACCAACTTGGATGAAAGTGGAGGAACCCAATTGATAATTAGGGGGTTCATGGGTAGCCTGGATATGGGTGATGGGATCTTGTGGAGTACTAGGATCACGACATGAAGATCAAGGGGTGCTTTGATCATGAGATGGAGATAGAGGAAAAATTTGATCTTGACTTGGGGTAGGATCATTGGATGGGGTAGAAGGTATATATTCTTAATATGGAAGGGGATCTTGAGGTGGAAAGGTATCATGTAATGGAGTGGATGAGACATATTGATCTTGATTGGGAGGGGTATCATTAGATGGGGTGGAAGGTGGACTTTGATCTTGATTTAGAGAGGGATCATGAGATGGTATGGAAGGGATACTTTTCTCCTAATATGAAAGGGGATAATGTGGTAGTATGAAAGGGATGACTTTATCTTGATTTGAAAGGGGATCATTTTGGATTTCTTGATCAATTGTAGGATCTTGATCAAAGATAGGTATATCTTGGATGCTATGGTTGGGAATAGGATATTGATCAAATATTGGATCGAATTGGATATCATGATCATCTAGAAGTATTTCTTGGATGGACTTAGGGATAGGATCATAGATGAAATGGGATCATAAGGAGTAATTTGATCTTGACATAAAGGGAGATCTATGATGTCATGCTTTGGATCAATGAGGTCAAGTGAGTGACATGGTTGACTTTGTATAGGTGCTAAGAAGGTGGAAAAACATGAAATGGATGAGGTGGAAGTGGGTGGAACTAGAAGACTAGGGCTAGAATTTTATGAAATAATATTTTGCATTGGTCCTTGTATTCTTTTGAGGGTGACTTTTGGTGCTCCTTGGAGGGAAACTTTTGGTGGTGTTTTTTGGCTTGACAATGGGTTGACTAAGATGTGAAGTGCATGAGATATGATTATAGATGCATTTTTGTTGAACATGTAAGAATATTTGGTTTCCCTTGTCAATGGAGGAAAAGGATGACATGGAGAGTGACATGACTTGGGTATAAGTTTCAATGGTGGCTTGGATGGTGTTTAGAATCTCTTGAAATCTGCTTACAGGACACATGATCATGGATGTTATATGATTTGTTAAAGTAGTTGGAAAGGATAAATTCAACAAGATATTGAGGTATGAGATGGAAGATGGAGGATATGTTAGACTCATCTTGATCCATGTGGTGATAAAATATGATGATAATGAAGGACATGGATTAAGGATGATGATGAAGATTAAGGATGATAATGTATTAGGAAAGAAAGATTTTGATGTGGATTATGGAGGGTGGTTATGATAATGATTAAGACCTTAATTGGATTAGACAAATTAATTAAGCTTAGGGTCCTAAATGATGGATTAAGAATGGATGTGAATGATTGAGATACTTGGGATGTGGATTAGATAGTTGGGTATGATTAGGATAAGATGGATGATTAGAAATATTAGGGGGATATTTAGGATGATTGTGGATTATTAGGATGAGGTGATAAGGATGATTATGGATGATAAGGACAAGGTGATTAAGATGAAAAGGAATGATTATGATGGATAAGGATAATTAGGATGAAGAGAGATGGTTATGATAGAAAGGAATGATTAGGATTAGAAGAGATGATTAGAATGAATGGGATTAAGAAGAAATTATTAGGATGAAGGGGGGATGATTAGGATGAAAATGGAGGATTAAAATGATTAGGAGGATAATTAGGATGAGGAATGATGATAATGATGGAAGGGGATGATTAGGATGGAATGATTGAAATGACATAAATATGATGATTAGGGATGTAATGATTGGGATGGAAATAAATGATTAAGATAAGATGATAGATGAATAGGATTAGAAGGGATAATTAGGATGATTGTGAAAGGTTAGAATGATTATGGAAGTGATTAAAATGATTAAGAGGGATTGATATGAGAAGGGATGATTATGATAGAATGCGATGATTAGGATGAAAAGGATTGGTTAGGATGAGGTGATTAAGACAATTAGGATGAGATGAGGGATGATTATGATGATTAGTGATGAGTCCAAATAATGACTCATTTTTGTTAGGATTTATCATATGTTTGTTATTATTACTATGGGTTTTAGCAGTTGGTTATTAATACTTTCTATGTTATTTCCCTAAACTTATGAACTCTGGACTTGAACTTATCCCTATAAATTTTTGATGATATTTTACCTTGTTATGTGATATATCTATTTTAATATTACATGTCATTCAATGAATGATATTGTAAGGTGATTATGGATATACATTTGTCTTGTGCACACTAATTTCATGATGCAAGTTCAAAATAAGATGCAGATATAAATGGAGCTTGCAATATGGAAGAATTTCATGCCAGCTACCCGATTGCTCAAAAAGTCAAGAAGAGATGGACATTGAAGAGGTCAATGGTTGGAAACTTCCAACTTGTATGGAAGTTAACCTTAATGACCATGTCTCTTAGTTGAGTAGATTTAGGAGGTGTTGTTATGATGGATATTCGTTCAAGAAAGACTGATTTGACTAAATCTTGTGCATGCATAACCTCCTTCCTCTTTTTCATGCTTTCAATAAATGGCATCCTCCTAGTCTGTTGGATTCGACTACCTAGTTAATTAGAATTATTTAGAAGCTTTTCTTCTATAAATAATGATCAGATTTTCCTCTTCACAAGGTTGGATATTCTGATATTGTACTTTCATATTTAGTTTCAAGGAATACAGTCATGTTGTTGTTATTATGTAATGGTGTTTTCAATGAATAAGATCTGAGACTATAATTTGTTGCATCCGATTTAGTTTTGAGGAAGACTCATTCAAGGGGCCCCACTTGGTGAAATTCCATCGATTTAGTTTAGTAGTTACTTTTTTGTTCAACAATTAGTTACAGTCTTAGTAGTTGTTTGTTCCTGCAGCCACTGGAACTTCGTTCTATGTCTGTTCTTACAACCATGACAAACATAGTAACTTCTTGTTTTTTTTCCAAGACTTATGTTTCTGTAATTCATTTTAGATCAATTTAGTTGTTGGTTTACGCTCAGTACTTATGTTGCTTCCTTTCAAGTATTTCACTTTTAGAACTATTTCCTTTCTAGTTATAGGATAAGGATGACTATAATTGAGTTCTAGTGCACATATAGTGCTGACCCATTTCAATTTCATGTCGCTAGGTTGATAATAAAATGAACCTTCATGATGAGAAAGATAAATACTTGGTGTAGATATTTAATCTCTAAGTTATAGCTTTAATGGCTTAGTTATTGAACCATTAGAGGAGGCCAACATTTTTGGTGTCGTTGTCGAGGATGGTGTCAAACTAGGGAGTTCTTAGCAGTCATTTCTAGTTTCTTTCCTATTTTTGGTATCTTTGAATTTTGTTTTAGTATATTATTCAGTAGAATAAGTACTGATCCACTATTATTTCACCAATTATTTGTGTGAGTTGGTTGATACTGAGTTAATACAATATGCATAGGGGCAAGAGAAGAGACGCTCTAGGGAGATTCCTTCTAGCTGACCCTAATCTTGATAATCTGCTAGTTGAGTTTCAAAATTTTCTAGGAGACAAAGAAGAAGAATAATTAAATCATTTTACTGATGCATTTGCCAATTTGGCCAGCTCTGAAACTTCCTCTAAATAGCAAGTTGTCGAAAGCATGATTGAGAATCCATTTGCTTTGATAATACATCAAGCAAATATGATTGTCCCAAGTAGACCTAACCAACCAACCTTTCCATTCCATATCCCTTAACAAAATGAAGTTGATAACCTCAAGAACATTCTTGCTTCAATTCTTCCTAAATTATATGGGATTGTAATAGAGGACCCATACACTTTCTTGTTTGAATTTAATATCCTCTACAAAAGCTATGATTACACTATTGACGCTCATAGGCTTAAATTGTTTCCTACCACCTTGAAAGAAGCTGCATTAAGATAGTTTATGAGCTTAGGTAGGAATATTGTGAATACCTGAGATATTATGAAGGAATATTTTCTTGATAAGTATAAATAATACTATAGAGGTAGTGATATGAGAGGAGATGATATCTTTGGGATGCAACAAAAGGAGGATGAGAGTTTGGAGGACTATATGTCAAAGTTCATATTTTGTGTCTAGAAATCTTCACATCATGCACTCAATGAAGAATCTCAAAAGTTGCTCTTCCTTAGAGGGATCAATGAAATTTGTGTTGATGCTTTGGACCTGATAGGAGGAGGAGATATCATCCAAGTTCCTTGGGATGATATTAAGAAGATATGCCAAAATTACTCTAGGGCAGTTATAAAGAAAGAAAGAGGTTACCAATCTTGTATAGATAAATCCTCCATTAATGGAGTTTCAAAGATGGAAATCACTCATTTTTTGTAATATTTCAAGCAAGACATCATAAATAACATGAAAAATCAGCTAGATACACTTCAATCAAAGAAGAAATAAGAGGAGGCAGAGGCAATGTTGGCAGAATATTGTCCTCATTGCAGGTAAAAGAAAAAGGACTAAAAATGTAAAATGGTAGCCAACATTGATATCGAGAAAATTCCAATAGAATTCAAGACAATTAAGGGTGATGATGATCAAGTTTTCTACATTGCACAAAAAGGTTCATGGGCTCCAAGACAAGGTATGCCATCAAACCCATTATCTTTTAGTGGACCTTATATAAATTCGTATGCATCTGGTAATCAATGGAAACCCCCATATCCATCAAACTTTGGAGGTTATTCACCTCAGACTTGGAACAACCCTCCAAATACTTGGCCTAATTACCAAAACACTCCACCCCAGTGGCAGCAACCTCATGGGAATAGGCAACAACCTCAAGGAAATTGGAAACAAACATCCCAATGGAGGGGAGGACAACAATGGCCAAACCGGGAAACTAGTTACATGCAACAACCTCCACAACCTCAATAGCCTTCCATAATGCCTCCTCCTAACTCAAATGATAGCATACCTAGACCTACTGAGTTACCAGCTCAACCCACACCCAACCCAAATAAAAATCCACAACAACAACCAGTCTACTCTGGAGATCCAAACCAATTTCCTACCTATGTTGTGAGTCTAAGTGATATTAATCTACGTTCAAGAACCACTTTGTCATCTCCTTCCACTCCTATTATAATGGAGTTTATTGTGGAAGATGAGGAGAATCAAAATTTATCCGGTATCCCTACTCAGTCAAGTGTGCCCAAGAATCCTGAACCAGTTCGACAATTTGATCTTGACCCACCATTTCCTCAAAGGTTAGAAGTTGTTAAGAAAAATGAGGACACAACCTTTGATATTTTGGATCAACTAAAACATATATGTGTCAAGATAACTTTTTTCTAGGACATAAAAGATGTTCCCATATATGATAAGTCAATTAAGGAAGCCTGTCTCAAAAAGCTCGGGAGGAAAAAGAAGGACCCCACCACTATTCATGTGATGGGACAATTGGCAAATATCATGCTTGGGAAAGTAGTTATTCCTAAGTATACTGACCTAGGTAGTCTTGTAGTTGGAGTCATTATAAATGGAATCCAAGTAAAGAATGATCTAATAGACTTGGGAGTTGCTATCAATGTGATGAGTAAGGATATCCTACAACAATTGAATGTTACAAATCTAAGACCCACTTCTACTATCCTGCAACTTGCTAATAGTTCCATTGTCAAAATAGATGGTATTATTGAAGACCTTGTTGTTATTCTAGACTCCTGGGAATATCCAGTTGACTTCATGATCCTTTCCCCTAAAGCTACATTGGGAGGATATCCCATTATTTTGGGAAGGTTATGGTTAGCAACAGTAGATACTTACATTGAATGTCGATTAGGGGACATGACTATTTTTGATGGAAAAAACACTAAAAATCTTGTCCTTTATCCTCTTGCTCGACCATCCCATGATATGGACAACCCCATCTGGCCACATGTTGGAGAAGAGGCAGAGGAAGCCAATTCAATGGAACAAATCATGATGATAGCCATAAGTCCTTTCATGTAGCTTCAAGAAGAGGATGAAATATTATCCCATATAATTTAGAACCATTTTGAAGTGCATGAAGAACCACCCACTCATGAATCTAGTTCTACATTTCCATTGCAGATACTTCTACCAGCTTCTACTACACTTGAATTTATTGCAACAATAAAATATACTTCATACATTGTTACCACATGAAGTAAAGGTTCTAAACATCAATGAAAAAACCATGATTGAGTTGATCACACAAGTACAAGTTTCAAAGGGAAAGCATCTGAATAATAATAATAAGCTTAGTCAAGAGCAATGGTTGTCTCTGACAAACCTGTTAATGCTACATCAACAAGCTTTTGCATGGGATTACCATGACATGAAAGGATTAGATCCAAAAATTTGTACTCATAGGATCTATATTCAAGATGACTGCACACCAATGAGGCAACCACATAGGAGAATCAACCCTGCATTGAGGGAGATTGTGAAAGGAGAACTGTAGAAGTTACTGGATGCAAGATTTATCTACTCTATTTTAGATAGCCAAAGGGTGACTCCTTTGGTAATTGTGCCTAAAAAGGGAGGTAAATAGAGATTTTGTGTTGACTATAGAGAACTAAATTTTTCCACCAAAAATTATCACTTTTCCCTTCCTTTTATAGACCAAGTATTGGATTCACTTGCAAGTAAATAGTATTTCTCCTTCCTAGATGGGTTCAATGACTATAATCAGATACAAATTGCACCTGAAGATCGAGATAAGATGACTTTCACTTGTCCTTCGGGAACTTATGTATATTCAGTACTTCCATTTTGTCTATGCAATGCACTTGCAACCTTCCAAAGATAAGTTATTAGTATATTCTCAAATATCTCGAATGATTGTATGGAAATCTATATGGATGATTTCACTACTTATGGTGTTGATTTTGTAGAAGCATTAGAAAACCTCTAAAAATTTTTGCAAAGATGTGAGGACCATAATCTCTCCTTGAACAATGAGAAATTTTTTATGATGATGCAAGAAGGAGTGGTACTTGGCCATTATATCTCTCAAAAGGGAATTCAAGTGGACCCAACCAAAATTGAGGTAATTACCAATCTTTTTATTCTTGTCAAGCAAAAATATTTTATAAGTTTCCTGGGACATGAAGGATACTGTAGGAATTTCATAAAAGAATTCAGTAAGATGGAAACACCACTTTACACTCTTCTGACTAAAGATGTTGAGTTCCAATGGACTGTGGACCGTGATAAATCATTCTCTGATTTAAAATCAACATTAACCCATGCTCCTGTGCCCAAAGGCCCTAATTGGGAAATCCCTTTCCACATTCACATAGATGCATCTGATTATGCTATAAGGGTTGTATTAGGACAAAAAGAGGGAGCAATAGATAATGCAATCTACTTTGTCAACAAGAACCTACAAGGGGCTGAGTTTAACTACACGGTGACAAAGAAAGGGATGTTGGCAGTCATTTATGCTCTCAAAAAATTTAGGCATTATATCACAAGATACCATATCTTTATCCATACAGACCATGCAACCATAAGATATCTTATGAACAAGCCATTGATCACAGGAAGATTAGCAAGATGGTTGTTGTTAATGCAAAAATTTGATATCACCATTATAGACAAGCCAATGAAGGAAAATGTTGCAGTAGATTTTCTCTCTAGATTGACTACATCAAAGGACACTCAAGTCATTGATGACTCCTTTCCTGATGAAAATTTTCTCTCCATCAGTGTGCACACACCTTGGTATGCTGATATAGCCAATTATTTGGTTACAAGAAGAGTTCCTCCTCATTTCTCTCCAAAGGAGCAAAGGTTTCTTATTGAAAAAAAATTCCATTCTCATAGATGGCAGGTTGTTTATTCTATATTGGACCAGATCATGTGATGAGAAGATGTATAAGAGAGGATGAGAATCATGATATACTACATGCATGCCATGATGAGCCCTATGGGGGACACTTTTCAGCTAAGAGAACAACCATGAAATCCTCAATATAAAATATTACTGACCTACACTTCATAAGGATGCAAGAAAGTACACTAGAAAATGTGATAGGTGTCAAAGGATGGACCGACCAACTAAATCAGATGAGATGCCTCTATACCCTCAAGTAGTTATCACACCATTTGATAAATGGAGACTTGATTTTCTAGGTCCAATTGATCCACCATCAAATGGAAAATATTACATCTTGATTTGTACTGATTATGTGACAAAATGGGTTGAGGTTAAAGCCATGAAACATGTTAGGGACAATAAAGTTGTAGAATTCCTCTATGAATAAATCTTCAAATGTTATGGATTTCCTAGAGAGATAGTCATAGATCAAGGGGATTAGTTCACATCCACTCTTGTCACAACATTGGTGAATGGGTATGATGTCAGGCATATAAAATATACGCCCTATCACCCCTAAGTCAATGAATAGTCTAAGGTAGCAAATAGGGAAATAAAATATATCCTAACCAAAACAATAGAAATCCATAGAAAATATTGGGCAAATAGGTTGCCAGAAGTTGTCTGGTCCTATAGAACCACTTGGAAAACCACAATTGGTTTTACTCCCTTTGAACTATTATATGGAAAACAATAATGATTCCTATAGAGTTTGAACATAAAACTCTTAGAACAACACTAGACCTTGGAATTGATATATCTGAGGGACATAAGGATAGGGTTATGCAACTAAATTCCTTAGATGAGATGAGAAAATTAGCTCTCCACCATACTAAGATGGTGTTGAACCAGAGAGTTAGATAACATGATAAATACATAAAAGACAAAAATTTCAAGCTAGGTGATTGGGCACTTCTTTATGATTCTAGGTATAAAGACAACTTAGGAAAAATTCAAACCCGATGTTTAGGACCATATGAAGTTGCAAAGGTCTTCCCCAATGGTGTTGTCTAACTTACAACAATTGATCCTGCCAGGTTCAAGCTCCTAGTCAATGGTCATTGTCTTGGACTATACCATGAGCCTGCATCAAAATAAGAGTTCATGCAACAATTCTTTGAGTACCAGAACTCTGAAGTTCCTGTAGTTGAAGGAAGCGGACCAAGTGTTCAACCTTCTGCCTAGTCAAAGGTATGCATGCAATCATAGTAAAAAATTATAGTTCTTATGGGAATTAATTTCTCTATCATCACTGCTCGCCCATTCATCTCCACCATATCCTCTTCCACATCACTCCACCATCACTTCATTTAAATTGCTCAATTGTACTTTTATGATAACCAGTACTTCCTTCCACAATTCTTGGAAAAGACAATCCATCTTTTCAGGTACGTGCATAAACACTTAATGTATATTAATTACCTTAAATGTGTTTGTTTGATTATTGTATTTTAATATTGATATTTCACATAGAAAATCTTGTTAGTATGCCATGTTATTTTCATCATTCCATTCCATCTTGTGCGGACGCATGATTTTATTTAGGTTGGGGGTGTGTGAACCTAACCTACGTGTCATACACGTCATTAGGCCATTTCATGTGCCAACATGCTAGAAATTTGAAATAATGAGTTGAAATGACATTCTGCATGCATGATGTGACATTAAGTTGATGCCATTTTCTTTGATAATACCCCTCCTTTACTACCTTAGATGAAATCATGATGTCGTTGGAAAGGTAAAATTGAGAGGTTTCGACATTAGTTTTGGTATTTGTGAGAACTACATGAAGTAGAAAAGACATTTGGTTTCTGGCTAAAGGATTGCAGGAGGAAGTCTTTGTAGAAGCGTTTGCTTGAGTGTGAGTTGAAACAATGGGAGGTTCATTAATTAGAAATGAGTCAACGATTCACCAAGTAATCCTACATAATGCACTCTATGGACCTGAATTCAGGAATTACAATTGGTTGGATTATTTTCTAAAGCTAGATAGTTTCAATGAAGACATTTCCTTGAATTTTGCACAAAAAATTTAAAATGGTGAGGCAATAGTTAAGGGGTTAAAATTTATTGCCACTAAAGAAAGGATTACTGAAGTGACAGGTTTTCATGTTGAAGGAGAACCCTACCCTATTATTAAGGATGCTAGGTCAGCTAGGGTAGAACTCACAAAGCCTAGTGATCCTCCACTTGTTGTAGACAAACAAGGTACGAAAATACTTTCTTTTCCTGAGAAATGGAAGCAAGCTGTTGTTTTTATTGTCAAATACATTACCTGTGAGGGTCGCCAATATTGTCTGCATTCCATGCATTTCAAACTATTGAATCATCTAGCATGGCAAGAGAATGAATGTACCAAATGCTCTGTACAATCTTATTGCAATTATGTCTACTAAAACACAGAAAGGTAGGGAGAAATCTGTTTCCTGTCATTGTTTGATTAAATTACTAGTAGAAAAATCTTCGCAAGATGTGTCCAATATGTCGTGGGATGATTTTTTGAAAATTAGAGAACTCAGACCAGAATATGTGGGTCTTAGAGGTCAACCCCTAACTCATAGGGTTAGGAGAGATGTGAGGGTTATTAAAATCACTCCTAGAGCCTCAACTTCTGGGGTAACACCTAGTACAAACCCTCCTGCAGCTGAAACTATTTCCTCTGAATCTGAGAATGCAGATGAAGAGAGCTCATCTTCGGACCCTAATATTGATGTCTCCTACTATTAAAAAAGAGGAAGCAAAAATGAGAAAAGAAGAAATTATCAAGGGGAAGGTTAAAATGCAAAAACCAAAAAAGATAAACCCTAGCCCTAGGAAGCAGAAAATTGAAGAAATTGAGCATCTTGCAACTGCTGGGAAAAAACAAAAGTCCTTCAAGGAAATCAAAATTGACTAACTCTGCTATTGTTGTGCCTCCAAGAAGGAGCCATAGACTTAGTGAGAAACTTGAAATGAATATGGAAACTCCCGAGGAATAGGAAAATGAAATAAATGTGGAAACTCATGAGGAGCAAACAAATATAAGATTGACAAAACTTGTTGTTGTTGCAAAGCAAGTTGAAATCATTGAATATCAGGAACCAATGCAAGGGAAGATCATAGTGGGAATGCACAAGCCTCCTACTTTTTCATGGGCATCAGTAGCTTTGTATTTATGAAAAGAGATGCAAAAAAAAGGAAAAGAATGGAGAAGAGAAAAACACATGTTAAAGGAAGAGATTGATAAGAAAAATAAAGAAATTGAGGAGAAGAATGCATAAATTACTGCATTACAAGATACGGTAAACAATGTGGTGAATTTAATACCACAAATTAATGGAATGCAGGGATCCCCAAAGGGTGTATGCATTGCATTTAAAGGAGTGACATCTCACTTTTATGTTGTCAAGGGTTATTTTTGGTCTAAGTTTTTCCATTGAAACCTCGTTGAAATTTTTCCAAGTTTACCAGTCCTCTCCTCCTGAAGTTAAGAATTTGATATGTGAGTTGTATTTGCACAACTATGATGTTCCCAATGACCATGAATGGAATCCATTGCTATATATTGGGGATGTCCACTTGAGCACATTGATGTCATGGACTCAAAATGAAATCAGTTGGGGGAAACAATTCAAATTATACAAAGAAAGAGAGCTCCATACCCCCTACATTTAAGAGTTGAATAGTGTAATCCTGAAGAAATTGGTTGCACATGGCACAAATTTATGTATAGACCATTATACAAAGAGAGGATCATGCAATTTAGGGAAGAAGCATACTGAGAGTATGAACAGGTAGCAACCACTATAAGAAGGACATTATTGGGCTATCTATCATAGAGATGGAATGACTTGCTAGATTGGTTAAAATAGGCTGAACCCCATTCCCTGAAAAATTATCATGCAACTTGAAAACAAAGCATTAGGTATATACACCTTGGGAGAACAAAGCAACAATATTGGCTCCCATTAATATTTCAACCACCTATTCTATTATGGTCAGTACCAGACCACAAAACCTATTAGTATGATATAGAGGTACAAAGGCCAAGGTGGGGTAGACTGGAAAGCAAGCAGGGGTTCTACTAGGATCCAAATTCAAAAGAAAATAAAGGACATACAAAATTTGTTGATTTAAGGCCTTTAGTAAGACAGAGGAATTTAGTTCCCTCTATTGGAGGACCAACAAATCATTAGGTTGGGGGGAGATGATGAGTCCAAATAATGACTCATTTTTGTTAGGATTTATCATATGTTTGTTATTATTACTATGGGTTTTAACACTTGGTTATTAATAATTTCTATGCTATTTCCCTAAACTTATGAACTCTGGACATGAACTTATCCCTGTAACTTTTTGATGATATTAGCCTGCTAGGTGATATATCTATATTAATCTTACATGTGATTGAATGAATGATATTATAAGGTGATTATGGATATATATTTTTCTTTTGCACACTAATGTCATGATGTAGGTTTAGAATAAGATGCAGATATAAATGGAACTTGCAATGTGGAAGAAGTTCATGCCAGCTGCTCGGTTGTTGAAAAAGTCAAGAAGAGATGGACATTGAAGAGGCCAGCGGTTGGAAACTTCCAACTAATATGGAAGTTAACCTTAATAACCATGTCTCTTAGTTGATTAGATTTAAGAGGTGTTGTTATGTTGGATCTTCATTGAAGCAAGACTGGGTTAACTAAATCTTGTGCATGCATAACCTCCTTCCTCTTTTTCATGCCTTCAATAAATGGCATCCTCCTAGTCTGTTGGAGTCGACTACCTAGTTAGTTAAAATTATTTAGAAGCTTTTATTCTATAAATAATGATCAAATGTTCCTCTTCACAAGGTTGGATATTCTGATATTGTACTTTCATATTTAGTTTCAAGGAATACAGTCATGTTGATATTATTATGTAATGGTGTTTTTAATGAATAAGATGATACTGTAATTTATTGTATCTGAGTTATTTTTGAGGAAGACTCATTCAAGGGGGCACACTTGGTGAGAATTCCATCCATTCAGTTCAGTGGTTACTTTTATGTTCAACAATTAGTTACAGTCTTAGTAGTTGTTTGTTCCTGCAACCACTGGAACTTCGTTCTGTTTCTGCAGCCACGACAAATAAAGTAACTTCCTGTCTGTTTGCCAAGACTTCTATTTATGTAATTCATTTCAGTTTAGTTTAGTTGTTGGTTTATGCTCAGTACTTATGTTGCTTCCTTCCAAGCATTTCACTTTTAGTACTATTTCCTTTCTAGTTATAGGATAAGGATGACTACAATTAAGTCCTAGTGCACATATAACACTGACCCATTTCAAGTTCACGTCCCTGGATTGATAATGAAATGAACCTTCATTATGAACAAGATAACTACTTGCTGCAGATATTTAATCTCTAAGTTATAGCTTTAAGGGCTTAGTTATTGAACCATTAGAGGAGGCCAACAATTAGGATGGGATGATTGGTTTGACTTGGATGACTAGGATATGATGATTAAGATGGAGAAAAAAGATGGTAAGTTTGAATTGGAGATGATGTGGATAGATTGACTTGGAGGACACCTAGATTTATTTATTTTTGAAGTATTTTCTAACGTTTTTGAGTTTTATTGATTTAGATCTTAAATACACATTCACACACACAAAACAATATTTGATGAAAGATATAATGCAAATGATTATGATAAGAAAAACTTCCAAGCACAAGAACAACCTAATAATTATTCAAGTGGGTAGATTGGCCAATGGTCTTAAACTAGGATGCACAAGGATCTAGGGATACCCTCTATATAACTTGAAGGTATGTGAGGACCAACTCCGTGATTTTGAAAGGAGAGTAATGCCAAACAGTTGAGAGGAGAGGGTAAACCACACTCCACCTTCACTTCCCAAAGGTATAAAGTTCTTTGGGGCTCAGCCAAAATTGACAAGATTCACTTTCAAGAGGCATGTCTTTTGATTCAACCCCCACTATTTATACTCTCTCAGAATGCTAGAGTTTGAGGTCAACCTAGAGTGATTAATTTTCTAGGAAGGCCCCCTAAGAAGGTCACACAAAAGTTATGTAAATAATGCTTTTGATCTTCAAGATCATACGAGAATGCAAGGAGATCTAGCATACACATGTATTTGATCACACAAGTAATGTTCAATAACCTTAGAAATTAAAATGTATGATGTGAAAAATAGAGTGTTGAAGAGTGCTTTTGATTCCCAAGTTCATACGAAAGTGCGAGGGAAGAGCATACACACCTCCAAATAAAAACACAATCACCAAGAAATGCAAACACTAGTTCTTTTCAAGCCCAAATAGAAAATGTGATTTTGAGAAGACACTTGTTCCTTTTAGATCCAAAAAGTGTGCACCTGGATTTTTTTAGCTCCAAATTTATGTCCACTTGATCCAATTTTCCCTTTGAAGAGTTTATTTTTCTACACATTAACAAAACCAACAACAAAGCAAAACCCTAACAAGATAATTGATCACTAATATTAGAGGGTTAGATTAAAACTAAAAAAATAACTCAGATTTGATAATGACAATAAAACCCCTGCAAGTATCAGAAAATAATTTATGATGCAACAAAATAGATGTATATGACAAATATGCTCATCACTAGATTGTAATTCCAATTTTCTTTTCACCTAATCGAAGTAAATCTGATTTTTAGAAATGTTTTTGGCACCAAAAATAAAAACAAAAAGAACAGACCCCTATTGAAATTTCAAGAGCTTTCCAAAAATGTAAAAAAATCAAAAAATTTATTGATTTGCACCAAAAAATACAGATTTATGAAAAATACTAAAGTCATCATAAATTACCTAAAAATAATGATATGACCTTAATTTTTCTTCTGTAACTTGCTTATATGATCCATAAACTTTAGCTACAATCCCATGAAAAAAATCATGGCCATTTGAAAGATATAGTGAAATATTTGAAAGCTAGGGTTTTGTCCAAAAATGACTCAAAACCTAGAACAAAAAACTTAAAAAACCTATAAAAAAGATAGCTAGATCAAGTGAAATATGTCCAACTCCAAAATTCCTCAAAATTTCTCAAAAAACTAAAAAAACCTGCAAAAAAGCAAGCCAGATCAAGTGAAATGGGTCCAACTCCAAAATTCCTCCAAATTTCTCAAAATATTGAGCCAAAACTCAGTTAGGGGGTTCACACTAGGTTCACCAATGTGTATACATGTAAAATAGATATAATAGAAGTATGCATAAAAATAGCTTAAATCAAATTGAAACACATGCAAACCTCAAAATATTGAATGTAGTATGTTGTCTTGTTGATTATTTGGATGTGGTTGCTTATGATCCCAATAATATAAGATTATCATAGAGGATGTTGATATGAAAATGGGATGAGAGACCTCTTCTTTATAGAAAGCCAATTTTAAATGAAGGGGTAGGATTAAAAGATGAAGAATGATGTTGATCAATGGGTGAGATTGCTTAGAAGCAAAGAGAAATAGGGTTAGGAAAAAAATAAGGTTTAGTTAAGGATGGATGGTGGAGATTAAAAGCTAATGTCATATGATCAAAGGTGAAAATTAAATGAGATGAAGAGCTAAGAATGACATATAAAAATAGATTATTGGAGTAAATTAAATAATTTAATTTAAGAGGGAAAGTGAATAATTAAATAAAAATGATTATTTAATTATAGAAAAAAAGAGAAAATGTTGACTTTTAATTAAAATAATAATGTTATTAAAAAACGAAGAAAAAAATAAAATAAAATAATTATTTAATAGTGGAGGGAAATGATCTAACTATGAAAAAAAGCTAATGAATAATTAAACAATTAATACTAATTATTTAATTATAGACAAAAAAAATAAAATTATTTAAATATAATTAATCAAGGAAGAATAAGGAGAAAATGAATTAATTAAATAATTAATAGGAGAATATGATCTTAGGGATAATCAAATAATTAATATGGAAGAGGAAGAATTAATCCATAAGCTTAAGACATTTTTGAGTGTCTATATAAAAAAGTTTATAAATTATCATACTATTCTATAAAATACAAATATTAATAAGTTTTGACATCTATTAATTCAAAAGTAAGAGTGACACTTTATTTACATAGTTGGTCAATGATGACAAAACACAACAATGAGCTAAATAAAATGTGTTTATTTATGTGGAGACTAAATAGAGTTCTTATTCCTTTCTAAAGAAATTTAAATTGAATAGAGAAATGATAAAGATCTTATTGTTCCCTTCCAAAGAAATTTTAATTAGATTATTTTAAAAACGTAATAAATATAAGATCAAGATTTTTTCCATATATCACAAATATGAATTTATTACAACACGACAAGATTTCATGTCACAATTGTAAATTGCATAATCAAAATTTAATTGATCACAATCGTTTTAATCTCTACCATCTATACATTATTTCATATAGTACTTCTCATTAATAAAACGATTAATGAACATTGATTGTAAAATTAAAATTGTTACATCCGTCAATGGGCCCTTAGTTTGGTGGTGAAGTTGAAAGGTTCTAAATGAACCCACTAGAGATCAAGTCTTGCTGAGTGCAAAACCTCGATGTCTAAAAAGAGATGAAAGGATACCCCTCAGATCTTGACTTTGAACTAAAAGGGACCCCTCCACAATATCTTAAAAAAATGTTTGGTTCTATTGAACAAAGACGGATTTTCATGAAAAAGATACCCCTCAAACCTCCTTCAACGTTGACTCTGAACTAAAAAGGACCCTCCACAATATCTCAAAAAATGTTACATTCATGATGAACCATCTAGATAAAAATTGGCTCTATTGGACCAACTCATAGACAAAAAAGAGGGATAGTGAGAAACAGATGGCATGAAGGATTGCGAGCAATTCATGTGAGGGCAGGGCACTATGACTTGAAAGATAAGAATGAGCAGGACCAGCAAGTGGTTCCAACAATGGTCCAACTTTTGTCGAAGAGAAGCAGCAAATGTTTAGGTAAAGAGACGTGTGAAGTGAGAGAAAATGATTAATCTATTGTCGATGAGTTGACAACCAGGGCAAGTAACAAACTAAAAGCAAATCTTGGGAACCCTGTTCTCACCAACAAGGAAAAAACATGCTCCAATTGACTTTAAGTGGAAAAGGGTAACAATAAAAATATATTCCTGTCATTTTCTAAATATAATATAGGGATTTGTCTAACTAATCTAATAATTAGGGAATGTGAAGGAGATGAGCTCATCCATGTGTTTGCTGATCTGTAAAAGTTATGACAATAAACAACTCGAGAAAAGGTGAGGCCTAACATTCATATTCCTTAAATTTTTAAGATTTTAAGGTTTGAATGACGATCAAAATCGAACGGTCAGAAACCGGCAGCAGGCAGTCAAGAAATTCCATGCCAGTAAACCACTTGTGATCCGCCGTGATCCAAGGGTCAAGCTATGCGCAGGAACGCGGTAAACGCACGGAATCGGAAAATAGTTAATAGGGATTTAATGGGTGGCAGACCCTGGCCACACGGCGCAGTGGGAAAACGCGTGACAGAGCAGCATTGCTAAGAATTCAAATATACAACTGTGAAATGTGAGGTGTATTTATTAATAATGTACATATTTAGTTTGAGTGTGATTCATATAAGTATGTGTTGTTGATGATTAGGCTGAGTTTTTTAATCTCCTGGATCCGCCGAACTGAACATGTGAGAGAGAAGAAAATTTGATCTTGAGAATGTGGTAACCGCGGAATTTGGAATTTAGTAGGTGATAAGGCAAGAGAAGATCAGATTATGATGGAGGGGTGCGGTTTTTAGTGTGTTGTTGTTGTGTGGGACCGTTTCTCAGAGTGGTGACAGCCAGAACGACAGCCTGGTTGGACTTTAACTGGAATAGAATAGAATGGATAGAAGCTGGGGAGCACGTAGTAGCTGTTGGGCTACTCAGTGGATGACATTCAGCGCTCGCCTGGAGCTACAATTTTTATTTTCATTGAGGTGAGTTGTATAGTTTTAAGGACCTTGTCATTGGTGCTCTGTCTGCATTTTTGTAGGATTTAATGTATTGGGTTGAGTACAGTTAAAAGGCGATAGGGCCTACTGGTATCTGGGGGCTGTGTTGCTATAGGATAATCCCTATTGGGTCGAAGGCTAACCGAAGCAACGGGGCCTTTTGGCATTTGGGTTTACGTTCTCATCGATTTTAATGAATTGGGTTGAGCGAAATTTGAGGCAAACGGGGCTGTTGGCATCTGGGTTTGCATTGTTGTAGAGTTTTATGAACTGGGTTGAAGACAATTAGGGGCAATAAGACCTATTGGCGTTCGAGTTTGTTAAATCAGGGGCAACGGGGTCTAATGATGTTTGTGTTTTGCTCTGGTGATTTTGTTGGTATCTGGGTTCCTAATTGAAGTTCTGGAATCCATTGCAAGGATCCTTGAAAAATTAGGGCTAGGGTCCAGCTGAAATGTCATAATGCAGTTAGAGCTGTTGTAGATTATTGTTCAATAATCGAGGATACTTATTTCTGGAAATCAATCAGAAAGCAGTTTGTGTCAGGGAGCAGTGGGAGGTACGAAAAAATTTGTTTCTTCTTTTGGCCATCTGCACTTTTCGGAATGATGGATCTGTTGACAAAGAGTGGACCCACTTCTGGAACAAGCCCTTGAAATCAAAGGGATTCACAGGATAGAGGAGAGAATAAGGTATGCTGATCGCCTATCTTGTCCACTGCATTGCTTTGAATTTGTGATCTTGTTCGTATTGCCTATCAAACCTCAAACCTTGTTATAGGGCTGGGCTTGCCAGGTTGGTGTCATTTGTACTATTTTTTAATTGGAGATAGAGGCAGAGTAAAAAGGTTTTCGTTCTCTGGATTCTGGAAACAATTGTTTTGGATTTTGAGAAATTGTAACCAGGAGGAAAAGCTTAAAGAAAGTACCTAGAAGTTAGGGCTAGGATGGGTAACCTGGCTATTCCTGTGCTATGTCTTTTGGGTTTCCTAGTTGCACAGAATGGGGGTACTTTCACTCCATCAGACAATTACCTGATCGATTGTGGAGCTTCACAAAAAACCACAGTTGACGGTAGGGACTTCCAGTCTGATTCTCAATCAACTTCCCTTCTTTCCACAAGCCAGACAATCCTGGTCACCACGGCAAGTGCTTCTGTTCCTTCAGATCTCTACTTGACAGCTAGGGTGTTTACCAAGCAATCCTCATACACCTTCAAAATTCAGCAGGAGGGCCGGCATTGGGTGCGCTTGTATTTCTATCCTGTTCCAGATACCACCTATGATCTCAAATCAGCACTTTTCAGTGTGACAACAGAGAAGTTTGTTCTTTTGCACAACTTTAGCATGAAGGTAGATGTTAAGAGCAGCACATATTTATTCAAGGAATACCTGATCAATGTGACATCTGATAGCTTGACTCTCACCTTTGCTCCCATGAACAATTCAATTGCATTCATAAACGCGATCGAGGTTGTTTCAGTCCCAGATTTGCTGACGTCTAATGTGCCAATGAATTTGTCACCTGTGGGTTCTTTCACTGGCTTACCTACAATTGCATTGGAGACAGCATACAGGGTCAATGTGGGAGGTCAAAAAGTCACTCCTAAGAATGATACTCTTGGTAGAACATGGGATCCTGATCAGAGCTACTTGTCTCTTAACAGTACTGCTCAAAATGCTAGCGTCCTTGCCAGCAGCATTGCCTACCCTTCAAGTGGAGCAGTCACGCCAGAGATTGCCCCAAATTATATATACGCCACAGCTGAAGAGATGGGAAATTCAAATGTGACCAACCCGAACTTTAATATTACCTGGGTTTTTTCAGTGGATCCAGATTTCTCTTATTTTGTTCGGATGCACTTCTGTGATATTGTGAGTAAAGCCCTCAATGAGTTTGTATTTGATGTTTACATCAATTCCCAATTAGCCATCAGCGATTTTGATCTTTCTGCCAAAACATTGGCTTTGGCTACTCCATATTATACAGACTTTGTTGTCAATGGCACTGGATCCAGCAACCTATCTGTTAGCATTGGCCCCAGTAGTTTGGATAATGCAGGAAACAATGCCTTCCTCAATGGTTTGGAGATTATGAAGATGAGCAATGAAGCTGGAAGCCTGGATGGCCCTTATTCTGTTAATGGTCTCATTCCTGGTGCATCCAAAAGCAGCAGAAAGGTAGGCGCTATCGTAGGATCAGTAGTTGGAGCTGCTGCTGCGCTTGGGCTCTTGGCAGTGGGCTATTATTGCTTTTTACGTGGTCCAAAGTCCAAGTCGAAACATTCTCCTCCTGCATGGTTGCCTCTTCCATTGCATGGAGGAAATTCTCATAGTATGGGCAGTAAAGTCTCAACGATATCCCACAAGAGTGGTACTGGGAGCTATGTATCCTCTGCACAATCAAACCTTGGTCGGTACTTCACATTTGCCGAGATTCAGGAAGCTACAAACAAATTTGATGAGAGTCTGCTTCTGGGTGTTGGTGGGTTTGGCAAGGTGTATCAGGGGCAGCTAGAAGATGGAACTAAAGTGGCTGTGAAGCGAGGTAATCCGAGGTCTGAACAAGGTCTCACTGAATTTCAAACAGAAATTGAGATGCTGTCAAAGCTTCGCCATCGTCATCTTGTCTCTCTGATTGGTTACTGTGAGGAGCATTGCGAGATGATTCTGGTCTATGAATACATGGCTAATGGACCTCTTCGTAGTCAATTGTATGGGTCAAATCTTCCTTCACTTTCCTGGAAACAGAGGCTTGAAATATGCATAGGAGCTGCAAGGGGTCTTCACTACCTTCATACTGGAGCAGCTCAAGGCATCATTCATCGTGATGTGAAGACCACAAATATTTTACTGGATGAGAATCTGGTTGCCAAGGTGGCAGACTTTGGCCTTTCAAAGACTGGACCCACTCTGGATCAGACACATGTAAGTACTGCAGTAAAAGGTAGTTTTGGGTACCTTGATCCCGAATATTTCAGAAGGCAGCAACTGACAGAGAAATCTGATGTGTATTCATTTGGAGTTGTGTTGTTGGAGGTGCTATGTGCAAGACCAGCGCTTAATCCAGTTCTTCCTAGAGAGCAAGTTAATATAGCAGAGTGGGCGATGCACTATCAGAAAAAGGGCATGCTTGACCAGATCATTGATACTCATCTTGCTGGCACCATCAATCCAGGCTCTCTGAAAAAGTTTGGGGAGACAGCTGAGAAGTGTTTGGAAGAGCAAGGTATAGATAGGCCTGCCATGGGAGATGTTCTATGGAACCTGGAGTATGCTTATCAGCTTCAGGAGACAGCAATGAGGAATGATCCAGATGAGAATAGTACAAATCATATTGCAGAGATTCCTTTGCGATACACACAGCCTGAGCCTTTTGATACAAGCATCATTGACAGGGGAAGCGATGATGATTTAGCAGATGCAACTACTAGTGCTGTATTCTCACAATTGGTAAATCCTCGTGGAAGGTGATGCAAAGAAGTTTAATTTTAATATGGATCTTGATGGATGCAGGTTACTGTACAAGCTACATTTGTACCTGCTCTCAACTGCCACTCTAGGAATGGCAGTGCCTGGTCCTCCTATTCTTTGAGTGGCTTCATGGCTCAGCTTCTTTGCTGCAAAAACTCAAGCGTTGCAAGGAGCTCTGTTCATGCCAGTTGATTTATCATGTGTTTTCTATTGTTTGCCAGATGTTTCAAAATTATAATTTGACTTTTTTAAGTTGTTATTTCGCCACAATTAATTGCTATTAGACTTTCCATTTGTGTAATGCTTTGAAATTGCTGTGGGAATTTGTAAAAAATCCCATATTTAAGTGGCATTTCATGTTTGGAATTCATATGCCCTCTTTAGTGGTTGAGCCAGTGACTGCCACTCAAATTTATGTAGATCGTAGAGATTATAGTTGATTTTTCCTCAATAATGCTCCAGATCGCATACATTGTATTGTATCTACAAAGGTCTGCATCTACATAGCCTATCTTATTATGTGAAATCAAACAAACTTTAAGTGTGGAATAAACTAGATGCTTTGTGAACCTCAGATCTTTACAGGGCTCATGATGTTTTCTGTTCCAAGTTGTGACATAGCTTCTGTTCAAGATTGTGGCATTACATGTGTACGTTTTGACCATAGAAATATATATTTTGCTTTATATCTGCTATTAAGCGTCATGTGCTGAAGATTTGGTAACTCGACAAAAAAGATGATTTCAAAAACTTTAATCCTGCTTTTGAGTTCAAAAGCTTTTTTTTTTCCCCCGTAGAATTACTTTACAAGCTTACTACTGTTTTTCGTGAAGCCTATTTAACTTCTTGTAATATTCTTTTGAACACATTATTGGTGGTTGTAATTCTTATAGCTATAATAGCTATAAAAAAATTTCAATTTGAACACACTTGAATAAGAACATTCAATATGTGTTAAGAAAATTGCAGTTCAGTAATTATATATTTGATCTTTGTACATTTTTTCAAATGATTAATAAATTTTAAATGAGGTTAAAGGTCCTCCTTGAATACCTACACTTTGCATGCACTGCTTATAGAAAAGGTGAATTTGAAATTTGTGACAATTGACAAACAAAGTCTGATGCAGGCAGGGAGCAGAATTCAAAGCGTTTTGGTGTTTGATCTTCCACTTCGTTGATTGGCTTGCCATCTTTATTTGTTTGGAAGTAGGGAAGGTCATATCTGGCCTTCCATGTTTGGTAAGGCATGGCCGCTCATCCTATTGGTGGTTGTAGTCCATTTTAGGGCTGTTACAATTGTGTTGTAATGGATTTCTTCACGGAGATAGTAGTTGCAGGTGTAATGGAAGCTCCAGAAGTTTATTTGGGCTCATTGGATAGCCATTGTAAACATCTGTAATTAATCTTTGTTATAGGATACTCTCATATTTCTATGGGGATTTTGTGAGTTCATCATCCATCGGAGTTGGTGGTTGTAAGCTCATCTCTGATTTTTACAATGGTTTGTAGTCCATCTTATTGCTGTAGCAGGTGTTGTTGAAGTATCAATGCCATGGCAGCATAGAGGTGTGTGGTGGTTTGTAATGTGCTAGTAGAAAAAGCCCAAGAGGTTATGTAAACTGCTATACCAACTGTTGATTTGATTAGTAGGAGGAGCAAGCATTCACTCTAACTGGAGATTTCTCCCTATTTGAGGGTTTCTCTAGTTATAATCTTAAGTGTTGCAACTGGTTGTGCTTCCAATTGTTTATTTCCGCTTGTATGATTAGACCTCTTACATGATTTGCATGTCCTTTTGTGTGATATCCATGGTTATGTGGTATTGGTTCATCTTAAGGCTTTTTGCTGTAGTTCTCTTCATTAGAATCCATTTGCTAATAGCAGAGTGAGGCATAACCTCACTGCTTATGTATTGTTTCTGATGAATAGCCATTGAACTTGGAAGTCTGTTAGGTACTGTTGGAAACAATGATTTTCTAGATTCAGCAATGCCAAAGATGTTGACAGCCACATTTCATGTACTGAATAGTCTATTGTTTAAGCCTAGAGAATAGATAGTGTCATGCACCCCCCAAGATCATAACCTTTAATGCAGTGCAAGATCGCGGCCCTTTTAATTTATAACTAAGGCGATTTAATTGAATGTGGCGTCAAAGAAATGCTTGCGATCCTATAAAGAAAATAACTTATCATGGGCAACGATCCCTCAATGAAAGCATGTAATTAAAATTAAATTGTAACTCTATCAAATGTCAGCGATTATCTATGAAAGGTTGTAACTCTTGCAAAGGCCAATGTGGCGAAGAGTCGACTCTCTCGAACATAAAGTATAAAAGGGAGATCATTTCATTTGAGAAGGAGATCATTCAAGGAACAAAATCATCAATTGATCAAGGAATATACATCAATCAATCAAAAAATATATTATTATTTTCAAAAAGTTGCAATAAAGGGCAGTGATTCATTTCTTGTGAAGGGTGGTGAATCCTTCAAGAAATGGATATAAAGGGCGAATCAGTTTATTGACAAGCAAAGAAGAAATCAAGGAATGAAGATTCAATCGAGCATAAAATAATTCAAGCAACTTGTCAATCCATCAAGAAACATCAATCAGCAATGATATAGCAAATTCATCATGCAATCAGTTTTGAATTTGAGGAAATTTGTAAGTATTTCAAAGAATTCATGATATGAGTGATTTTGAAAAATGTGCTATGAATTTATTGATTTGAATATTATAATAAATTTATAATTTTGACAAAGTCATTGTCATTTTAATTTCACCTCTAAAGTTTTATTTATAAGAGGAAATCATCAAGACGAAGGTAAATTTTATTTTCCAAATTATTCATAGAATTATAAAGTTGAATATTATGATAAAATTTCATTAATTTAGATTAAATTATATTTGTAAATTTATGCAATTATCATTCTATGTTGGAATTATGGTTTTAGGGAAAAAAATAGAAATATTTTGAAAGTGGACATTACAAATGGTATTAGAGCATTGATCTTGCCAACTTGTGGGGTAAAGATAAAGTGCCAAATGCTTTCTAATAAAAAAGATTTGAAGGTTTATGAAAAGAAGACGACATGAATCCTATTCAAAAATTATTATACAAATTTGAGGCTGCAAGATTATTGAAAAATACCAAAGGTTGTCAAAAGATTTCAAAGATAAAGTTCCCCTTGACGAGTACTTGGAGGTACTCGAGATCCATTATCCCAACAAAAGAAATATATATGAATACATTAGAAATAAAGCTAAGGAAGAAATCAAGGAGCAAACTCCAAAAGAATCATTAATGACAACAAAAGAGAAATCAAAGTTAGAACCACAAGAAGTTGCTAAACCAAAGGAAGAAGTGTTGATACTATGTGTTGAAGACGTATCCATAATTACAAATGATGTCCAAATTTTAGGAGGAATTGCAATATTATCAAGAAAACTCCATGATGATACACACCAATGGCATGGAAGTTGACCAAGGGACATTTGAACTCCCTTGTTCAAGATCAATGAACTTATTGATGAGTTAATTTGTAATCATGAGAAGGAGACTTTTGGTTTGCACATGATGAATCTAGGAGAGGCCAACATGGGCACCATAGGACAATCAATGCATTCACTAGTTGTCACTCATCATGCTTGAAGAACAAATGAAGATAGTTACCTTGAGGGATTTGAAGTTTGATGAAGAGAAGCATTCCAATCATTCCCATAAGTACAATTCAAAGCATGAAAAAGACGATAATAGTGTGGATCTACTTTTCACTATATCCTATCGACATTTTTGTCATCATGAAAAGTACTCTAAGCATGGAGAAAAAATGAAGGATATGACTAGTAGTAGAGGACACTTAGATCCATCTACTCAAATGCAAAATTGGCTTTGCACAAGGAGTGGGATCTTGATATTCACAAAACTTCCATAATTCATCATGATGAATGATGCAATCAAGAGTTTGTATTCATTGCCTAGGATCTTTGTTGTAATGAAGTGAGAGAAATCTTATCTTAAATTACGAAATTTGCAAATTTCCAACTCTTGGTTATGTTGTTGAGAGTTATTGGGATAACTCACTTTTTGAAATAAAGGAAAAAACATACCCTCGTTCAAGTTTTGCAACTTGTGATAATACCAGAGTAGCACAACAAAAGTTGAATTGTGAAATAGATCTTCACAAAAAAAAATCTCAAGAAAGTTAGAAGTTGTAAGGACCAAGCCATTAGTAGAGTTAGGCATGACTCAAGGAGTTTTGCAAGGCAATATAGATAGCCAAGTATAAATATTTGAAAACAAGAAAGACACAGTTGTTAAGGAACCACATGAACCAAAACTAGCAACAAATAGACAATTGATGAAATACGCTGTATGTCCAAGATTGATTTGGGATCTTGATAACTTTAGAAAGGTTCAATCAAGAATAATGGAAATTAATCAAGAGGGGTTGAATGAAGAATTGGTGAATGAAACAACCTACTCTTGCAACATATTAGAAAACTATCATCTATCAACAATTCTATTAAGTTGGGTGTAGTTTTGGTTAGCACCCTTGATTATGATCATAAGTACACACAATTATGATGGATTGGAAAAGGCTCACACATAATATCCCATTAATAACTTCTCCAAATGATGAGCTTGATGGAGTGTGGTGAGCATGTAATATCCTTGCTAGACGAAAACCTAATATGTTGGCTAAACCCTGGCGGACGTTCCTTCGTCATGTTGGTGAGTGTGTACTCGAGCTAGATGGTGGGGACAATAGCCACATGTCCACAAGGGGAATGGCCTAGTTGGTACTCTGGAGGGACGGAAACCCCACTTTTAATGCCAATGGGTGCCATTCACCATTAGTCCAAGTTTTGGAGTAGTGGTTGTTTTGCTTGATAAGGCCATAAAGAATGTACATTTATGTCAAGCATCTCATAAAGAATTGCACGAGTCATTTCCTATTGAGAGTAATCTTGAACACTCTCATCATTATCATTCCAATTGGAAAATAGATTGAGGACAAACAATCTTGGGAATAGTTGACTATTATGCCCCACCAAGATCATAACCTTTAATGCAATGCAAGATTGCAACCTTTTTTAATTTATAACTAGGGAAATTTAATTGGAGGTGGCACCGAGGGAATGCTAGTGATCATATAAAGGAAATAACTTATCATGGGTAGCAATCCCTAAGAAGAAAATAGTTAATTAAATTAAATTGCAACTCTATTAAATGACAATGATTAATTGCGAAAGGTTGTAACTCTTGCAAAGGCCAATGTGGCGAAGAGTTGTGACTCCCTCAAACATAAGGTATAAAAGGGAAATCATTTCATCTGAGGAGATCATTCAAGGAACAAAATCATCAAGAAATATGCATTAATCAATCAATTTGGAAATAAATTATTATTCTCAAAAGGTTGCAATAAAGGGTGATGACTCATTTCTTGTGAAGGGTGGTGAATCCTTCAAGAAATGGATATAAAGGGCAAATCAACTTATTGACAAGAAAGGAAGGAATCAAGGAATGAAGATTCAATCAAGCATAAAATCATTCAAGCATCATCCAAACATTAATTTGTCAATCCATCAAGAAATATCAACAAGAAAAAACAATCAACAATAATCTAGCAAATTCATCAAGCATTCCATTTTAAATTTGAGGAAGTGTCTTGCAAATAGGAGGACAAGACTCCTTCCAAGTTCACAATAGAATAATGACGAAAACCCTTATTGCTCTTATCAATTTTGGATGAAACCCCAAATCATGGTCAAGAGGACAAAAACTCTACAAGGTGGACTACGAGTTGAAAGGACGAAAAACCTTTCATGCTCTTGACAAGTTAAGGACCAAAACCCTTGATATTGCCTAATGCCATTACTAAGTTAGAGACGAAAACCTCTAATTCAACAAATTTGTAAGTATTTCCAAATAATTCATGATATGATTGGTTTTGAGAATTGTGTGCTATGATTTATTGATCTAAATATTATAATAAATTCATAATTTTGACAAAGCCATTATCATTTTGATTTCACCTCCAAAGATTATATTGACAAAAGGAAATCATCAAGGATAATTACAACAAAAAATCAAGATAAGCTCTATTTTTGACATTATTCATAAAATTATAAAGTTGAATATTATAATAAAATTTCATTATTTTAAATAAAATTATATTTTGTAAATATAATGCAAGTCATTCTAAATTGGAATTATGATTTTAGGGCAAAAATTAGTAATGTTCTAAAGGGGACATTACAGATAATAATGAAGTCATCTCTTTGAGTATGTTTTGAAGAAAAAATCTTCATAGCGACCCAACTATGCTACATTAAGACACATCCTTATGCTTCTTGCAAACTTCACTTGACTTTGGGAGAACCATGGTTCCATGGAGTTTCAGAACAGGGGATGTGTTTTGGGAATGGGGGGCCTTTTCCAAGATTTGATGTAAAACAAATTGTGAATGGAGAGGTATCATGAGAGTGTGGTGCTCTATGAAAGGCACTGTGGGACATATGATCAAACATCATAAAATGGTTGATGCAATCTGTTAAAAAACTAGAATTGATCTTGTTAATACTGGAGGTTTGAGGTGCTAATGCTACTGATAAAGTAGAGGCTTGGAAGAACTGATGATGGAGCTTAAACTGGAGTAGACTGAGCCTATGAGAACTACTGATACCGAAGTTGAACCCAATCCTGTGGAAGAATCTAAATAGAAAGGTGATGGGTGAAGCAAGCCTGATTTCTGATCTGGAATTTTATAAGGACAGATCCCTTCTGACTGGGGGCATAATGCCTGGTACAATTTTTTTTTAACGGAGTCGGATAGAAATTAAAATATTGTTGCAGATTAGCTGATACTAGTCTGATGTGGTTTATTGATACTTGGAGAAATCCAGGGTTTTTCATATGGTGTATGTAGAATGAAATGCATTCTCTACACTTTTATCACAATTTTTTCTTTTAACAGCTATAGCGTTAAGAAAAAAATATTTTATTAGCCTTGGCTTCATCTTTTTATATATACCCAATCATGTAAACTCCCGGTTTATGGATCAGTGTATAATTGGGCTCCTCCTGGTAGTTTACATAAAGCACGGGCTTTTCACTTATGCTAACTTTTTTGTTTTATCTATGAAAAAACATTCCAATATAGAGGGAAAAACACTGGTTTTTTTGTGAGCTGAGGGGTCACGGGATTAAACTATGTCCATACTAACTGGAACCCGAGTTCAAGCTAAGTTTTACAATTAATTGCAGAAGGAGTCACCCTGGACCTGTAAACATTAAATATCCAAGAGTGCTTAGCCAACAAAAGGGTTTTCTCTACACAATTGTTGATGGGTTTAAACGCAAGCAACATACATAAAAGATATAAAAGAACAAAAGCAATTACCACTACAAAGCAACAATAGGCGTCTTCTGCAAAAAAAAATCCAAGCCAAATACCTACGGTCTTGTTTTAACTTGAAACCCGACTTGAGTAAGTCCACTAAACAAACACAGATCTTGATGTCTTTCCAACTGCTGTGCAATATTTTTTAAAAAAGGAACACGAATGGCTGTTTTCTGGAATAGGGGTTGGCCACCCTTTGCAACGTGGAATGCTCCCGGAGATGTCCCTTAGTAGTTCAAGGACACCCGGGGATGTTTCTCTTTACAGGCGGTGGTGGAGAGGTGGTGTGGTTATACCTGTCTTTGGATCTTAAGGATATACCTGTCCAGGGGGCGAGGAGGGGGAAGAGGACGTGTCCCTGCAAACATTAATAATTATGTTGAGAGACGTTAATGGCAGCAAGGGATGGATTGTAATGGCATGAGGGAACATGAATGACTATTTTTGAAATGAGGGTACTACCTGCAATCCATGATCTGGATGGTTGAGAGATGTTCAAGCATCCCCTAGCCACCCTTGACAAGGTGGAATGCTCTTGGGGATGTCCCTTGTGGTTCAAGGACACTTGGGGTAGGCGGTAGTGGAGAGGTGGTGGGTTATACCTGTCCTTGCATCTTAGGGATTTACTAGTCTTGAAGGCAGGGGCAGGGGCTATGCATAGAGGTTAGGGGAGAGAATGTGTCCCTGCAAACACTAATAATTATGTTGAGAGATGTCAATGACAACAAGGGGTAGATTGTAATGGCATGAGGGAACATGAATTGTTGATTTGTGGAATGAGGGTATTGCCTGCAATCCATGATCTAGATGGTTGAGAGATGTTTAGGCATCCTTTGGCCACCCTTGGCAAGGTTGAATAACCTTGGGGATGTCCCTTGTGGTTCAAGGATACCTGGGGATGTTTCTCTTTATAGGCGATGGTGGAGGTGGTGGGGTTATACTTATCCTTGCATCTTAAGGGTGTGCCTGTGCTAGGGGCAGGCACAATGGCGGGGAAGAGGACGTGTCCTTGCAAATGCTAATAATTGTGTAGAGAGACGTCAATGGTAGTAGGGGGTGGATTGTAATGGCATGGGCGAACACAAATGACTATTTTTTGGAATGAGGGTATTGCCTGCAATCCATGATCTAGATGGTTGACAGATGCTCAGACATCCTTTGGCCACCCTTGGCAAGGTGGAATGCTCCTGGGGATGTCCCTTGTGATTCAAGGACACTTGGGGATGTTTCTCTTTACAGGTGGTGGTGGGGTAATACTTGTCTTGGTATGCATTGCTATCCAACCCGAGAACTCTTCATCATCGATCTCATCCCTAGTTTTTATTTATGTTCTTGTTTTTTGCCTATGTGTTTCTTTGTTTTTTTATTACTTATTTTCTTTTTCAGATTTTTTCTTATTTGCCTTCTAATTAGTTTTCAAGCTTTTTCTTTTTTTTTGATTGTGTCCCTTATTTCCTTAGCCCCTTTTTGGTTTTCTTTTTTTGTGGTTTTGGTCTCTAGATTCTCTACTTTTTGCGTTGTCTTATTGCATTTTCTCATTTATATATGCATGCACGTGTATATGTATATGCATATGTACATGTATATACATATATAGATATGCATGTATATATGAATGGTCTCTTTCCTTTCCTAGTTGTTTTTTCTTTTTTGCCTTCTTGATTTTATAGTAATTTGTTTTTTATTTGTGTTGCTATGTAACCCTTTTCCTTATTGTTATTTTTTCCTTGTATTTTATTCCTTGTGATGTATTGCTTCTTAGTCTTGTTTGTGTTTTTGTGTCTTTTTTATGGTTGCATTTAGAACTTTGATCTTTGTATTATTAATTAATTTTCTCTGTAATGCTTTGTTTTTATTTATTTTCTCTCTAATTTTTTTCTAGTTTAATTTCTTTCTATGGTGTCTTGCCAACCAATAATATGAATAATAAATAAAATTCATATTAATTGGTTGCCTCCTTGTTATTTTTAATCAATTGTTTCTTTCTTTATTTTTCTTTGGTTGTGTTTCTATATAATATTTATATATGTAAGTGCTTTCTTGTCCTTCAATTTCCTTTTGATTTTAATTCTTAGCATTTATTTTGGCTTTCTTGTCTTCTCACCAATTGCATGGTCTCACCTTGTTTCTTGAGCCAATCTCTCTTCCCACCCCCTCTTCCTTTCTAAGCTTTCATGGTCTGCAGCTATTCATTTTACTCCTTATACTCTCTTTTATCCTGATGATGGATCACAGAGTGTGATCCGAAAACATTGATATTAAAAAATACACACAATCTAATCCAAAAACACTCAACAACAATATTTAGTCTTCTACATATATATCTATGCTATTATATAATACTTGAAAAATTTATACACTTTTTAACTTTCCTGCTATCAAAATTGTTACCAACAAGCACCTCATCCATTCAATACCCTCATTTGTTTTCCACCCTAATGCCTGCTTCAGAAATTCCAAACTCCTCGTTGCCTTCCACTTTCTTTTCACTTTCATTTCTGTTCATTCTTTGGCCACCCTATATTGATGAAGGGTCGCCGCTATGCTACCGCAACTAAATTGCTCGATAACATTATTCTATCAACCAGCGCTAATCCTACTCCATTAATTGCTTTGATAATCGGATCTTCCCATTTGCCAAGAAACTGCCCCTTAACTATGCTTTCACCATTCCCCTTATCCAAATCAAACAATACTGCAATAATATTGGATGCAATGTCTGAATCAATCCTACATGTGTGGTTTGTGTAGTGGAATTCTTCTCTCAGAATCCATCGTATGGCATGAAGGAGAATGCCACTGTTGGTCTTAAAAACTTATTTTAGCCTCTTTTCTATGATTACCCCGATGAAAGCCATCTATCTCTGTTTGCAAATAACACAACTGTTTCCATTCAGTTTGGAGGATGATAGGTGTGGTATTTGTAATTGTGAATATCTTGCTAGTATTTCGAGACATGTTTATTGGCATCAATATATCTACTCCCTATGCCTTAATTTGTAATGAGTTTCTGACGAGGAACTGCTCTCGCATGTATAAAATCTTTATCTTATTAGCATTTAGTATCTCACGGAGGTTTAACGATTATGTGATAAAAAATTATATGTATGTTAATATGTTAGAAAGTACGTGTTTGTACATGAATGTGTATGGATGTTATGTGCTACAAATTCTAGTTGTATGTGGATAGATTAAACAATTAATAATAAGTGCTAAATAATGAAATGAATTATTTTTTAGACAAATCTAGATTTTTTCTTTAAATAAATTATTATCTGATTTTGAAATATTTGCATATCAATTTAAAACATAAAGCAATTCAAATGAAAAATAAAGTTGCCATCAAATTGACAAAAAACATTGCAAATAGAAATAGAATGTTTCCATTCAACTGGAAAAACAATATTTATCTGGATTTTATGTGATAAGTGAGATTTTGGAGGTTTTTACCATTAAATGATAGTTGGTTTACCATTAAACATCAATTAAAATTTCTTTCCTGACAGTAATTTGCAGATGTGAGACTAGTTTCAGACTCAAATCCCACACTGTAATGTATGGTAGATCACCTTCGCTGTCCTCATTAGAATTAATTATTCTTTCTTTTTATTTAAGCTTTAGACAACTGAATTGTCACCTCACACACAAACCTTCTATCTTTTAAGCTAGACCGTTGATTAAATTGTATATCAATTATGCACTCTTCACTTCTTTCAATTGTCTAGCTTGCTAGTGTATTTGGCTCTTTGTTTACATTTCTATATATGTGGTTTATAGAGAAATTTTCCATCTCATCCAATGAGAGTTATTTATTATGCAATTCTGAAATCTTCTTTCTTTGACTGCACTTCAATTATCATCAAGTCTCTTTTATCTTATTTTTTCTTGCATTCATATTGAGATTTAGAATAAGGGTTTGGACTTCAGCTTTATTGTCATTGTTAATTTTATATTTAAATTTTTTCAAGATTGTCATTATTAATTTACTTTGTTCAATTTTAGTTATACATTCAGTTAGTTCGTGATTATTGTCAAAAATTAATTTGAACCATCTAAATTTTGGAATATTTTATTTGACTTTTTTTTTTAATATGATAGAATTAACTCTGTTAATCTTATTAATTCGAAAAACATAATATTTTTTTTATTGATCAATTAAACATAAAAGATCATAAAATTCAAGAGAGAATAAAATAAAATAAAAGAGGGATAAAAACTTTATAAAAAAAAGGAAAAAAAACAAAGCAAGACTGTTACACAGCCCTATCAAGCTTTCTCAAGTGATTCAATTGTTGAGAAAAATTAGAAGGTAATTGACCCCTATCCACCAAATTCCAGCCCTTATAATAACCGCTACTCAACTAGCTCTGCTATTAAGTGAAGTCCATAAGTTAATCTTATGGAATATCTTTTTGACCCGATTTTGTATGGGAGCGTAGCGTTATCTTATCTCTGTTAGCTGTATGTTTTGCATTCTTTCTTTTCTTTGTGAATGTTGTCTACTCAGAATTTTCTATAGTGATGGTGGTGCCGAAGCTTCAATATTTTTGAGGTGAGCTTGATCCTCAATTTGCACATCCATCGTAGTTTTGTCTCCTGATGTGTGCCTGCACATTACCATCAAGCATTGGGATAATGGCTCCCATATCTATTAGCCACGGAGAAGAACACTGCTTAGCCTGAGGAGATTTGGGCAGAGAATCTGACCTCTTCATCGCTTGATCAGGGTTGGCATCCAGTGTGTAATGCTGTGGATTTGCACCGATCTACCAAGAGCCTTGACTATCTGTTTTGATCTTGGGTTGCAAACAAGCCTTGGCAGTACGTCCTGTTGCAAAATATTGGTCATAACGGAATGGCAATCCTTCATAATCTAAAGATTGTGACAAACCGCGGCCAACCACTTTGAAGGTGATGTCTGCGGGGAGATCTCTTGATATATCCATGTCAATAAGGATGCTGGCAAAGGTTGTAAGTGTAAAATCTGAAGTGTTTGTATCTATTGTCAGAAAGGTGCCCAAGGAATTTCCTATGGCTTCGAAGCAAGAGTCGAACCAGAATTGCAGTGGTAGGTTTGGAAGCCGATCCCCAAATAGACCTCACCTTGAATGATTCAGTACAAGGATAAAACTTAGGGGACCGAGGTTTGAGCAGGAGCATGTGTTGCCCCCAAATCCAACGCTCGCAGAGGACAACATCCTGATCCTACACACAATCGAAAACTACTATAAAGAAACCATGAGCACAAGGATAAGCTTCCAGATTACCTTTCATCAAAAATCCCATGCATCAGAAATCCACTCATGCAATTCAGGAAGAACAGGCCAAAAGCGACTAAATTGCCCTTGTGCTCCATGGAGACATCTGTACCATTTTTAGGGGCGACTAGAGGTTTGAAGATTTGGAAAGCCGTTTGATCGCCAGCCCTGGAGGAATCGCCGTCTGCGGATGAGCTATTCGTAGAAACCCTAGCGCGACAGTTCAGGAGCTTCGGGAGTGCCATTTTTATTTACCCTTAGAGGAACATAATATTAATATTTAATAATAAATATTTATTTAATTATCAAGGAGAAATTTAAATTAATAAATCTCCTATATAATAAGTTAAAAAAAATATAAAAACATATTGAAATGATAAAAAGCAACCAGTAAAGAATCCACATATTCAAATCCCCAATAATTATATTGAAGATGACATCCTCCTTATAAAACGCAGTATAAAATAGTAAACTAAATATAAATATATAATATAAAAAAAATAAAAATATAGAATAATAATAATAATAATGAAAGGAATTGTTAAAATTGTTATGTAATTTGAGTTTTAAAATTTTTTTATTATATAATAAAATATAAATAATATGAAAAAAATAAAATTAAATAATTATGAAGTAAAATAATCTAATTTTTAAATAAATAAAATAATTTTATTAACATGTCTATGTATGTATGAAGAATATAGAGATTAAAACTTTGCTAATAATATAAATTTCTAAATCTATATAGAAAGTCATAAAAATGAGAAAGTTGGTCTTAAGTGTATTTGGGAGTAGTGTACACTAAAACTTTAAAAAGTATAAAAGTTTTGACTTACTTTTTTAATCTTTCCTCAACAAAATAAAACTATGTTATTATTTTATAAATGTTATTATTATTATTATTATTATTTATTTTTTTCATTGTGATAATGCTCATCACTTTTTTGATCTTTTTATAACAACTTTCTTGAATAATAAATTTCACTTAATTTTTTTAATAAAATAACTTTGATATTAATAACTTTTAAATAAATGTATTTAATATATCTATAAAAAACAAAAACTATTAGATTGATAACTTAAATGGAATAGGTTTCTATCTCCCCTTATCACATTGTTGAGAAATAGTAGAGCCATGTCGTTGAAGAGCAGGATCACGAGAATGTGCAAGGGCATTCAAGAAGTGGTGGTATGGTGGGAGGAATGCCATTACATAGGTCTACCCGCCTCTATGTGAGAAGTGGTAGTATCCAAAGGGTGTTTAGTGCTGTTGATTGCCTAAATGGGTTGGAAGAAAGAGCTCATCAGTATGGGAGCTCTAGGTTTTGTAAGGACTCCTTACAAGGATTTGTGTCAAAGGGTGATAGACTCCCCAAAAATAAAGGACTAGGGACCACTTGTCTACTTATCTGAAGAAATTTGATAGAGTTGCCTTAGTCTTTGTAGAGAACCTCAATGAGATCTCAATTTCAGTTTTGGTTATCAACCAAAAGTAAAAACAAGAAATTGGACCATCAAATCCCAAATGATAGTGAAGAGTCCATCATCATTGATGGATTAAACACAATATTTAGCAAAAATGTGCATCATATTGACTTTCTTAAGCAAATGAATAGTAGTATTGCCTAAGAGATCTCAGGTTAGAAATTAGAATATCATGAAATGTGAGATATTACAAACACCCATCAAAGGTTGGCTTTAAGAAATTTGCTTAAAATAGGCACATGATAATTTTAAACCCAATAAGTTTCACTTGAATTCTATTGAAGGATGATATCTCGACGTGTTTTTAGAGTTTGAAGGTTAGTTGAAAAGTTGAAAAGTTTAGAGTAACTCGAGTGATATTTATGACATTTTCATACCAACCTCATATTTTCTTCTATAAATGAACTCGAAACATATATAATATAAATATATTGAAAGATTAAATCCTATAACCACAAATACTATACCAATAATAAAAAACCACCCAACTATTAACCCCTCTCCCCTAAATATTGGTAATAATAATGTTGAATATTTGTTTTGGTAAATTACCAACAGTGGAATGTGAATGAAACACAGACTAGATAGATGCTCTACAAGTCTATATATTATTAGGTAGAATATCTTTCTGAGTTTTGTCAATGGGGAAACCTCTTCAAGTGCTGAATCAATCAAAGAGTTTGGTTTTCAATCTATTCTAATGGAAATAAAGACCACAAATTTATTATTTGAAAATATAATATCACCGCATAAAATGATTGCTTCTCATTTAAATGATGCTTCTTGTTTGATGTCTTTGTAAAGGTTTGGAATCTTTACCAAGTTGCAAGTGTTGGAAGCTGGATAATATGGTCAGAAGGAGCTGTCTTTAGAAGTATTTAAGTTTTGAGTTTAAAAAAAAAAGCACAGTTTTGAGTTTTGACAGACCGATAGCCATGAAAAGGAAAAGCTATATCTTGTTAGAACAACTGGTTAATAGAGCACCTATATGAATGCTGGAATCAGTCATTGAGTTAGTTTAACAACCCATTATAATGAAAACAAAGATTAAAGATGATTTGTTTCAAAATCCATGATTGCCTCATAAAACAACGTGTCCCATTGAAACAATGCTTCTTTGGAAAGGTTTCTAGTTCTTGGCTCAAGTCACGTGGTGGTGTAGATTGGATGATGTAGTCATGAGCAGTGAAGAATATCAAGTTTTACGTTTTGACAAATTGGTAGCTAAGGAAGAACTTGGGTTTTGAAAGCAAGGTAGAATGCAATCATTCTAATGAATTATGAGGGCATTAACTATAGTTAAGAAGCAACTAAGATAGTTTATAGCAAATAGAAATGTTATTCGGGGATGTGTCTCCCCGTCTAAATGCCCTCATCTCTATTTCGGAAATGTTCCGAGGACAGGGGACGGTCAAGGGACGACAACAATGTACTATGTTTAATATCACATAATGAATTTTGAATTTTGAATGCATATTGAGTATTGATAATGAACTCTTAACACAAATGTTATATGCTAAGTTTCTATAATATATATATGCATGCTTTATCCATGTTTTCATATGAATATTTAAAGTTTCCCTATATATTTTCAATTTTTTTATATTTTATATAACCGTCCCCCATTGTCCCCAAATTTGGCCTGAAAAATCAGAAACTTGGAGACTTTTTCCGCCGTCCCCTATCGTCCCCGTACTAGAAACTTGGGGTAACACTGGTAAATAGAGAGCAAGGGGTAAAAAATATGAGCTAGGGTAGATAGGATTAGAAATTTATAAAAAAAATTTCTAGTTGTTAAGATAAAATAAGATAGTTATTTTTGAAGATAATTGTTCAAGAATAATTGCACAAGCTTTTAAAACATTGAATATGTCTTGATTTTTATGCTTTCTTTTACTTTTGCATAAGATAAAATTTATACTTTTTTTTTCTAGTTGTTAAGATAAAATAAGATAGTTATTTTTGAAGATAATTGTTCAAACATAATTGTACAATCTTCTAAAACATTGCATATGTCTTGATTTTTATGCTCTCTTTTATAGCACTTGAGCCTAGTGTTCAATTCTTGGTGTTGTTTCCCACCATTGCATATGACACTACATTTTTCTCATTGCACTCTCCCATACATGAATATGCATTTAACTTCACACAAACACTTAAGGCAACTTCAACAGATCTACACATGGATGACTTTGACAATGTAGCAAAATGTCAATTGTTAGAAATTGCAATCAATAGGATAGTGGAAATCCTAAATGTAATCAAATCTTTCCTATAAATGGGATCCTAATACCTAAGAGCAAAAACTAAGTTTCGAATTTCTGTGTAAGGCAATTATAAATAAGAATGATATTTCCAAAATTTTCTTCTAACTGCATTTTCCAGAATTTCTTATTAAATGTGAATGTGCTGATTGCAGAACATTATCTGATTTCTATGTTTGTATATCAATGAAGTAACTTCTATTTCTAAGTGGAGAGACCCGCCTTCAAGGGATGCGTCCCTTGAGAGGATGTGTCTGCACGTGTGGAGACACGTTCGCTCAAGGGATGTGTCCCTTTGTGCGCAGGCTTCCTCAACAGTCATTTACCATTTGTTAAGTATGTATTAACATACACACCCTTCTACATGATGGCGGATGACTTTTAAGAGAATTTCAATTTCACATGAATGCAGAAAAATCACAAGAATGATTGAATTTAATATGACTGTTCATAATTTTGATTTTAATTGATTCTTATAGAAATATCATAACATGTATGATAATTTCGATCACTTATGAATGACAATGATACTTGCATCACTACCAAAATACCAACTGAAACGAAAAATGAAGCAAGGAGCAATGACCCCATGGCTACCTTAACACAACAAATTCAAACCCTCCAAAAACAAATGAAAAACATGCAAATTGGAACCACTAAGAGTTACTCAATACAGGATATATGCCCCTACCCTTTTGATCCAAGTGTCAACATGATACCATTCCCCAAACATTGTGAATTCCCCAAATTTGATAAATACAATGGAAAGACAGATCCCATCGATCATGTAAGGGAATTTAGAACTATGAGCCTTGAATTTTCCCATGAAGACACTTACTTAATGAGATTATTCCCACACAATTTGGGAGGGAAATGTATTTAATGGTTCTCGCAATTACCTCCAGGGATCAAATCTTTTGAGGAATTAGTCAACAAGTTTATCACCCAATACTCATATAATATTCAACATGAAATCAAAATGAAGGACCTTTGCAATGTCAAAAAAAAGAAAGGGGAATCATTTCTAGTATTTTTACAAAGGTGGAGAAGGTTATTCACAAGGTATCCCTATCCTATACTAGAAAAAGAGAAGATGAAGGTGTTTATTGACAACTTAAATGATGACATGACTTATAGGCTTGAATTACAATGTCCTCCAGCTTTTGAAAAATTAATTGAAAATGGGATCAAAATTGAGGAAGCCTTGGTCAAGAGGGGCATTTTGAAAATTTACAACGAAAAAACTTCAACCAATTCCTCCAACAATGACAAAAAAAGGTTTTGCAAAAATACAAGAACAATGGCAATGAAAATTTAGTCAAAATGCATAATGCCAAACTAGTTTTCAATCTATCAGGAGTCACAACCAAGACCAATCCAACCCCTAATCGAAACAACACCAACCAGAACACCAATCAAAATAATTATCATAATAATAACCAAAATAACCCTCCACCTAAACTATCATACCAAACATCGAACGACTGCATAAAGTTTACACCTTTGGGTCAATCATATGAATCTGCATTGAAAGAACTTCTAGCGGAAAATCTCATTACTAGGTACCCAATACTCGAGGGTTTGAATCCAAACTAAAATCGTCATGGTGGAACGAGGCCCACTTTTGTGATTTTCATTGATGCAAAGGTCACCTAACCAATAGTTACATGCAATTAAAACACAAGATACACTTGACTTGATTGACAATAAGGTCATACAAATTGAAGAACCCTAAGAAAACACCGATCACAGGGTGTTCAAAAATCCCTTGCCAAATTATGATAAAGGGGAATTTTCTAACACGAACGACAAAGGAAAAAGTGTGAACTATGTTTATGATGACACCATCTATCATATTTCAGTTGTTGAAGATCAAACAAATGACATTAAAATCAATAAAACACTAGACCTTGTTGCAACCAACCATCCAATCAATGATGCTAACCTTCCTTGCAATCAAGTCCATAATACCCAACAAGACATGGTTGCAACAAATAATCAAATTAATGTCATCAAGATCAAAGGAAAAAAAGACAGTGTACCCGTAAACGTGACCACAAGGGCATAAACCAAATATGCGTTAAAAGGCAACACTTCTAAGACACTCGATGCCCCATCTCATAAATATAACATTGTTGATCAACTCCAGAAAATTTACGCACAAGTATCAATATTGGAGCTCCTTAAAATCATACCTGCCCACAAGGAGATCTTGGAAAAGGCCCTAGTTTATACAATAGTACCAAATAATTTGGAAGTATTCACTTTCCAAGCCATGGTGGGACATCTAGTTGCGCCTCATTACTTATCCTTTTCAGAAAATGACGATGTATCTCTCGCCTATCCTCATAATACAACACTCCATATTGAGGTCCTAATCCATAAAAGTTGTGTCAAGCGCATCCTAATAGACGAAGGATCCGATCTTAATATATGTAGTTTAAAGCTTGTCCGTGCACTAGGGTTCTCTGAAAATGCAATAGATGCAAGGAAAAAGATCACTATTAAGGCCTATGATGATGAGGAAAGAGCTTCAAAGGGGTTGATTATATTGCTATTTTAGGTGGGTCTGATTCAAAAAGATGTGGTTTTCCAAGTTTTGGATAAAGATTTGAGATATAATATACTCTTGGGTCATCCTTGGATCCATGAAATGCAAGTTGTCCCTTCAACATACCATCAGTGTCTGAAATTTCCTTACAAAGGACAAGAGATTACCATTCCTATCGATTCCAAGTCCCCAACATTGTAACACCCTTAGAGTAGTCCATGATGTATTTGTGTCTCATAACCGAGAAGCTCCTGATTCCACCTCTGACACCTCCAATAATCCAAGTCAAGCCAATCCATTGTCAAAATTGCTAGCCACGTTCTCCAATGAAGGAAGTCACCCAAGTTCCTCATCCAAACAACTCGAGAAAAAGGAAGAACCTAGCCCCTTTGCATCTACCAATCCTGAAGCCCAACTCAATACTTTGGCCAAACAGTTTGAGATGGAAGTCCAGGTCAAAGAAAAAGGTGTAGGTGAATACTCCATTGAACAATCCCTCTGCCTCTCATAGTTAATTTCACCAAAATCCCATGGTCAACCATCAACCTCATCACAATCAACCTCGCAACCTATCACACTTTTTGATGGTTGATTCTTAAAAGAAAACACCCAAGTAGAGGAATCTGAGGATAAAAATATTTTGAATTGACTCTACAAGGAGGAAACTGATTCTCAAGCAACAATGGTTAATATCCAAACCACACAATATGGAAAAGGATTCTCAATCTTAGAAAAAAATGGCTATGAGGGAAAAGGACCTATTGGAAAAAGGAAAGAAGGTATTGTAGAACCGATCCAACCCATTATAACAAATCCAAAAGACAAAATGAGGTTGGGTTATAAAGAGCATCAAAAGGATGAATAAATAAATGAGGACCTACAACAAAAGGCTGTTGAAAGGATCCTACAACTCCAAGTAAGTGACCACTATGAAACTGATTTCAATAAATATGAATGGGATTCCTTATAAGAAGAGTCATGTCATGAAAAGGACATTGATGTGGTACAAAAGTACACCCTCACACTTGAGGAGGGAGAAAGCTTAGGGTTACAACCATTTGAATTAGGATCGCAAAATATCGATGGCTCAAGTGAAGATGACCAAACTCCTAGCAAGACAGATCACTCAGAAGGGAGTAACATCATAGACCTTGAACTTGCCATGGTATTGTTCAACGATAATGTTTCCATCAGGACCCTTACGACCTCTGACTTGAACCCATCTGACGATCCCTTACCATTGGTACATCCTGAACTTATAGATTGGGACCAAACTAACCCTATTGATATCCCCACCTTTTCAAACGATGAGGCCATCGTCAAATTTCTCTGCGTTGTTACTCCTAAAATGGGTTCCACCATTGAATGTCACAATGAATCTTCCAAACAGGGGAGTGCCAAATTTCCCAGCTGCAAAATGAATGAAACAAAAGAAAGATCTGATGGTGAAAATCATTCCATGGCAGTATCAAATCAAGAAAGAATAAAAATAAAGAGTGCATTCGATGGTGAAAACCTCTCTGAAGAGCAAAAGGATGGGAAATTTGACACTCTCCCCGAGCACTTCCAAGAAAGATCCAAAGTCCTAATCGAACCATTGCAGTCCATCAATGTCGACAATGCAAAAATAATGAAAAATCTCCATCTAGAAGAATCATTGACATAACAAGAGAAGCCTAACTTTATCAAGTTCTTCAAAAAGCGACAAATCAACTTTGCCTGGTCATATGCAAATATGATAGGGATAGACCTAGGTCTCAACATGCATTATTTATCCCTTCCTTCATGAGTTAAACTAGTCAAGCAAAAGTTGAGAAAAATGCATCCTCACATTGCCTTATTGGTGAAGGCGGAACTAAAGAAATTATTGGATGTAGGATTCATTAGACCAATTGATTATGTAGAATGGATATCCAACATTGTACCTATTTCTAATCCTGATGACAACATACAAATTTATACAGACTTCAGAGAGCTCAACAAGGCTTGTCTGAAAGATGATTTCCCCTTGCCAAACATTGATATCATTATAGACTTAACAATAGGTCATTGAATGTTGTCACTAATGGATAGCTTTTTTGGCTATAATCAAATCAAGATAGCAGTTGAAGACTAGGATAAGACAACTTTCACTTGCCCATGGGGAACCTTCTATTGGAATGTCATGCCCTTCGGATTGAAGAACAAAGTGGCCACATACCAGAGAGATATGACAACCATCTTTCATGACATTATGCATACCTTCATGGAAGATTATGTGGGTGACTTGTTAGCCAAATATTACACTAGAGAAGGACATTTGGAGATACTAGACAAAATTTTTACCCAACTAGAGAAGTTCAACATTCGCTTGAATCTATAGAAATGTGTGTTTGGGGTAACATCAACAAAGCTACTGGGATATATAGTGTCAGAAAAAGGTATTGAGGTAGACCCTATAAAAGTAAAAGCTATCATGGAAATTCCACCTCCGAAAAATATCAGTCAGTTAAGATCCCTTCAAGGCAGATTCCAGTCAATCAGAAGATTCATATCACAACTGGCCGATAAGACTCATCCTTTTACCCACTTGTTGTACAAAATTTTTTCCTTTCAATGGGATGAGAAATGTGAGGCAAATTTTAATCAAATGAAGCAATATCTAATGATTCCACCTATCCTAGAACCACCAACAAAAGGAAAGCTTCTCTTACTATACATAGCCACAACTGATCGGTCATTGAGAGTTTTATTAGCACAGGAGAATTCAATAGGAAAAGAAAGAGCAATCTATTACATTAGTAGAACTCTAAATGGTTATGAAATCAACTATACATCCATTGAGAAAGCCTATTTATCAATATTTTTTGCTACACAATAATTGCGACACTATATGTTGACTCACACCATTAGAATCATAGCCAAGATAGATCCGCTAAAATATCTCCTTAGCAAAGCAAACTTGACAAGAAGATTAGCCAAATGGGTAATGATACTCAGTGAGTTTGACATCCAATATGTTGACAAAAAAACAATCAAAGGAAAAGTTATCTCTGATCAACTGGTTGATGCACCAATTCATGATGATCATACTTTGTACATGGAATTTCCAGATGTTGATGTCTTCGCTGTAACAAAAAAATAGTGGGTGTTGTATTTTGATGGCTTATATACTCAACATGGATCAGGAGCTGGAATTATATTCATCACTCCCCAAGGGCACACCATTTCGAAGTCATATCGCTTGATGTTTCCTTGCACCAAAAACGCTCAATAGAATATGAGGCCTTCATCATCGACATCAAGATAGGCGTAGAATGAAAAATCATAGAACTACAAGTCTATGGGGATTCTCAGCTAGTCATTAATTAGGTCAATGACGATTAACAAACAAAAGATGACAAACTGATGCCCTACAAAAGGATGATCGATGACTTCAAGAAATATTTTTTTGACATCAAATTTGCTCAAATTCTAAGGGTTGACAACAAATCTACTGACGCTATGGCTACCATTGCTTCTTTACTCCAAATTCTAGAAAAATGAAGTTGTTATGAGTTCATGGTGGAAAAATTATTTACCCTCGCTTATGACAATCCTAAAACCTGACTTATATGCCACCTACTTGATGCCGATACCTCGATCTACGGGAAGATCTATACCTACCTGAAAGATAATATCATTCCTCCCGATCTCTCTCGAAACCAAAAATGAAATTTCATCCGCCAAGCTACCTATCATACCCTTATAGCGGATGTACTCTACCGACGAGGTCTCGATGGAACTCTCTTACGATGTCTAGAACGCGACGAGTCTGAAACAACTTTACAAGAAGTCCATGAGGGTATTTGCGACACTCATTCAAGTGGTCTTACCCTCACTAAGAAACTCGTTCATTTGGGATACTATTGGTTGAATATGGAGAGAGAATCATTTCAATTTGTCAAGAGATGTCAAGAAAATGTCAGATCCACGGTAATCTCATCCTTGAACCAACACAAGAGTTGCAACCCTTCGCATCAACATGGCCATTTTGTCAGTGGGGGTTAGATCTTGTCGGTAAAATTCACCCATCTTCATCCAATGGACACAAGTTCATAATCACAACCATGAAGTGTTTTACCAAGTGGGTGAAAGCTATGCCTCTAACCACCATCACAGGGAAACAAATTTCGTCATTCATCCTAAACTACCTCATCTGTAGGTATGGTATCCCTTAATCCATTGCCACTGACAATGGCTTCAAGAATCAAGACATGCAAGAACTTTGTGAAAGGTTTCATATCCAACATCGGTTTTCTACACCCTATTATCCTCAAGGGAATGACCAAGCAGAGGCCTCAGACAAAACCATCCTGAAGATCTTCAAGAAAATCATCAATGATGCTGGACGTGATTGGCATATCTAGCTGAACCCTACTTTGTGGGCCTATCGTACAAGCATATGAACACCCATGGGAGCCACACCATATGCACTCGTCTATGGATCTAAAGCAATATTTCCTATTGAAGTTGAAATACCATCACTTTGTGTGTCCCTAAAAGGTCTTGTTTCAGATGAAGCTTATCGTGTGTCTAGATTACAAGATATGGAATTGTTGGATGAACGTCATCCGTTTGCAATGAATCACCTAAAAGTATATCAACAGAGAATGTCTAGGAGCTACAATCACAAAGTCAAACCAAGGAAATTTCAGGTAGGTGATCTAGTATTGAAAGAAAATCCCCGAAATCAGTAGGACCAAGTAAAGAAAGGAAAATGGGAGCCAAATTGGTTAGGTCCTTTTGTTATTGTATCAGTGTTTGGATTGGGGGCGTATCAACCTTCTACACCAGAAGGGGATCTATTTGAAGAACCAATGAACAACCTTCATCAAAAAAAATTCTACACATGATGCAGCTAGTGCATAACTAAAGTCCTGAAAAAATCATAAAAATTAGAAAAAGTCCTGAAAAAAATCATTAAAATAAAAAAAAGTCCTAAAAAAGATAGAAAAAAATAAAAAAGAGAAAAATATAAAAAAATGTGAAAAATAAAAAAAATTGTTAGCTTGGTGAAAACCTGGCAAACAGGCATCTTGGTAACAACAAAAAAATCTTAAAATTTGAAAAAGTGCGATAACAGCCAGTAGTGAAAACCTGGCAAATACATGCTATTTGTGATAAGTTGGCTTCTCCATCTGGTTGAGTGTGTGTTGACCGTCCTCTTTTCACCATCACTACACATTCATTCCTATCATACAATGAGCTTCATGTCAATATCCAACTATTGCGGTCGTGTCCCACCTTGACTTGGTTATCATTGTACATATCCATAATAAATCTAGTTTATTTCTCACTAGGGGAAAAATCTTGGTCTCACTAGGGGAAAATAACTGTTGAGCTTAAAAACCAATAGGCAAACACACAACAAGGCAACCTTGGTGAAAAACAACAATCATCCCAACCAACAAAGTGAACATCAATCATAGTCAATCAAACAATCAACCATCTAAATCAAGCAAGAAGACAAACAAATCAAATCTCATTGGACAATCTTCTGAATTATGGTTTGATCACTTTAACACATATGTTCAATGGTTATATCTTGTTTATTTTTATCATTTCTCAGGAGGAGCTCGATGATGTCGCCAACTGGAGGGGCTATGGTGGAGAATGATATTTTTCTTTGTCTGTTGTTTGTGAGTCAATCATTACTACTGTGAAAATTGTCACAAGACATGGTCTACAAGGTATCATTGATGAAATGAATTTTCATGGGAACATGATTAACTCTTGTTTGTTTACACAAGTGATGCTCAGGTCATCTCAGTCTAATTATATCTAGATGCTTGTGTTATCTTGTACTATCAAATCTCAATGGAAGTTGTATGGAAGTTGTACTCAGGTCATCATGGTCTAATTATACCATCGATGTTTGTACTAACTTTCAACATAATAAAATGCTCAATGATGATAATAAGCATAGTGAATATGATGAAAACATTGCATAAATAGGATGGAATTCATATTAGTTATGCATTTGCATTATAGATTTTTCCAAGGTTGGTAACTCTCAACATGATGATTATCTCTCACTATGAGATTGAGTACACTTGACATAACAAAAAAATCATTCATCTGCATTAGCATTTCCGTATCATATCAATAAAAAATGTTATCATAAATCCATCCATACATCTATCATTATCATTTATGTATTTGCAACATGCATTCATTCATCATAATATGTGCATCATGAAAAAATTCCAAAAATAAAGAATTTTCCATAATAACATCATCATTATCATACATCGATATCATAATAAGTCCATCCATAAATGCATTCATCATAGAAAATCATTCATAATCATAATTCATTCACATTCACACATTTAGGTCATATATTTGCATTAGAAAAATACCAAAAATATGGAGAAAAGTGCATTGCATTTCATTTAACATTCATTGCACATAAGAGCATAATCCATGTCACATAGGGGCATAACATACATACATCTATACATCTACATTCATCATACATCCATGAATTATCATTTCTATCCATCATATCCAAAAGCCATTCATTGATTTGTCATTAACTTGTCTATTGATATAATGTCGTATTAAGAAGTAGTTTAATCTTATTCACTTATTTACACTTACAATTTGGCACCACATTTAGAATCCATAAACCATAAATCCATACATTGAATCATTCATGTCCATGCATAAAATCATATATTTACATTACATAATAAAACCATTTATGCATTCATTCATTCATCCATACATCGATATATACGAGGGAAAAATACAAAAATACAATGCATCTATATCATTTGCATAACAACATCCATCTCATTTACCATCAATACATAAAAAAACATAACATCATCATCTCATTGATGCATCCATACATAGAAAATGACATAATCATATAAAATAAGATAATCACATAGAACATAAATAAATGCATCCATCATAAGCATCCATAATAAAAGCATAAACAACATATAGATCACTAAATAATGTCGCTACATATCAAATAAACTCAAAATAATACTATCAAAGTGTACAATGATGTCCAAAAATGAGAGATGATACAAAAATGTGGCAAAAGCTAGGTCTCTGAATCAAGATATAGTATATCAAATGTGACTACATGATCTTGTGGTACTAGCCCTGAAGGTCATAGGCCTTTCTCCAACACCACATGCCCCTGGTCCTGCTCCTGGACCTCCTCCTGGTGGAAATCCGCTTGGTGGGCCCCTTGGGAGTGGTTGTGTGACACCCCTGCTGGTGGTCCAAGACTGAGAATGACTAGATCTAGAGCGAGCGTAGCTAACTTTCTACTCGGCTGGCATGACCTCATAGTATCTACCCCTATAATACTCTACCTCCTTAGTGGACTCTCGAAGCTCTCTGACCAAATTACCTGTCCTAGCACCCTTAGCTGTTGTCTAAATCCTATCAGCCACTGCTACTGCCTACTCTCCCTATCATTGGTTGACATCTCTCTCTACTGTGAGGGTGGCTACCTGTGCCTATAACTGTACCATCTATCCCTATACCTGTAGCTACACTAGTGCTTATGCCTATAACTGAGCATGAGCCTGGGGTAAGTGTGCCTGTAGTGCCTTTCCCTGCCCTTGTAGAGTCTGAACCTATGCTTGCAAACCAACTATTTGTGTCTACTACCTCTAGGAGGGCATCCTTCGTACAACTGGCCACTATCCGGCAGGTGCTTACCTCCTCCTCTTGGGGATGACCCTAAAATCTGGCATATCTCTCCCTCCACCTCCACCATCTCCCCCTCCATCTCCCCCTCCATCTCCCCCATCATCACCATCATCATATCCCTCCTCCTCCTCGGCCCCATCCTCCTCTCCTCCATCCCCCCTCCGCTACACTGCTTGTCCTGCCCTCCTCCCAACCTCCAAAATGGGTGCAGGCTCATCAGGACTCGAGATTCGTGGAAATGGATGCATATAGAAATACTCAACATAATCTACTGTCATCTGTGCATCAACGATCTCGGGATGTTACTGCCACAATACTGGCTGCAAACTATAATACTCTACACACGCGACATCATAATCTAATGCAGGCCCCCACTTTGGAATGTCCTACCTCCGTCTGGCATAATGTGCCACTCCCTGTGGCATACCCTATAATTTTCCGTATTGCCTGTATAATTGGCCAAAAAGGAATCTCTCAATAATATATGGCATCCTACCAATCAGGTATCTTGAAAAAAATACATATGGAATCTTTGTATCATCCTCTGCCCATACCTCACAGTCAAGGTATGACCGCCAAATAACTGTGTCCAAATCATCAAGGACCCTCCACCAATACTCTAACTTGCCCAACTTATGCTAGACAAGTGGCCCTGTATAACCAAAAATATAGGGTCTCCTTGATGGTTGAGCCCTCCCTCCCATTGGCCATGTAACCTCTATATGCTCCCAGGCCCAAAGCTGTGATAATGTGCACCCCGTTGTGAGACTGCTAGCCCGAAGATATACAACCTGATGAAGATCAAGGTACAGGTGTGCAACATACACAAAGCCCAAGCATATCTAGTCCCATGGGCAATCATTCCCTCTAAAACCCGGCCCCATCCAACTGAAATTACCTTCAACCTACGGTTAGGGCGGAGAAAACCACCAATGAATCCTGCTAAAACACAGGGCAAGGGCTGATGAGTTGTAATCAACTCCCGCTAAGAAATCTCGTATCCACTGAGAAAACCATCATGAAAAATCTGTCATATGGAGTCAGTCCCTCCCTGCTCCTCATGATCATACACCACGAGGTCCCCCATGATTGGTATCCTCAAAATCCAATAAACATTCTCTGGTGTAACTATAATCTCACCAGTCACCAAATGGAAGGTATTGTGGTCATTATTCCACTGCTCTACAAGTGCCATCAACAAGCCCCAATTAATCCGGCATTGGGGCATATCAATCAATGAAGTAAGTCCACATTGGTCAATAATAGCTAAGTTTTTTGAGGTCAATTATGGGATCATGTCCCATGTCTGAGGAAATCACTCTCGAACCTATAATACTCCTAGGCCACCCTCCTATGATCAAATCAACATATAAAGTCAACACATCAATTGATCAACCTATCAATCAACATATCAATTAATCAAATCAGCTCGCATGAGATTTTGATCAAATCACGAGGAACACCTATTCTACCATTGATTCTCATTTGTCATGAGATCGATCAACATCAATCAACTTATCTCTGAATCTCGTTTGTCATGAGATCAATCAATCAAATCATCTTTATATATCCTATCATCATTCCTCGCCAATCATGAGGATGATCATCAATCTACCAATCAGCATAATCCTATTATCAACTAACGTGATCATCAACCATCAAAATCTAGGAGGAATCATTCAAAATCATCATTTTTGGCTCAATGCACGAAAATAGGGTTTCTATGCGCTAATCTACCAGATGCGCTAGAAAATTTACCGAATGCGCTAGAACAGGCCTTTTATGCGGTAGTTCTAGGATGCGCTAGAAAATGGACTCTGTGTACCAGAACAATGTTGCAATGTGCCATTTCTTTGATGCGATAAATGAACTACCCTATGTGATATCTTATCTATCCTATGCACTATAATTCCTATGCGCTATTTCATAAACCTAATGCGCTAAAGCGGTGACTACATGCACTAATCTATTTTTCAGGCCTAAACATTAACCCTATGTGCTATTACAGGTTCCCTATGTGTTGTATCGGGTGTCGTACACACTAAAAGTCTAACCCTATGTGCTAAAACTTCTTGAAAACTAGATTCTTACAATGCAAAAAGTGAGAAAAATCAAATTCAAAATTAAAAAAGGCAGTTCTCAGGGTATGTACCAGAGGTCCGTATGCGGTTGGACGCTAGTGGTAGCGAACTCGCTCGAATTTGTCAATGTGGCGTGGAATCCTATCCATCTTGGCTCTCCTCTCTCTCTCAATTTTCACAATGCAAAGTTACAAATGAGATTTATTTCACCCATTTTGACCTTTTTGTTAGAGTAAAGGTTTTAACTTAATTATGTTAATTAACCTTTATTCCTCTCTTAAGATTTCATTTTAGTTTGCATTTTGTGACATTTAATAATTAATATAATTATTAAATGTCTACCTATTAGGGTTTATTTTAGGTTTTTCACAATCTCCTTTCTTAAAGATTGATCATTGTATTATTAACACTCTCTGATTAATACATTTTTCAGCTTTCAGAGCACCCTTGCCTTTTTGTCTCCATGTCTTCTTCTGTGACAAGTTATTTGCATGCAGGTGATCTTCAGGGTCTGTGAAGTTGGATTTCACAACTTCTACATGGTATCAGAGCTCCATACCTGCTGCTTCTTGTTTGGATTTTGAAGGTTTTTGGAGCTTCGAGGGTTTGGGGTTTTCCTTTTGATCTAGGGAATCACCTGTTTGATCGGAGCATTTTGAGCCCGAACGAACCTCACCATTGAGTCCGCAGTGGCCCAAAACCCCCAAAATGATTGTTCAATTGTCAATTTTGGATAAAGTTGATCAGAGGCAAAAAAAAATTGCCAGAGAGGCCGTACAACCTCCCCAACACGATTTACGAGGTCAAAATTGGCAAAAAATAAAAAAATAAAAGAAGAAGAAGAAAAAAGCACTTAATTTTTAGCACAACCAGTGTAAAGGGGTGCGCCACCCAATGACCACCCATCCACCGCCAAGCGGCCATCAAACCACCACCGCCGCCAACGGCCTCACTTACTCTCCGCTCTGGCATAAGCCTCGCAGGCTACCTCCGCCAGGCTCTCGGTCACGTGGTGACCGAGAGCATGTCCCCAGCCCCTGTTTGCCTCCTTAGCCCTTGCGGCGGTCGTATGAAGGACCAATGGCTCCACCGCCAAGCTCCAACCGCCAGCCCCCTGGTCGCTAGTAGGACCAGGGGCCGTAGACTTTAGCCCCTGAGGGCTGTGAAGACCCTTTTTTTGCCTTTTTGAACAACTTGCACAAAATCGGGCGTATTTTTTGCATTCGATCTCTGTTTTGCGAAAACGAGATATCACTAGAAATCTGGTTCTGGCACCGTTCTAGTGGTACTAGTGATTTTTTTTGATTTTTCCATCTTGTAGTTGTTTCTAGTTAAAGTCAGAACTTGTGTTTTTCACTCTTGGGGGTGTATCTTTTGCGTTCGAGCTCTATTTTTTACAAATGAAAAGGCGTTGGAAAGGTGTTGCAGGGATCTTTCCAGATCTGTAGTCTATTTCATTCAAAAATTTACTAGGTAAATTTTATTCAACTTTGTGTGTTCTTACACTTTTCTCAATTACTTGGACATTCTGGCACCTACGTAGGTTATGTTTGCGTTCGATGGGTTAGATTAATATGATTTATCATTGTTGAGATCATTAGTCTCTGATTTTTTCATTTGATTGAGTATAATGGGTTTTTCTACTCACCCTTCAGTTGTAATTTTGGAACGGGGTAATTATGAATCATGGGCAAAGCACATACTTACACATTGTAGGTGGCTTAATATTTTGCCTTATTTGTATGATCTCATACTTGGACCAGCCACTTTAGAGGGAAAATGAGCATGGAATATCATTAGAAATCACATAGTAGGACTTATACTGTCTAGTATTGATCATGACACTGTGTTGGCTATATCGGACATTGATTGTCCTCACCCACTTTGGAAACGTCTTTGGGAGATCTATGGAGACCCCAATCTCTCTCCATTTCTAGAGGATCCTGCTTCAGATTGTCTCTTACCCATTTCTTGGAGAGAGAATACACCCTTTGATCATGATAATTTAGAGGAGCTTGAGTATTTAGACACCCTTACATGTTCCAATGGATCAGAGGCTTGTATCACAATTCCTACTCTTAAGACTGAGACTTCATCAAAATCTCTTGTTGTTCCCGATTCAGTGTAGCAGGGAATCATACATCTTCTAGACATAGCTATGTTGGACTCTTATGTTGCAGACATATCTTTCTTGTTTGTTGAGTCCTATATTGCAGATTTGGAGGATTCTTATGAGGACATACATCTCCTCTTCCTTGACAGTCAGGTTATCACTATTTTCCCACCATTATCAGTGCATTTAGAGGTTGCATTTAAGGATTCTCCACATCAGTTTGGATTTGACATCATTTGTTTTAGTTCAGACAAAGAGATTCTTCAACATCCGATCATGGCACACATCTTGAGACAGATTGGTTCATCACTCTTCACAGGGTTTCTTCGACATCGTCCTTTGGATCCATTTCTTCCCAAGGGGAGGAATATCATTTTCCACTTTAGGATCTCCTTTTGGATTCTACATCAGGCATCTACAATTGTGACAGGAGTTTCTTCATTGCGGGGGGGCTTTCTTCTGTCTTTCTATCTCTCCTATGGAGATCATTGTACATGTACTTATATGGTAGAAGCTGTCTATGGGGGGTATCATGTAATCCACCTCCTATCCCTCTTTCATTAATGCATTGCATTCCTTCTTTGGATTCTATTTTGGGGAGGATTTTTGTTCCCACCGGGTTTTCTCCTTTACCCCGATTCATTTAGTTTGCATTGCTTTCGTAAATGGGTACCTGATTAGGCCTAGTTGCCAGGACCCATGTTTACTCTCATGCATTGTAGTTACTTTTTCTTTCTTGCACATGTTTGTAGCTGCACTCTTGCTCATCTTAAGGAGGTGTTAGAGTAAAGGTTTTAACTTAAATATGTTAATTAAGTAACCTTTGTTCCTCTCTTAAGATTTCACTTTAGTTTGCATTTTGTGACATTTAATAATTATATTAATTATTAAATGTTTACCTATTAGGGTTTCTTTTAGGTTTTGCACAATCTCCTTTCTTAAGGATTGATCATCGTATTATTAACACTCTTTGATTAATACATTTTTCATCTTTTAGAGCACCCTTGCTTTTTTGTCTCCATGTCTTCTTCTATGACAGGTTATTTGCATGCAGGTGATCTTCAGGGTCTATGAAGGGCTAAATAAGGGGTAATTATGGTGGCATTTATTTAATTTTTCAAAATGGGCCTTTTAATCAACTAATCACCAATGTGGAAGTACTCTAATCATTTATGGGAGATAAATTAGGTCATCCTCCTCAAATTCGAAGATGATCAACATATCATTGAGAAATCATTTATCATCAAAATTTTCAAAAATTCAAAAATCATTAAAAATTTGAAAATCGCCGATTTATCTCCTGAGGGAGCATCCATTCATCACTGAAAAATCAGAGTTTGGGGCGTGTCATAATTTTTATCGTTGTGATCTGATTTTTTTTTCTTCGAAGCAATGTGTCTACGCACATCACTTCAAATAGGGGAAAAATGTATACACATAAAAATGGTCGGGAGCACAAATTAATTAAATACTTGTTTTTTAATTAATAAATCCTAATTCTTCTACTAATATAAATAAATTGATAAATTTATTTATATGGTTCATTTCCTAAATTCTTCTTTTGCAAAAATCACTTTTCCTCTTAAATTAATTAAATGCACAAATTAAATAATTTGTTGTTTAATTAATTTCCTTCTTCCATTTAAATTTGAAATTTTAATTCAAATTGGCACATGTCTCCATATTTCTCTAAATTATTTCCAACTCACCTGCCACCTCACCATGTGTCACATGAAATTGAATTTTTCTAATTTATAAAATGAGAATTTTCATCAACAACCTACAACAAATTTGAAACCACCTTGGACACATGGCTTCTTCTTTCCTCTGATTCTCTTCAACACTTGGCAAGGTGTTCTCTTGAAGGGAACCATCTCCTTGAGTCTCTCCAACCTCTTTGTGATCAATTGCCGATGCCTCAGGATCACAATCTCGACCATTCATCAATGTCACATCATCTCAAACTTGAAAAAGTCTATAAATAGAGGGCATTTCTACAGCTTTTGATGGAGATTTGGATTACAAACTTATGCTACATAAATCTTAGTGCAATTTGAGAGCATTGTAGTTAGTGTTTAGCATTTTAGTTTATCTAGTGTTATTATAGTAATTTCAATCTTAGTATCTTAGTTATTGCATCTTTAATACAACATTACCATTAGATTTGCATTATCAATTTTAACAACATCTCATCATAGGATCATTCAACATTTAAGCATCAAAATCCAAAAATACCATGATTTAGGCATGTAGTTTGCATTGCACAATATCTTCTCATTTATTAGGTTGTCATGTTTGTAGATTCATGTGCAACATTTAATAGATCTGAGAGCATGAATTTTGAAGGTCCTTAAGACTAGAGAACCATTGAATGATTTGAAAGGATAGCAGTAGTAGTTTAATTCTGTTATTTCTATTTGTTTTATGTAATACATTGCATGGATGTGTGTGTTTAATTTTATTAATTATTTACTCTTATTGGCACATTTTAAAACCACACACCTTCAATTTAGGCTCTAAATTATCAACATCAATTATGTTTATCATACTCTTACATGAATTCAACCTATTTATTTTGATTTTTAGTTTAAATTTCAAGCTCAAGGTTGATGGGCTCTATAATTAGCTAGTTTCCATTCACCATTTCATAATTTTTATTATCTCTTTTAGCTAAGTTCCAAAATATTACTAAGACCTTTTATACTTTTCTATACTTTTAAGCAATCTTAAGTATGTGGAAATGGAAATATGTTATGTTGATATATATATGCATGAATTTATGAATAACTATAAAATTTAGTAGGATTGTGTGTTTAACTTATGATTGTTAATAATGTGGATGCCTTAGGAATAAGAATAACACCTTGCAACAAGAAGAACTATTAACCCACAACAACGAGTCCCTCAGCCAGTGGCATCAAGATTATGAATTGTTGCAGAGAAGGAGTCAAATGACCTAGACACAACACTTTTAGAGGGAAACAAAGGTGATCATTTATTGATAAAATGCGAATCATTGTATATCATTATTACTCACCAAATAAGATAGTTGGGAGAAGAAGTCTACTTGCAGCGAGACTGATTTATGATAGGACTAAATTCCATGAACACATTTCTGTTATGAGCTGTTAAACTGTTGGGCATAGAATATGAATTTGGTTTTTCCACTCCTACTTCATATTGTTGTTATTTTCTATTCCAAAATTGGTCCTCTTTCTATCTTTGAGGGAGAGTTGACAGTTGTTCCATGAGTTTGTTTTCAATTCATGAATAATGAAACTCCTCATAAACCCTATATATTAGGATCTTTTGTCGAGGAGATCTAGTTACCAATTTAGCTAATTACTTGGCTATTTGTTTTGACCATCATTACTTAGTAGTTGCAATAATAGAATATATGTTACATTACAAAGATCAAAAAATTCTTGTTAGATTTTATGTAATCATTTAGTGTTAGAATGCAATAAATGAAATTGGTTTGATATCATGATTTTCTAAGTGAGTATTTGATAACTTATGTGGAAGAAACAAATCAAGCAAGGGGCACTTGAGGTACTGCTAACCCACTTCAATTTCTGTTGTTAGATTAGATAATGTATTGTTGAATTCAATTGGTAGTTTTCAATTGCATGTTATGAATGCATGTGTTATAATTTATGAATTGAATTATGTGGCTTCATGTTTGGTTTCATAATCTAGAGGAATTAACTAGGTTAGGACATTATAATTTTTAATAGTTAATAGTTACAGTCTTAAATATTAGGTACCTACAACAAAAGGTAGTTGTTTACATTATTTTTTCACTATTTTGTGAATTAGTAGTTTATTCTATCTTTTAGCTTTTGATGTATTTGCATGTGTATTTTCCTATACTCCATTAATTTAGGATGTTTCTAGAATTCATGAATGCATATATTTTCCATGACTATCTAAATTTTTACAACTCCTTGGTTGATAATTAAATGCAACAATCATATGAATAATAAACTGTTTAATTAGGGGTCTTCAAGTCCTCTGAGTTATGTGTATACTTTGTATCACTAGTTTACTTAGACATTACAGTGGCTTCACATTTTTTTGGCACTACATTGTTAGGGATGGTGCTAAGTTCAATATTCTTCTGTGTGTTTTTAATTCCTTTCAAGATTTCATAGTATAGAAACTTTGTTTCAACACTAGAATAAATAGGCATTTTAGCCATCAACAACACTATGAATCACTAACAACATGCAAGAATTGTTGATCTAAAGATTCAAAACCATTACATCCAGAGGAAACGAGACACTTTAGGAATATTTCACCCCTCAGAACACAAAACATTAGAAGATATTGGTGGACAAAGTGAAGAGATTGAGGGAATAAATGAGAAACAATCATCCCTTACACTAGTAGCTACACCAAGCACAAAGGAGAATTCTCGAATACATTTAGGCATCATAGGAAATTCAGCAGTAGAAGATCCACCAAAGCATGTAACATTTGAATTCCCTATAACCAATCAGGAAAGGGTAGCTATCTTGAAGAACATACCTCCTTCAACACTCCCTATCTCCTATGGACTAGTCATAGAGGATCTAGACACATTTATTTTTGAGTTTGATGTGCTATGTAAAAGCTATGATTACACCATGGATGATCACTGACTCAAATTGTTCCTAAATACAATAAAAGATGCTACTTTGTGTTGGTTCATGGGGCTGGGAAGATATGCTATTCCCAAATGGTATACAATAAAGATAAAATTATTTGAGAAATACCAGGATTACTACAAATGCACAAATAGAAGGAGAGATGGTCCATCTTCAAGATGTCACAGAGAGAATATGAGCCATTGGAAATTTCTGTTGAGAGGTTTTAGTTCTGCCTCAAGAAATCCCATCAAAAAAAACTTTATGATGAATCATTAAAACTAGTATTTTTAATGGGAGTTCATGAAGACTGTATGGATTTCCTCAATCTTATTGGAGTAGGGGACATATCACAATTACCCGTTGATGAGATTTATAAAGTATGTAGAAATTACTCTAGGTCATTCATTGAGAAGACCAGGGGCAACATGACCTCTTCTCTCAACAAATCATCCACTGGAGTCTCAAGGGTAGAGCTGAGAAATCTTCTATCAAACATGAAGGAGGACATCATTAGCCACTTGGATACCAAAATGTATACCCTCTATATCAAGAAGAAGCAAGAAAAAGAAAAGGAAACCCTCACAAATTTTTTTCCACACCGTCGCTAGAAGAATATCAATTGCAAGTGAAAAAAGCTAACCAATATCTCTAAAGATAAGCAAGGGAAGTCTGAGTTTCATACCCTAAAAGATGAAGAAGTTTAGGTTTTTTACATCACTCAATGCAAACCATGGAAACCAAGATAAGGTATGCCATAAGATGACCTATATAATATGTCATTTCTAGGTAATAATTCACATTTCTCAAATTGTGACCCTCAAACTTGCACCAATGTATAAAACTCACAATGGCCAATGCCCCAAGCCTCTAATTGGACTCAACAAAAATAAGAAATATGGCCACCATATAATTACTAGGGACCAAATTATAATTCCCAGTGGTCATCCCAACAAAACCAATGGTCACCACAATGGAAAAGAGGTCAATAGTGGAAAAATCTAAACACAAATTGCCAACAACCAAAACAACCCTTGAAAAACAACAACTAACCATAATTCCAAATCTAGCCATGGCTACACCAACACGACCAAGAGAACCTCAATTACAAGCACAACATACACCTAACCCTTATAATAAGTCTATCCAATAGGCTTATGCTAATGAAACCATCTAATACCCTACTTATGGGGTCGAGGTGAGTGATTTCCACCTCAAATTAGGGAAAATGCTAGCTAGGCCTTTATCTCCTCACATCAAAAAGCTGACTGATGAGGGAATCCTAGCATAAAATATGGACAAAAAACCTATGGAACTTGAATCAAATCAGGATAAACCAACAACCATGAGTCCAAAACCTCCTTTCCCTGTAACAATACAAAATATCTTTTAGAAGATGAATCTGATTTATTTGGATAGCTTAGAAATGTTTGCATAAAGATACCCCTCATACATGTAATAAAGGAAGTGCCAATTTACGCTAAGATAGTAAGAGAGTTATACCTCAAGAATCCAGGAAGGAAACAAAAGGACCATCAGACTATGCATGTATTGGGACAACTTGTAAATATCATGTTAGGAAACATAGTTGTCCCTAAGTATGTAGACCCTAGGAGCCCTAGTATGGATGTCAAAATCAATGACACTCTCATCAAGAATACCTTAATTGACTTAGGAGCAACCATTAACGTAATGAAAATGGAAATCATGAAGCAATTACAACTAATGGAGCTCATACCAGCACCTTTTGTGTTATAGTTAGCATATAGGTCTATAGTAAAACTTGAGGGAATTATAAAAGACTTGGTTATGACATTAGACTCATGGGAATACCTTATAGGCTTTATGGTGTTATAGCCTAAAGAAAATATTGTAGGGTACCCACTCATCTTAGGGAGACCTTGGTTGGCTATTACAAATGCCTTTATAGGTTTTATATCTAGTAACATGATCATTTCTAATGGAAATGTAACCAAGAACCCAATCCTTTATCCACTTGCCTAGCCACATTCAGTCTTGGAGAAAATTGTATGGCCTACCTGTTACATCCCATGTGTTATTGCCTATTTACTATTACCTTTTTTGGTTAAAATTATTTAATATATAATTATATTTTTTATATGAATCTTGATGTATAATTTGGTGAATGAATGCACAATTCAATATGATGTTTTAAATGTTTTGAAGATAAAATATATGGTTTATATGGATGTATTATTATTGGTTAACCACTGTTGTAATGTACTAAGATGGATGTAGGAATAGATTTGAACCTTTGGAAGAGAGGAGGAGTATCACTCAGGAGAATAAATTGGTCTGGTAACCCTTCATTAGCTCAACTGAGCATACACACACTCACATCCCATTTGATCTAAGTTGAGTCAAGTTAGTTTGGGAATGTTTTGTATTGATTTATGGTTTCAGTATTTGAATGTTCTTGATCGAGAAAATATTATTAAGTATTTATGTTGAGTGAAATTCCTACCTTGTGTGTTCATATTTATATATTAATCAATGAGGTATATATATATATAATGTATATATGTATGTATGTACGTGTCGATGATAACTCATACATGTGAGTAAAGACATGCATGAGTATACATAGGTAGATGTATCTACGGATGCTCATGAATGGATTACCCATATGCATGGGAATATCAATTGGACAAATGTGATATATATATTTACTTCATGTATTATACATCGATTGATGAATATGAGAATATATGTGTTTATGAAAGGATAGTCAAATAATGTTATATATAATATATATGTATATAATTCCATATATACATATATATGTTTATATAGGTATTTAACTGGTGCAAGTAATGTATTTAGTAATCATATGGATATAATATATATTATATATATGGGTGATCCCACAATACTGGTTTACAATTTTTGGGCAAACTAGACATTGAACTGATTTTTTTAACTAAATCTTCACTTTCGGGCTCCTATAGCGGCTAAACCATGAGGAATTTGAAGATGATGCAAACTAGTGATAGGTGAAGTTTTGTCTATAGATTCTAAATATGTTTTTTCCAAAATTTTTGGAATCAAATTGCACTTTTTTTCATCTCCTTCGAAAACTAGTGTTTATTAGTAAACAAAATTTTTAAGGAGTTATGCTCACCATATACAACATAACTTTTTTTGTATGAAGGGTAAGATTATATTTGTTTTGAATTTAGATTTGTGACTATGATATCTAACCAGTTATTTTGGTTTCGTAGCGTTTTATTAAATATTTTTTCCTTAATCAAGTTTCGATGTCAAACCAATTACAATTTAGACATAGGAAGACTGTATACAACATAACATTTTCTGTATGTATTGAAATTCTTTTTTTTTTTTTAATGCATCAAGGACATCAATACCCAACCTGAACATATTTTTCAAAATTTTATTTTGATAATCTACTATTTTTCCACATGTGCAGAACAAAGAGCTTGATTTTTGGTGAAAAACCTACATTCACAAGAAATTAAAAATAAATATAATAATCAAAATAAATTTAATTAAAATTATACTTTTTTGGAAGCTTATAATAAGGAATACATACTTACAAAAAATAAATTTTAAATGAACTCATTTGATCCTCCAAAAGGTAAATCAAAAGTGATTTTTTATCAGCTTTTTGATAGGTGTAAAGGAGACTCCGTTATAGGTATGGTTTAAAACTAGCGGGGTTCTATCAAAGGGGGCTTGGTATAAGGTGGTTTGATAAAACCCTCTTCAATTGAAATCCTTTAAATGGAACTTTTCAAGGCTTAAATCATTATATTTTCTAAAAATATGCAATTTCAGCAAAATCAGGATCTCCCAAAAAGTGTAACCACTATTATGGCAACACCTATATTGTTTGATATATATTAATGTGCTTTGAATAAGAATAGCGCAATAAAATATCATTGCTATATATGTAAATATGTCTAAATATAAAATGTTGTGCATAAAGCATGTGGAGAATAAATCAAAGAGACTTATGCACTGTGCATAAGTAAAGGTGAATATTGTTTAAGTGTTGCAAAGTGAAAATGAATGTAGATTCAAGATTGTTGACTTAGTCTTAATTGCACATACACAAATGGAATTAAAGTATGAAGGTGGCACAAAAATATATGGAATGTGGAAACCAATAGAAGTCTAAAACCTACACCATATCAAGGTAAAGCCATAAGATAAGCATAAAACTCAATCAATGTGAAGATGAGAAAAATTTATGTGGGTAGTCGACTTGAAAATCAAATAGAAAAATTGTAGTAATGTGTAGCTATACCTTGAATTAGTAAAAGAGTCATGTTGTCACAAGAATGAAGTCGAATCAACTATTCTATAAAATTGGAAATAAAAGGACTATTATGTGTTACAATTTGAGAGTGTAATTCATACGAGTCAATGCATTTGATAAGGAAGGTGGAAAAATTGTTAGCTTTTTTGTAGCCTTTGGATTCTCAAATTTTATAAAATATAGAGGTGCTCTCCCTACAATTTGTTACACTTTTCATTTTGATTTCTCCATTGTTATTCTGCTATATTTTATGTGCAAGTGAATTAGAGATCATTGAGAGTTAGGGAGTTGTTTTGTGATTTTTAAATTGTAATTGTTAAGAGAATTGGAAAGAGGCTAGAAGTGGAAGATAGGTTGAACTTAGAAGAAGTAGCAAGTGGCCTGGTGGAATTGAGCTAGGAAGGAAGAAATATCAGTTGGGGCTTTTAATACAAGCATGCTGGTTTCTATTCTTTTATTATTTTATGGTTGAAAGGATTATTTTTTTGTGGATGCCTTGTTTGGAAAGGGTTGATTTAAATACATGTTAAGTTGCTTGGATAAGCTTGCATGCTACTTAGCTGATTTTTATGTCGGTGAAACCTTTTTATTTGGATTATTCTTATATATTCTATACAAGAATTTATTTTACCATGTATCTATTTAAACTATATGTATTTTTTCAATATTATAAGTATGTACCATGAAATGTGAAATGTGGAATATGTTGATTTATTGAAGTAATTTAGATAGGAATGTTAGTTGACATAGGTGGATAGCTTGGTTATTACTAGGGTTAGAATAATCCATGGGAAAGGGTGTAACCTAGCTAGTCAAGTTATTAGGTCATCACTTTCTTCTTTTTGGGATGTAAATAAAGATTATGAATGGTCAAAACCAAATCGAACTAGAAAGGTGGGTGAGCATGTGACCTCCACTCTAAATTTTGGGTGATGAATACTTTGGAAAAATTAGTTTAAGTAGCCACTATTTACACTGTCAGTTCATTGTGATATGGGTTTGCATACTAGGTATGGATTGTCATACAAGTAGGTTGTAGCTACTGTATAGTAGCTCTAGATATGTAGGATACAACACCATGCTCCGAGAAGGGTAGGGCCATCTTACCAAACCAATCTCTTCGTCGAAGGGCAAGGCCATCTTACTAGTTAAGTAGATGTGTGGGGGATCAAAGTAATTCTGTGGTTGGCATAAAAGATAAAGTTTGAGTGATGCTTCCCCTCATGCAGTTGGTGACCAAGATTTGAGGAAGGACATCTGGACCATTCATATCTCTAATTCAGTAAGCTTTTAGAAGCTATGTATGTAATCATGTATCCAAGAAGGTTTTTATATTTCAAGGTCCTTAGACCCTTTTCTCCAAAGTGGCCAAGTCTTTGGTCCCATAACATAGTTTTCTCTGCAAGTAACTTTGATTCAGAAGAAAGAGTACCCTTGGGTACCCATAAGCCATGACCATCTACCGAAGATGAAAATCTCACATCTTCCACATACTTTATTTTCATAGAAGTAATATTGAACTCAACATTACATGCATCAAGGTTATACAATGAACCATATATGACACCTCTAGAAATCACCATAACACCTCGAACCATCTTGCATCTTGCATCAAAAAATACTACTCGCATACCTACATCTATTAGTTTTCTCATAGATAAAATTTTTTGTGCTAGTCTAGGGATATGCAACACACCATTAATCCTTTTTATTCTACCATCAGGAACCCTAATTCTAACTTTACCATGACTAAAAATATTTAAATGAGAATCATCACCCAAGTACACCTTACCTCCATCAAATTCTTCATACTCAAAAACCCAATCTCTATTAAAGGTCATATGGATTTAGATGTACCTGAGTCAATTAACCATGTATCATTACCTGCACGAGTTTCCAAAGCTACAATGAATGGATTACCATTTTCCTTTTGAAACTTAGAATCAAAATTAAAATTTCTTCTTTTTCTTCTTCTTTTCTTCTTTGCAGTCTTTACGAATATGTCTAGGCTTACCACAATTCCAAGAAATAACTTTGGACTTTCCAAGAGATTTGGATCTCCCCTTGGAATTATATATATCATGCTTGTCATTCTTCTTTCCTTTTTCCTTAAGTCTTCCACAAACATTTAGGGCCTCCTTGGCACTGATGGATACCTTCCTACTCATCTCTTCAAAAAGAAAAGAACCCACCACATCTTCAGTCTTCAATATAACATAAGTACTCTCAATAGCCATAACAAGAGAATCCCATGAACCAGGTAAAGAACAAAGCAAGATCTGAAATTTCTCTTCCTCATCCATTTTGACACTAACTAATACCAATTGAGCCACTAACATATTGAATGCTTCTAGGTGGTCTATAATTCATCCAACCTCTTCCATTCTCAAGGAATATAATTATTCCTCAAAAAAATATTGTTCACTAAATATTTGGCTTGATACATCTCACCAAGCTTCTTCCAAAGTTTTTGTGTAGAGGTCTCTTCATGAAAATTGATTAAAATAGAGTTTGCTAAGAAAATATGATTAGACCCATGGCTTTACGATCCATAACATCATACTAAGTAGCCTAAGTAGGATCTGTAGGCCTTGAAACATTCTCATCAACAACATACCATAGATATCGATGTATTAACAGATCATCCATCTTCAACTTCCACATTCAAAATTATTTCCAAAAAAAATATCCACCTCTATTCTACCTAATGAAATTTCCATTTGAAAATTCTTGCAACAAGATCACAAAGAATCTTCTGCACAAGCTCTCTCTCAAATCAAGATTAGTTCAAAAAACATAACAACCCACAACTAAAACCAAAGGTGATCAGGCTCTAATATCACTTGTAAGGAAGTTAAGGTATCAAAACAACTTCCTACACTAATCTTGAGAGGAGAATAATGTAAAACTTTATAGATCTTTACAACAATTATAGAAACTTCAACAGACATAAGCATAAATATCATGCTAGTGATTTATGTGGGGAAAACCATTTCGGGAGAAAAACCCCACACTCCAAAAACTGCCCAATATATTATTCAAAAATCACAAAGATTACAATATATTTGCAGAGCAAGCTTCTCACAAGAGTATCACTAAATAGAGATCCAAAGGCAACATGATTGCTATCAGAATCTCACAATACATCACAATACATATTCGTAATACAATGCCCTTATAAAATAGGGTTTCCTTCTAAGGATAGTCAAGCTAATAAAATATCAGTTATTAGATCTAAGACCTAATGATGAATGGTCCATATTTACAAAACCCCCTCGTGCCCCCCCACCACTAACATAGCAAAAGTACCTTATGTATCAATAGTACCTTATCTAATTGCAAGGTTGAGACACATTTTGCCAGCACATTTAGCAAAGATCTAGAACCCACATAAGCTATAGAAAGAAGAAAATGGTTTGAGACAAAATATAAAGCCCTTGGTACTCTTATTTTATCCATTTCTCTAGATTTTAGATATCATGTTGCATCTTGTACACATCCTAATGATGTTTGGACTACCTTTGAGAGTCTATTTTGTAAGCTAGATAAAATGAAGAAATTTATGTTGGAGAATGAACTTATGAATCTTATTCCTTTAGATAGTTATAATATCCAAGACTTCTTCACTAATCTAAATTCTCTTAGATTGCAATTATCTAATTGTGGGGTCAATAAATAGGATGAAAAATTGATTCTTTCTATTGTTCCTAATCTTTTCCTAATTATTTAGTGTTTGTTTCTACATTTTATGCTACAATAAATGGCCTTGGAAATGCATACAAAATGAATTCTCTTGATTGTTTTGCATCTCAACTCACAAGAGAACAAGAAAAGTTGGCATACATGGGAAAATTTAAGTCTTCTACATCTCAAGCTCTTCTTGCAAATATAAAAAGGCTTCAAGTGGCAAAGTTAAGTAGAAAAAATAAGGACCCCAAGTCTAATGAGAAAGGTAAAGATTCACCTTCATATGGTACTCCCGAGTCCACTTCATTTAAAGAGGACTCATCTAAAAAGAAGAAGTGAAAATGTGTAGATTGTAAAAGGTTAGGACATGATGTTCATATATATTATGATAAGAATATTGATAAACTAAAACATCTTCTTCAGAAGAACAATATTTCACTGCACTCATTAGTGTCTGTTAGGAATTGCACGCATAAGATATCAATTAAATGTAGATAAAGATTAAACAAAGGAATGAAAGCACACAAAAACAATAACAACGAAAGACAATTTTAATGTGGTTCACCCAAAATCATGCTACATCAACCAATAGAGAGTCCAATTATTATTATCTACCAAACCAAACTGATTACAACCAACAATTATTGCAACTCAATACCACCATAAAATGCTACAATACAATGTCAATGGAAACCCTAAACCTTAGCCATTTTATCAAGACTTATGTTAGTTATAAAAATAGGTTTTTTTTTATGTCGACCAGTAGAAAAATAACTCCCAACGCCTTTATAAAATAATAAAATTCATTTGAGGTTAGCACACCAGGGGTGTTGCCCCTTGACCCTGTCTTATGGGCATTGCCCCCAAACCCCCATTAAATAATTTGAGGGGAAATCACACCGATGAAAGGGGTAAATTTAACCTCCGAGTCTGATTAGGCTCCATATAACAATAATGCCTTTTTCTTCTTTAGCATCTCAATCTGGATAAACTTCATCATTATAGTCAAGAACCATACGAGTTACAAATTCTCTCAAAAAATGAAAGGAAAAGAACTCTTTGCCTCTATAGGTCTTGAATCTAGAAGATGGATTCTTGATTCAGGGGTATCTCATCATATGACATCATTTATGGGAACATTCTCTTCTTTTGAGCCTTGTAACTCACCTAATATTTTGATGGGTAACAACACTTATATGAAGGTATGTGGTAAGGGTTCTATTGACATGGGTGATGGAAATTTTAATGTTGTATTTTGTGTTCCTTGTAATCTAATCTCCTATTTATCTACAAAATTACTTGTTGGCAATCATGATTACACCCTTAGCCAAGTTAGAATTTCCTATCCTATTGCAACATGGAAACAATCTCACATTGTGGGTAATCTGTAATGAGAGTGAATCTCCAGAGCAGACTGGTTCCACTTAGCACATCACCTAATCTAGAAGAACTTTTGAGGAAAGGGTTAAAAGGAGAACTAAAAAAAGAAATCCTAAAACCTAAAGATGACTCACTAGAAAATTCAAAAGATTTTGATAACTTTACCCACAACAACCTCTCAAAACTTAAACTCTCACAATCTCACTAAACACATACAATCCAATAGTAATTTGTATGAAGGTTCATAAGATTGAACACATAATACAACCCAAATTATATGAGACTCTTACACACAAACTTACAATGACAAGACATTAAAAGGATTCTTTGATTTGAGTCACAATAAGCATCAAATTGACACTGCAAAAATGAAAAAAGAAAATGAGAAGGAAAGCCTTGATGTTTTATTAAAATTGAAGGAGTATTAAGCTCAAAAATCTAAGTACATCATTTTTTTACAAGTCTCTTTGAATGAGTAGGAGAGCAAGAAATGATAATCTGAACTAAAAAAAATGATTATTTTCACAAACTTATATCTCCACACCATCTCCAAGAATGAGAATATAAAAATCTGAGTAAAAAAGCTCTCCAAGATAGCAACTTCAACTCATTTTCAAGCTCCCATGAAAATCCTAAAAAATAGGGCCCAAAACTAATCCAAACTGATTGGAAAAGTCAGCAAGATTCCCTCCAAGGCATGTTGACCCAAAAAGACCAAAAAAATCAGGCTCAACTAATTGGAAATTGAAAGAGAAATCTTAGTTTCACTGCTTCCTTTTCAAATTTTCCCAAAAATCAAAGTCAGAATAGAAAGCTCTATCCACTGCTTTTATCAAAACTACATTTAGAAATAACAGATATTAAGATAATTTATAGAAATATTATCTTAATATTTTTTTAGAATATCTTGCAGCTTTGATTTTTACAAAAAATCTCAATTTGATTCTGATTTGATTTTCACAAAAACAAGGCAAAATATATGATTTATTCTTTGATTTTTCCAAGTATAATATATCCATTTAGGCATTTGATTTTCTCCAAAATAATATGGAAATTAAGGCATGAAGTCTTCATGATTTCATTTTACAAAAATAAAATATTCCCCAAGGCCTTGATATTTGATTTTTCTAATGAAAATTAAAAGGATCTTAAGGCACAATAAATATTCAATTTTCCCCTAAGGTATCAAAATTATATGATTTCTCAAAATCATAAAAATGTGCTAAGGCATAACCTAGGCATGAAAAATATCATATGCAAAGGTAAAATAAAATATCATAGGGGTATTAAAGGGGAAATTTGATTTTAAAATAATGTGATAAAAGGCCCTTAGTTCAAATTAGGGAAAAAAACCTAAAACAAAACAAGTCGAGCTCCTAACTTTTCGCCCTCATTTCATTGACCAACTTTGGAAAGAAAGAGCTATGCACCAAGCTGCCATGGAGACTAGGGTTTGAGCTCCAAAACTTGATCATTTTCTGTACCTTCATGCCGATTCTCCTCTATCTGATTCAGGAATTCGATGGTAAGTTATTTCTTCTCCAATCTGAGAAATTTATACTCTATTATGAGGAAATCTTTGGGCCTTTAGGCTACGACTTCTGTAGCTTTTCTAACTCATATTCTTGTGCTTTGTTTCCCTATTGATATCTTCCTTGTCTTGGGCCGCCATGGATGCCTCCATCTTGAGTATTTGAAAGGCATACCTGCGGCTTCTGATGAGTTTTCTCCACAATGAATTATGGGTAAGCATTCTATTGCTCAGGCTTTGCATATCCCTCTTAAATAAGCTCAATTCAAGCTTCTTTGAACAAAATAATGGAGCTCTTCTTTTTTGCATAGGAATGAATGAAATTCTGTGTATTTTCTTTGTATAGGCTGTGGCCATAACTTGTACATTTCGTTATTTCTATAAAAGATAATTTGATTTTTTTTTGGCTCAACCCATGATAAGACTTATGGGGATGAAGAGTTTTCATGAATTTTTGTATTTCCACTTTTTGGGTTTCAAAAACCCTTCATGGCCGTGGTCATTGACTATACCATCTTCATTTTCTTAGGGCTCTATCATTTGCATAAGCTTGAACCCTTATTTTTTTGTCTTGCATTTGTATTTTCAAAGCAAATCCCAAGTGGGTTTCATGTTTTGTGAAGAAAAATTCCCTTCTCAGGCTATGGCCATGAGCACACAAACTAGCTTTTTTGAGCACTTGGTGTAACTTAGATTTCTTTCCATTTTTGAAAGTGTAAGAAGACCATCATTGTTTTTCCACTTTTCTACCTAGAAGCTAAAAAAACTTCACCATACAAGGCCAAGGCTTCAGACCTTACTGGGTTTCAAATCTTTTGAAAATATTGTTCATTTTTTCAAAAAACCCTAATACTATCATGCCATTCTATTTGCTTTCAAAAGAATGTATACTTAACTCCACAGTAAAGTAGGAATGGAAATAATATTGCTCATTACTCTAAAGAACAACATTGTGCCATTTTCCTTCATGTATGCAACTGAAATTTATCATTTTCCTTGTCCTCAGAAATGATGCTTTGTTTTATTATGAGTTTGTTTCCTTAAAGTACATACTGGGCATTTCTCCATTTGTAGTTCTCTTAAAATATTTCATGACACCACTCTATTTTGCTTTCATTCTATGTTGTTCCATATGCAAAAGTAAATTATTTTCTTTCCACTCACACAAAAAGATGTATTGCATGAGTCATTACTTCTCTTCACCATATGGAAACACCAAAGACTCAAGTGTAAACCCCATTTGTGAATGTTCTCTTTGAACAATATTAATACAGTGAAACAATGGATCTTGAACACATGCTTTTATGAAGATTGTCTCCTTCAAAAATTGCATACTCATAGAATATTTTGAAATATTTGGTACCTTTGTGATGATCCCTTGAGGCTGCTCCAAATTGTTACAATTACTGTTTTGATTGTGCACTTTAGTTATGTATACTTGTTCACTATCACAATCTGTGGCAATTAACTACTTGTTGCTCTATTCATTCTGAACAACCTATTTATGAAACAAGGCAACAATATAATGTCATAGAAACACTTGTACATGACATATTTGTATGCAAATAAAAATATCTAATGAAAGAAAATTCAATTAATTTCCATTCTACATATGTTTTGAGCATTCTTGAAAGATTCCTTTCTCATTTGTGATCTTCATTTTCACTTGCATTCCTAAATCTGATTGTCATGAATGGGAAATGAGTCAAATTTCCTTATATTTATTTATGAGCTTCTCCTTCAGTTAGATGTTTCATTTTGAGCATTGTAAATAATTTCCTTTCTCAAACCCACTTAAATGTCAAGGGGAAACATGCTAGGCTCAACCCTTGTGGGAGCTCATTTTGCACCACATGCTATTAGGTCTTCAGAAATGGATCAACAACATAAATTTTCAAATACCTGCATAGTGAACTAACATGTTAGATAAAAAAACAAAAAATCTCAATGTTCCTATGATATTTCATTTTCAAGCTCTCTTGCATACTTCTGATGTTTATTCAACTGATTCAATGCATTATATTTTTGTTGATAGAGCACATAGTGATATTCATATCAGAGCTCTAACAACTTTTCTCAACATGATGCAGGTTCAGTCAAGATCGGGAGCTAGCAGAAGCAACAACAATGAAGACCAACATCGAAGACCAATAGTCAATGATGGATATGTTTTCATTATATGCTTCTTTTCTATTCTTATCTTCGAGTGTACAGTTCATTTCCTATAATGAATTGGTTAGCTAGTCCCATGGCTTGTGTGGGACACTTGCTCTTCCTTCTCCCTCCAATGAATATGAAAATATAATTTTATGCAATCTTGTTCAATTTTATATGTATCTCTCTTGAAAAATGAATGAATAAATTGTAAAGTATACGAATCATTGCAAGATGAATGAAAGGAATACTTTGTATCTCTTTTATGTTGTAATCACTGAATGAAAAACTTAAATGCTCTTTATCCTTGAAAAAAAAATTGCACTATAAAACCTAATTTTCCTTTAAATCTCCATGATATGCAATGGTTTAAGCAAAGTAGAAATAAAATTAAAATCTTTCACCTTAAAATGAACATAAGTCATTTCAGCTCTACCAATTTGAGCTATAGGTGAAAAATTGGTAACATTCTTGGTAATTTTTGTTGAATTCTTTCCTGCTAAGCATTAGACTAGTTGCCTTAAACAAATCCATTGGTTACAGAGTCAAATCTACCCTTCTCAAACTCAAAAAATCATGAAACTGAGCTTACAACACTTCAAACAACAATAGAAAACCAAAAGCAAAACAAACCGAAAGTAGACTAAAAGGCCCTGGTGGCGAGAAACAATGTGTGACAACACTTACAGAAAGAATATAACTGCTAAATGAAATGTGCTCCAATCACCTATTAGTAGCAAAACTAATCTACTATAGAGTAGAAACTATCTTTAGAAGCAATATTTGAGGTAGATCCCATTAACTTGGATAGACAACACCTCTCCACTTAACTTGGATAACCGAAAAGAGTTGTGTTCTTTGCACTCTATTACTACATATGGTCCATCCCACATTGCATCAAACTTGGAATGTCTTCTAGGTTTGGTTTTGTGCTCATTCCATTTGAACACTAAATGTCCAACAATGAAACCTCTTGGATTTTCTCTCTTGTCAAAAGAACTTTTCATTTGAGCTTCAAGGATCTCGAGCATCCTCAAAGCTTCTTTCCTAGTCTATTCCAGCTCCATCAGCTACATAAGCCTTACTTCCATAGGCTGCTCCTCTAACAGTTCAAGTTCCTTGTGTTCTCCCTCTTCCAAATAAATAATTTAAAAATTATCTATGCTCCACTTGTCCAAAGATTCCTTCTCATGAATTAAATGATTTTAATTTTTAATTCCTCCATTTTCTTCCTCCACTATCTAATTTTGAATATCAGCCATTGATCGTCTTTGGGATCTTTGTAATATTGACCCTTCATTTCATAACCCCATTCTTCTATGTTGCATGTCCTCTCATCCATTTATCTTGGAATCGTTCTAGAAGCTTAATCTTGACTATCCATTCGAATGGCTATCTATAAAAGAATCCTTCCTCCATTTTTGATTTAAAAACCACTTATCTTTGACTTTCATGCTTATTTTTTTGTATGTATTTGCATACACACTTCATGATTTGAGGGAATATTTACAAAGGTTGATTTAGCAGAGACAAGAGAAGTGATTCAACTTTGAATATGGGGAGTGTTTCTAATTTAAATGCTTTTGTTCTTCATATTTGCAAAGGTTGATTTAGGAGAGACAAGAGAAATGATTCAACTTTGAATATGGGGAGTGTTTCTAATTTGAATGCTTCTATTCTTCATATTTGATTGTTAAAATGAGGTAAGTGACTCCCCTTCTTCTTGTTTGGTTGTACATAATGTTGCAAGGGTCACATCACTTTCAATGTTAAAGGCAAAGTGATTAATGAATTTATTAGCCAACTCATCCCATGTTCTAATCCTCAGAGGAAGATGTGAAAACCAATCTAGGGCTGGCCCCATGAGACTTCATGGAAATAGTCTCATCAAATAGGTAGGATCATATGCAATTTCCATACATTCCGTATTAAATTCTCATATGTGTTCCACTAGATCTCCTTTCCCTTTATACTTGGGTAAAGGTGGTGTTGTGAAGTGAGGGGGAAAGGGCGACATGTATATATTTTTGTCAAATGGATAGGGGAACAATTTCTCCATGAAATAAGTTTTCTTGTTGGTCCCCAATTGCATGTATTTTTTGCATCAATGCATCTGCAATAGATGGTGTTGTGTTGGTTATGACATTGGTGTTGAGTTCATATGTTGGATTGGGATTTGGATTGAAATTTTGTGGCATGGGACCTTGGTTATCTTGTTGATATTGATATGTGTTTCTTTGGTTTGGAGTGAAATTGGCATTTAGATTTGTCCCAAAAGTCATGTTTGTATTTGGTATGGAATTTTGAAATTGTGGTGTGGGCCCTTGATTTGTTCCTTGGATTTGAAAGGTTGGTCCTTGATTTGTGTTTTGGACTGATTGCATGGGTCCTTGAAATGATGGGGTAGGTCCTTGATTAGAATTTTTGAATGATGGGGTATGTCCTTGATTGATGTTTGAGTATGTAGCTCCTTACAATGTAGGAGTGGGCCCTTGGTTGGTGTTTTGATTTGGAATTTTTCGTGGGACAATGTGAATTATCCTAGATTTTTTTGGTTGATTTTGATTTGATGGGGGTGTACTTTGGAATTGGAATGAAGGACATTGATTCATGTTTTGAAGTGTAGCTATGGGACCTTGATTTGTATTTTGAAGCAAAGGTGTGGGAACTTGGTTTTCATTTTGAATTTAAGAGAATTTGTGAAGGTCTTACCCATGGAATTTGATGTGCTACCAAATGTAAAAAAAATTCCTTGTGTTGTCACATGGGTCATCTTATTTTCAAGTGTGGAGATACTAGGGATATGTGTGGTAGTGGTTGCCATGTGTTTTTTTGTCCCAAGTGGTATATTTGACATTTTTTGTGAAGATGGCATCCCTAATGCAAATGGATTTTGAGTATCTCCTTCCATAATTGTGGAGACATCAAAGCCTTGAGGGAGTTTAGCACCCTTTTTGGCTAGTGCATAGAAGAATCTATTAGGATCAACACTAATGAGATCATCAACCATGCATAAAAGCCTTGGATCTTGGTAAGCTCTTTCAATGTCTTCGAGAGTCATTTTCTTGTTGAATTCATCTAGACTTAGATTGTCCAATGTATTGGTTGGGTCTCTTTGTGGTGTTTCTCTTCATGGAGTAGATTGATTTGAGTTTGATCCAAAGTGGGTGTCATGATGTGGACTAGAACAAGGTTCATTTAAGGAATCCATGTCATTTCTTTTAGTTCTTGACCTTGTTTCAACCATGTAAGACTTGCAAGTTGGAAGGCAATGTAGGGTGATATGAAGCCAAACTATATTTTTGGGATTTTTTGGGTATTCGAATGCAAGGATAATGATGAATAAAGGATGAAGATAAATGAAACTAATGGATGCCAAGGGATACCAAAGGTAAATTAAATAATGATCAAGGATAACGAAAAGGTGACTAAATGATGCTAAGTTAATAATCAAAGGTATTAGTGCAACTAGGGCTAAGATGAAATGAAGCTATGTTTTTGTATTTTTGGGATATAAGGATGCAAAGTGAAAGTTAAATTTAAGTCCAAGAATAAGTATTGATAAAATGATAATGAATATATGGTCAAAAGGGGATGATATGAATCTAAATGAAACTAGAAAGATGACACTAAGTACATGAATCCTAAAATTTAAGACAAAGGATGGTAACCAAGCTAATGTAGGTCCAAGATACAAACCCAAATGTCATTGAATTTTGTGATAATCAAGATGATAGTTTTGACAAGGTGAGTCTAAACTAGGACACAATTTTGAGACTCAAAGCTAACAATGAAAAAGGTTGGTAAAATGAAAGATGAAGGTCAATGAAAAATTGGATAAGCAACCATGGATTGTCCAAAGGCTTAGTAATCTTCCTATGAAATCTGTAAGGTAGATGCAACCTAAAGTCTAAGATTAATTTATGCAACGAAAAAGGATGAGGAAAGCAACCTAGAATGCAATGCAACCCTAAATGGAAGTGTTGGAGTAGATAGGAAAAGGTCTACAAGTCTCTGATTTAGAAGTCAAGATCACTGTATGATGAATTGATTCTGATTTGGACAAGGATTTTGTGAATTTTTGTTAATCAAGAAATTGCGGCATTATTTTTCTTAGATGTGCCATTTTCGGTTGTGAGATTCTGATGAGTAGTTGTGGTTCAATTTAGTAGTTGCAGAATTGTGTTAAGCAATTGCGGTTTAGAAACTTAGTTGCAGTTTTCTGGTAACAAATATGACTTAGAATTGTAGTTGCGAACCTATTTCAAGTGGTTGTGATTCACAAAATGTTGATTTTGTAATTTTGATGTTTTGACCTAGGTTTTGAATGGGTTTTTTATTGGTTTTGATGAGATTTTATGAGATGAAGTTCGAAAAACATAGAAAACACTCAAAAAAACTTGTTTTGGTCTGGTTTTGAGTGTGAAAATGTTTGGTTTTAATGTGAATAAAGACACTCATAGAAAACATGCACAACCTAGGCTTCTCAAGAGATACCACCTACTAGATCCCCACTTAGATTTCTCCAGCCAACCAAACAAGGAGGAAAACTAGAGACTTGGTGGCATTGGCCCCCCCTCACACAACACACACTTCTCAGGCACACCAAGTCTCATTTCCCAAAGAGGAATTTTTGCCTCTACACATGAATGGTGAGAATGTGGGGTGGATTTAGAATGAGCGTTCTTGTGCTAGCAAGTGAAAAGGATTTTGGCCACTAAAACAAAGGTTCTTAGTGAATACCTAGGGATGTGGTACCTCGTGAGTGTCCAACAAGCAACTTAAGGATTTTATCACTCTACTAGGGGCTCTTATACATTTTATAGAAGGTACCATGTTTTGAGTGACACTGTATGACTAAGGTCTACATACAATGAGGACCTAATAGTTTAGACTCATCCATTTATAGACCGACCCAAGCGACAAACTAGTTGGAGTCACCTTCTCGTTCTCTCAGGCAGGCCCCTCTAAAGGTAAATAAAAGTGAGACAAGTATGTTGTTTTTGATCTACCAAATCACACAAAGCACAAGGAGAGAGCATACAAAATTCCTTTTTATCACACTCACATGAGGTTAATTTTAAATCCAAATTGAAATATGTGGTTGATTATACACAATGCTAAAGGAATGCTTTTGATTCTCAAGATTGCCAAGTGGCATGAGAGAAGAGCATATGCATCCAATGGCACAATGTAAACCACAAGACATGAGAAAACTTGTTAATTTAACCCTTTCTTATGATGAAACAAACACTTGGGTACTTTTTAATCCAATGATGTGTGATGCATGTTCATTTTAAAACTCATGAGTGAAGATATGCATTTTTTTGTTCATTTTAAACCCTCATGAATGAAATGCATGTTCATTTTAACTTTATGAGTGTGATACAAGTTTTAGTTGTTGTAAGCAAGAAAAATTGGTTATCCTTAAAGTAAATAATGTAAAGATCAATTTTTGTTTCTAAAGAAACAATTTTAAAGCTCCTTAAGCCCAATTCCACACACTGAAGAGAGATGATTAGCCCACCAAAAACCCTATTCTAATGAAAACCCAAAAGGAGAATTTGAAGAAAACTAAAAATAGAAAAAAATATACCTAACAAGTGATTGCATCATTCGGGCTATCATTTGTGTCACTGTAATGCATTGTTTTGAAACAATTACATCAAAATTTTAAATTCAAGTCTCTCACCCACAAATGCATCACTGCACATCACAAATGTGTTGCCATTTCAAATTTGGATTCTTTCCTAATAGTTGCATCTTTTCTCTTAGCAGTTGTGTCATTCCTCTGCAGTTGTGCCGCAGCGCATCTCAGTTGCATCACCCGAACCTGTTACATGAAAAAAATAAAATAAAAATAGATTTTCTTGCAAAAAATTGCACTTTCACATCAGGTTCACCAATGTAAGATGGTAAATTTCTACTAGTCCAGATTCTAGTGACAACCACATCACTATCTAAGCTAGAAATCTAATCTAAACAAGAGAAAACAATAAAATATGTAGCAAAAAAACATTCAAATTAGAAACACTCATCATATTTGAAGTTGAATAACTTCTCTTATCTCTCCTAACTCAGCCTTTGCAAATATTCCCTCAGATCAAAGTAAACAAGTGCAAATACTTGCAAACAATAAGAATGAAAGTCAGAGATAAGTGATTAAATCAAAAATGGAGGAGGAAGGATTATTTTATAGACAACCATTCAAATGGATGGAGATTAAGCTTTTAGAAAGATTCCAACATCGATAGATGAGAGGACATGCAACACAAAATATTGGAGGTTACGAAATGAAGGGTCAAGATTAGAAAGAGCCCAAAGATGATCGATGATTGAGATTCGAAAATGAGATAGTGGAGGAAGAAAATGGAGGAATAAAAAATTAGAATCATTTAATTCATGAGAAGGAATCTCTGGACAAGTGGAGCATAAATAATTTTTAAATTATTTATTTGGAAGAGGGAAAGCATGGGGATTTAATTAAAATGATTTATGAAATCAATTTAATTAAATGTGAAGAAATAAAAATGAGACATTAAATAATTAATTTGAGTTAATTATTTAATGGAGGAAAGGAATGATACTAGATAATTAAATAATTTCAAAAAATATTTAATTATAGAAGAAAGGAAAAGGTCAATAAATAGACAAATAATGATTATTATCATTTGACTATAGGTGAATGATAAAATGCAAATAATAATTAAATAAATAATGATCTATTTAATTATTGAAGAAAGTGGGTGTTAGCGACACAAATAATTTTATTTAATTGATCAAAGAGGAATAAAGAAAGTGCATTAATTAAATAATTATAATTACTTAATTAAAAGAAGAACATGATCAAAGGAAAATAATTAAATAATTAAAATTATTTAATTATGCAAGGAAGAAGACCAAGACGATGGAAAAATGACGCTCGCAGACCAAGACATTTTTTAGTGTCTACACATAAAAATTGTCTTGTGTTTTCCTTTTGGGGATGATAAAAAGAATTGAGACATGTAGGTCTCTTCCATGTTGACCCAAAGGGATGGTTTGTATTCTCTCTATATGTGTCATTCTTCCTTTGTGCTTGTTGTTCTATGAGTTATTTGGGGAATGATGACAGTTCGAAGCTCTGTTATATCACTATAGCAAAGACATACGTTGACCTTGAATCTGTGGATCCATTATGTGTTATCTTTGGATTGGATGTGGGGGAAACCTCCTTTTCATGATGCAACTTTATTTAAAAACTAAAACATAGAAAAAGCGGGTTCACCCCAAATGGGATTGCTCAAATGAAGGAACCAAATTTTTTGGCTAGATGTTTCACTCAATTATGAGAAGTAAAATCCTTAAATAACAATAAAAAAACAAACCTAACTATTATAAAAACAAAAAGGAAGGTTTTCAGATGCTAAAATGATGTGTACCTTTTTGGAAAAGTGTTGTTTCAAGCTTCACTAAGGACTCATTCGCCTAGTGGAAAATGGGTCCCTATTAGGGTTTTGGAAAATTAGTTTTGATATCTTGTTCTTTAATGTTTGCACTCCCAAATCTTAGGTGTTCAACTCTCGAAAGTCAGAAATAAATTATGTAGAGTACTTTCTGTGATCTTGCAATAAAGATGACAAATTTTACAACTTTGCAACTTTGACAATTTTTGTAAATTTTTCTCTCCACTTGATCTTCAACCTAAAACCTGTAATCACACAACAAGAGAGAAGAAAGATTGTTGACTCTTAGGGAATAGGGGTTTTCCTTGGTAAAACCCCATTTTGGTAATTAAACCTTATGATGAAACGATGAAACATGAAACATGAAACAATGGTACTTTGGATGAAGTCTTGGATTACAAATCAGCAATCTAGCATGAAGTGACTTTAAGGAATTTAGATCTTGATCTTGAATTTGGATGTGAAACAATTCTTGAATTGGATCTTCAATGCTACATTAACACATTAGCTCAACAACATGCATGATACACTATGCCTTTGACATGATGAATTGGATCTTTGATTGCTGCAATAAACTTCAATATTCTTCCCTTGAATGTCTTCTTAAATGCTCCATAATGCTCTTGTGAATGTAATCTTGATTTCTTATGAAGATGTAAGATTTCTTGCATAAAAATTCTTCTTCTTAGATGAAACTATGTGAAATAACCTTATAATTATACTATACTTAAGATTTAATCCTAAAATTCAAATAAGATAAGCTGACATAAGATCTAGTATTTGAAATCACTAAAATCCCACTAAGAATATGTTCAAAAAGGGGTGTCCTACATTAAGGAGGACCAATTCACCATAGGGCGAATGGGTCCTAGCATACTCAACTAGGACATGCTTCAAGGATATGAAATAACATGACAAAAGTGTTGGCAACACAAGGGTAGACAACTAAGAGGGGGGGTTAATCGGTTGTCACACAAATTATACTTATTAAACTTATTCTGAGATGTGATAGATAAACATGAAAGAATAAACCATTAACACATCATAGACACACATAACACGAAGATTTTGCGTGGAAACCTTGTTAGGGGAAAAACCACGGTGGAGGTTAATCCACAAGTTTATACTCTGTTAAAAGTATAGAAAATGGTTAATGCACTTGAATTTAGGCACACTACCTAGAGCTCACTGCTCAAATTAAAAAAGGCTTACTTCCCAAAGGAAGACACACTATCTTATATTAAGATTCAAATTAAATCCATCTGAAAGATTTTGAACTGAGAAAATAACATCTGCTAATGCCTGATTACAGTTCTGATTAAGCACATGAACACTCTTTCTTTTGCTCACTCTTCTTCACACTTTACTTCTGCCTTCAAAATATCTAAACTTTATTCACATATAATTCTCACACATCTCACTTCTTGCATTACTCAAATGATATAAAAAATCGGTTATATACATCCGCATCTAAGGATAACATCAACTACATGTCGACCCAACAAAATATAAAATGTGTACAAACTGTCGGCCCAAATCAATAAGCAATTATCAATGCAAATCAACCAATGTCAGTCAAAATATAGTAGGGACCCAAAAAAATATGTCTCAAACACAAAAAACCTTAAATAATTTTTCTCGAAGATCCACAACACGCTACAACCACCCTGCCAGCCATGAACATGAAAAACATGAACTTCTAGAAGAAAATCACCAATCGCGAGCACAACGATCAATACAAAACAACAATATAGATAGAGCATGATCTAGAAACATCCAAAAGAGTCATGAATCACCATAGAAGCATTCACATAAACTCAGATTACTAGAATCACATTATCTTCTTTTAGGAACACCAACTATAGCAAAAGAACAATTGTGAAAACACAGATACTCATAACTTGATTAAATCTTCTTGCGAACCTCTGAAAATTTTAGTGGATAAACTAGATATACCTATCAACAAACCCTTTAATCCATAAATTCTCACACCAATATATTGAACTATCCATCATACCGAACTTCACTGCTTCACCAACACCCTGCAACATATTTTATGACAATTTTCTCAATATCCTTGACATATATAGTCTTAAAGACATTAATGCCAATAGTGTTGACATCAATGACCACCACATATCAAAAATATCCAAAAATCTCCCCCTTGTGCATTGATGACAACACATGATGTGAAAAACACCATCAATGCAACTTTCTCTTAGCACTTTTTCCCCCTTAGGTTTTGACTCTTTTCTCCTAAACTCTTTCACAGTTTTTCACAAGACTCTTCTCCCCCTTTCAAATCACTGAGAAAGGTACACATTATCTTTCTCCACACAAGCTCTGAACCACATATTTGAACATCTGACTACTCCCTCTGAGTAGAAACCACCACAACATCAATCTGAATCTCAAGATATGAATATGAAATGCATGGACTGATGCAAGTCAATGCATCTTAATTTTGATTAGGAGGGGTAATCACCCCTAGCTTCCCTCTAAGATACTCAAAAGTATCCTTAAGCAAGGGCTTGGTAAAGATATCTATGATCTATTCTTTATTAGGCACATACTCCAGTCTGACTTCCTTTTCACTCACTTTGTCTCTCAGAAAGTGAAACTTGATAGATATATGATTGGTTTTTGAATGCAACACCAGATTTGTAGAAATTTTAATAGCACTTGAATTATCATAGAATATTGAAATAGGTTCATCATAAACAACTCTGATAACTTTCAACATCTGCTTCATTCAAAATACTTGAGTACAATTTGTAGACATGGAAAATGTACATTTTCATTTTGGTACACTTGATCCTAATTACTAACAACATTTCTTCCTGAATCATACTCTCGACATTTCATCATAATTTTTTCTCTTAATCTAATGAATAATTATTCATCTGATTAGGTCTGTCACCTCCTTTGATTTAAATTAATCAATTTAATTTAAATAAACTTACATTCTATTTAATTAAATAATTCATTTTACTTGATTAAATTCTCTAAAGTCCTATTAAATAAAATAAATTAAAACATTATTTAATTTAATCTAACATATTCCTCCTTAGTTAAATAAATCAAATCATTTATTTAATTAATCTTTTCCTCTCAATTTTTGACTTAAATTATTTCATAAACTTAAGTCTAAATTGTCACATCATCTAATTCTATATTAAATTAATCAAAACCATGATTAAGTTAATCCCTCTCATTAAAATCCTCTAGAGAATGCAACTTGCACAATAAATCAATTTCTTTGATTTATTTAATTCTCTATTTTCCCTCACATGGCATAAAAAAGGGAATATTCCGTCATTTGAATTCAAAAAGGCCAAGTGGACTTGGTCCTTCCAACAAGGCATTCAATGCCTCTTACATGTCCTTGTGCATTGAGCCAAGTGACATTAACTCCATTCTTCTCTCCCCCCAACATGTCACATTCAAATTTTAAATTTGAATCTCATGGCATTTATCATGCACATTGACCAAAATGTGCTCATTCCTCAACCATTCACATCTTGACAAGTGGCACTTGGCCATTGGATGTTGAATGATCCCACATTTCTTATTTTCACTCTCTCTTCCATTTTGGAAATCTATAAATGAGAGACTCGTCCTCTCATTCAATCATCCACAATTTGAGTAAACTTATTATACTCAAATCCACAATCTTCATGCAAAGTTACTCTCTATTGAGAGGTAATTTTTCCCATTGCACTCAATCATTCACCATTTTCATAAATTGTAACAAGGTTATGCTCAAATCTCTTTAGATATTTGAGCATTGCTCAATCAATCTACATTGCAACTTAGGAATTGGGAAAGGGCCAATTGCAACACTTCATTGGCACCAATTCCCCCATGGGATCATCAATCTATTAACTTAATTAGGGTTTAATTTCATTTCTTGTATTGTGTTCATCTTTTTTCCTAATTTTAGTTTAAATAGATGGATCTTATGGGGAATCTCTCATACTTGTTTGCATGCATTTGATCTAACAACCTAATGTATTTTGTTGCTCTTGTGCATTTGCAGGTTTAGGGGTTCACATTTTGGTGCTAGAAGGAGGGCTGACAAGAAATTAATCATGTTTTTTAAAAAAAATCTGCGTTTCCTTAACATTTTCTCGCAGGTCACAGGAAGTTAGCCGTGCGGTGACATACATAGCCACTTTCATAAGCACAATGCAATACTCCGCCACTTTCAGGAAGTGACACAATACTGACCCGTGCCTAGTTTTCTAACCTCACCGCTTTTCTATCCGCTTGTCATTTGTTAAAATTCCCTAACTCCACTGCGTACTCTCTTGCAGTGCTATACTGCACCACCTTCAGCACCGTGGTGTAATATCGAACCACGTTTCCTCCAAACTCCGTCGCTCCTGCATTCCCGCCTAATTTTTTTTTGAAATTGTAAGCAGGGCCGCTTCCAAACTACGCCGCTTACCCCTGTGGCGCCGCTTTTTCACTCCTTATTTTTGCAGAGTGCCGCCTACAGTCAACCACACGGTGCAATACAGCGCCACTTTCACCCCAAACTGCGCCGTGAAAAAACAGTGGGATCTAAAATTGACATATGCTTTTTAAGATTTGAATTTTTTTTTCCTAACCTTGTTTGTTGTCTTTTGCTCTCTAGTTTTCTGTCATTTTGCAGGTTGGAAGCTCATCATCACCTCATACTCATCATACAAAAAAAAAAGTGTTTTTAAACACTTAAGTGTTCTTCAACACTTTTGAGGGATTATAAAATTCTGCTTGTTAAGAGAAATTTGTTAATATCTTTGACCTTAGAAACACTAGACTTACTTTGGGTTTAAAAAGAATAAGCAAATTTCCTTTTCTAAGCAAAGTAGGATATTCGTTATGACATCATGCTCATTTTGTACAAAGTGTTCCTCAACACTCTTTAAGGATTTTTAGATTCTTGATTAAAAGGAATTTGTTAACCTTATTGGCCTTAGGAATGCTAAACTTCTTTTGGGTTCTAAAATAAACAATCAAATTTCTTTTCAAAAGTTACCAAATGGCTAAAAAGAACCTTAGACAAACATACCAGATTTTGTTTAAAGGTTAACAAATCGAACAAGGCAATCTCACATTTCCTTTGGTGCTTAAAAAGAACTCATTATTGCTTTGATGGATTTAAAATGAACATGTGTCTTTGGTGTCTTGCAATCTTTTTTGCAAAGTAGTGTCATTTAAAAGGGCGTATGCACTTCTCTCGTGCTTCACAGTGATCTTGAGAATCAAAAGTTTTTTTGGTGACCCTAAGTTGCATAAAAGATTGCCTCCACATTTCAATTTGGGTACTTAACAATTGAAAAAAACATGCGAGTGTGAGAACGGAATATTACGAAGGTTCTCCCTTTATTTTTCAACAAGGGTTGGTTGAATGACGGGATATGCTAGCTCACTATTGTTTATCTTAGAGGTCCTACCTTGTGGGAAAAATTAATCACCCAAGGGAATGACCCAACCGGGAACATGCTAAAACCAAGCAACTTCCAACCGGTATAGAAGTGTGGATTCTTGAGGAAAGTTCAAGAATCACGAGGATTATTCAGATGAGATGGACAGAAATGGACTCTCACCGACGTCGGATAATCCCCCACAAACGGAATGCTCAAATTAAAACCTTGTTTAGAAAAGGCCAAAACCTTGTCTATTTTGTTGGTACAAAAGGTCATGTCCTTTGAAGCCACCCCACGTTATACATGCGGTCTTGTTATGGAGATGGAAAGTATGCCATGGGAGATTCATTGGTACTAATGCTTGGCTGAACCGAGAAGTGTGTGCCATGGAGGGGAGCCAGTGTGGTCAAGCATTTAGCCATCTGCACAAGATATGCGTAGCTGGATTTATCCAAGTGGGAACCCAACAAAACATTGTCTCATCATCCTAGGGTTGTAAAAAGTGCTTGAAAGTGGAAAACACATTGCTTGGTTCTCGAAAATGTTTGAAAATAAACATACAGAAAGACTATGAATTTCAAACCCCTTGGAGGAAACGAATACCTTTGACGAATACAAGAACTCTTGCTTTCCCTAGGGATCATATCATTAAAGGTTTCTAAGTGCTTGGATTCTATCGTCATTTGTTTTCAAAAGGTTAAACATAGGTAAATTTTGCCCTATTTTCCTCGATTTCCACACAATGGACCTTGTGGGATGAGAAAGAAAGTGGGACATTAGACATATAGTTTGAAACATAAGCAAGCAAGTGCCTTTGGTAAAAATAAATTCATTAAACCAAGATAAAAGGACAAATTAAATCTCATATGTGTTGTTCCAAATGATTTCCCCCAACATCAAGATCCCAAAGCCAAAGTTCAAGAAGCTTAGTCTAAAAGCTCGTGAGGAGCGTCTTGAGAGACTCTTTGAATTTAGAGAAAGAATAGTCTACAACTTCTATAGGAAAGCTTCAAAGAATAACCCAACGTTGTATGCATTTTACTATCAACAAAATCCTGAACTTTTTGAAAGGTTTTCTTTCCTCCCATAGGAAGTCTAGCATGTTCTTCAACACCGAGGTTTTGTAGAAGGAGTCGTGTCTAGGTTAAGGTCCAAGATCAAAAGTTGTCGTTCTCATCCATCTCCCCATCAAATCAAATCTCATCCCATCATTAAGCTTTTTTAGAACTCTAGAAAAATCACTCATGCTAAAATTAAAGGGCTAAACCAACATCACCCTATCTTGGCTCAGTACACCTAGCCAAAGTAGTCACCATCTCTTGGACGAATTTTCCTTTAGGATAACACAACTTCCTAAGGCCTACTAGTTCACAATCACATTGGCTTAACACACTTAGCCAATTCATCCTCTTGTGAAAGTTTTCCTAGGATAACACAACTTCCCAAGGTCTACAACTTCACTTCAATTTTGTTTGACTCAATACACCTAGTCAAACCATCACCATCAATCTAAGTCCTAACAATTTAGCATAGCCATTCAAAATTTATTCAAAAGGTTTCATTCACTCACTTTACCCATTTATTCCATCATCATTACCACCCTCTTTGATCTTTGACTTCCCTAGTTCTTCTCTTTTGAGCCTGAAAGGTTAGGATCCAACGATCCCTATTTTTTATGGTCCAAACAAGATCACAATACAAGAAGAGCATGGAAAATATCAGCGAAATATCAACTTCCATTAACATGAGTCAAGTAACCTCTGAAATAAACCTTGCGGGTTCAAGCAATCCCCCAAGTAACTCTCCTTTACCATCACAAAATCCTCAAGGGGAGAGCTATGAAGAGGAAATCATGAACGAAGACATGGGGATAACGCAATCTAAAATGATGAAAATGGTTCAAAATTGAGAGAACCACAAAATTATTAGTGCCATGTTCAAATACTTAACCACATTAGCGGAAGGAGGGGTCCAGTTCCCTTCTGACCTTGATGTGAGCACTAGTATGGACATGCCTCTCACAAATGCATCCCCAATGATGAATGTCAATCAAGAAATACCTCACACCATGTCATCCATCACACCAACCTTACCAATGGTGAACAAAGGAAGTGTTATGTTTCGAGAGTTACAACAACATCGCCTTGTGACCAACAAAGAGGTGGCTGTCACCACCGCACCGGATAATTCTGTCTTGATAAATTCATCACACCCTTATGTCCCACTCACTTTCCACAATCCCAATGGTTCATCTTCATTCCGTGCTACACTAGCCTATCCATCCAACATACAAACTTCTCTACCACAAGGAGAAGGTGATTTGTTTGGAACAACAGGGGTTGCCGACCCCTTTTCTTTCCAAAGTAATGTATCATTTCTTCCCCCATTTCCATTCACATCCACCTCACCTCTTGGATTGGGTTTGCCTCCCATACCCCTCAATAGTTTCTCAAATCCAGGAAATGCGAACCTCACATCAAATCCTCTTCTTTTTCCCATAACATCGCAACAACAAATCACAACCATTCGAACCACCACAACAAATACATCAATCGGTCCTCAGGTCTCGCAAAGCATGCCTCCTCAAGGACCGAGTATCTCAACCACCCCTCCAACAAACCAAATCCCAACTACCACCATAACCCTTTCACCTATCACAATGGTTGGCATCATCTCCGTTCAACCACCAATACCACCAAAAGCCAACATGGTGAATTCATTCACCACCCTAATCCAAACCCTTCAAAAGGCCAACCAACAAAGAGTACTCAAGCAAAAGAAGCAAGCTCAAGCACAAGCACAAGTGCAAGCTCAAGCACAAGCACAAGCCCAAGCACAAGCCCAAGCACAAGCCCAAGCACAAGCCCAAGCTCAAGCGCAAGCAGAAGAGAAAGCTCAATCTCAAGCTCAAGCCCAAGCCCAAGCACAAGCACAAGCGCAAGCGCAAGCTCAAGCTCAAGCTCAAGCCCAACAATAGACAGAATCCCAATACCATGCACAACTACAAGCAATCCATCTGCAAGCATACCAACAAGCCTTGCAAGAATTTCAGGCACAACAACAAGCCAAACAACAAGCTTTGTTGGCATGAAAATAGCTAGACCAACAACAAGCTTTGATAGTGCAGCAACAGCTTGACCAACAACAAGCTTTATGAGAAAAACAACAGATGGACCAACAACAAGCGTTGTTGGAACAACAACAACAAGATCAGCAACAAGCATTGTTGACACAAATGCAGGCCTATCAGCAAGCCTTGAACGCACAACAGAGTTTGCAGCAAACACCCACTAGTACTCCTCCCACCCATGAAACACCTTAAACACCTCACAACTCATTCATTCTGCCTCCCGATCCAAGCAAATATGTCGCAACACAAATCAAAATGCTTTTGCAACAAGTGTTGGACTTACAAGCAAGAAAAACAACAAGACCATCGGGCAACTTATGCCCTTATCCTTTTGACAGAAGTCTCACCATGATACCATTCCCAAAGGGATTCGAGATCCCCAAATTTGACAAGTATAATGGAACAGGTAACCCTGAAAACCACATCAGGGAATTTCAAGTGCATTGCATGGAGATTGCATATGATGACATGTATCTAATGTGACTCTTCCCCTAGAGTCTGACTGGTCCAACCCTGGAATGGTTTTCTCTCCTACCCATGGGCATTAAAACATTCGAGGAAATCATGGAGGCCTTCCTTAAGAATTACACTTTCAACATGGGTGTGGATGTTAGTTTGGAAGAACTATCAACACTCAAACAAAGAAAAGGAGAGCTATTCACATCCTTCTTGCAAAGATGGCAATCCAAGGCCAATCAGAGCAAGTGGACCATGCCAGAAGAACAAAAATTTCACACCATCATATCCAACCTAGATGAAAACTTGGCATTCTATTTGAAAATGCAATGCATCACATCTTACGATCAATTGATCCCAAAGGCGCTCAACATCGAAAGAGCCCTTACTGCGTGAGGAGGCGCCTCAACATTCACTCCACCACAGGATAACCACCAGTCCAACAACTACAATGATAAACCTCGAACATGGTCGAGGAACAAAAATATCACGAACGACGGCATTGTCGATGCTAAAGTGGTCATCAATGCCTCTAAGTAGAACATCCAGACCCATCATCAACCGCAAAATCATAATCGCAACAATGTGCAGACTAACACAGTAGTAGCACACCAACAACCAGCTCCCACCAATCAAATCAACAACTTGGGTAATCAAGGAGGACCACCTCCCCGAGGAAAGTATCCCCCCAAAAGGAAGTTCACGGCTCTTGGCGAATCTATTGAGTCCATCATGAAGAAATTGGTCAAGGAGAACCTAATCAAAATCTCTAACTCTGAGCAATACATGGAGCCCATGACCAAGCCGCCATGGTATAATGAGAAACTTCTTTGTGACTTTCACAAGGTCAAAGGACATACCACCGCCAATTGCATGAGACTAAATAACCTCATCCAAGACCTCATCGAGGATAAGGTCATCAATATTGAACAACCAGCTGGGAAGCAAGACTTGAAAATATACATGAATCCGATGTTGAACTACAACCAAGGAAATAATCAAGGAAACAATCAGGGGAACAATAAAGGCAAGAAAAAATACGCTAGTGCTAATCTAGTGTATGAGGAGATAGTAAGATGTGTCAATGAAATGGTCACTGTTATAAATGTCAAAGGATCCAACAACGACTGTGGAGTCACCACACTTGGCGAGAAGGTCACCATTATCGGGGCACCAGCTAAGACCCCCATTGCTAATACAAAAGCCATCCCTTATGACTATAATTTCATTGATCAGATGAAAAGAACCCTCATCCAAATCTCCATCATGGAACTATTGAAAATCTCTAAAGCCCATAGGAAGAACCTTGATGAAGCATTAGCTGCATCCACCATCTCTGCCACCCTTGACACAGAGTAGTTCCGGGCTATGGTGGGTAACATTGTTACCCAAAATCTCCTCTCATTCTCTGACCAAGATTTCCCCCCGCAACCATCTCATAACCGCGCACTCCACCTTCAAGTGCTCATCCATAAAAAGAAAGTCAAAAGAGTCTTGGTGGATGGAGGTGTGAGCCTAAACATTTTCTCTCTAAAGCTTATAAAGAAATTGGGATTCGTCGAGGATTCCATTAATAAGAACAAGAGCATTACAATAAGGGTGTATGATGACCAAGAAAGAGTGTCCCAGGGCACTATCAAAATTCCTATCCAGGTGGGACCGGCGACCATGGAAACCACATGTCAGGTCCTCAACCTCAACCTTCCATGCAACATCCTCCTTGGATGTCTGTGGATCCATGGAATGAAGGCAGTGGGCTCCACATATCACCAATGTATCAAGTTCTCACACCAAAACAAGGAAGTCACTATATATGGGGATCCTGAACCTTTTTGCCTATTGCAAAAACTTGGAAGCCAAGTTTTACAAAATTCCCCAAGTACCAAAAAATTATGAAGGACCGCCCACTTCATATGTAGACCTAGCCAACCTCGCTTCCACCTTTGCGACAGAGACACCCGCCATCCTTGACATATCCAACATCAAAAACATGATCCAGGACAATGGATGTGGTGATTACATAATGAAAATAAATGCATTTTTTGTAGGAGAGTTACCACAATCTCGTAGGTCACACGGGCAACCTCAGCCAACAGAAACACCCATCCGCACCCTTAGGGCCGATCCTTCTAGGTTTCACCGTTGGGGAGATCTAAGTTAGAAAAGTGTTGACGAGGAAGATATTACAAGCTGTATATACCGTGATGTAGGATCTACCCCCACCCTACCCATGGATTAAACTAACAAAGGGTTGCAAATGATGTTTGGTATGGGTTATAATAGGAACGAAAGCCTTGGAAGGAATAGTGATGGACGCCTGGAGCCCATCATTGCAGAAAGAAGAATGCGGAACCTTAGCCTCGGCTCTACTCCTCCGAGTATAACTATGCATGGCAAAAGTACTCCTAGTAGGGCAGTCAGGTCCTCTCCTCAAGTCTTGGCAACCAACCCTAGATTACCCGTATCCACATGCCTACCCCTTGATAACTTCACATTTGACATAACCGAGGTCTGTAGTAGTAGTCATGATGATGATACTATAGTAGGTCTTCCTAGGCTCTTTGAGGATTCCACCCTGTTAATGATTAGTGCCTCCCCAGCCGAGTCAAACCAACAAACCCACTGAATCACCTTAGAGCACCCTCAACTCATCGATCGCGATCAACAAGGACCGCCAATTCTAGACTCATTCGAAAATGATGAGGCACTCTTAGAATTCATGGGAATAAGGGATACACTTCCATACGGGGATCACAAGGCTGGATTCAACATCACACTAGACACACAAGCCTACTATGGGGAGACGATTGAGTGCTTCAGTCGCAAAAGAAAAATATTGAGAATAAGCTCGGAGTTATTGAGTGAAAACCACACTATGGCACTCTCTAACCATAAAATAGTAAAAATAAAGGATGCATCCAATGGTGAAAACCTCTCTGAGGCACCGAAGGATGAAGGATTCAATCTCCCCCCTATTGCTCTATATCAAGAGAAATCAACAGTCTTGGCAGAGCAGTGCAACCCTGTCAACTTGGGAACAGAAACAAAACCACAAATCACTTTTTATGCCGAGTCTCTCCTAACAGAAGAATAGGAATTGCTAGCAGCATTCCTAAAAGAAAGAAAGGTAAACTTTGCATGGACCTATGCCGACATTCTAGGTCTGGATCCTGAGGTGGTGGTTCACCATTTGGCTGTTTACCCTGGAGCAAAACCAGTGAGACAAAAGTTAAGGAAAATGCACCCGCAAATAGCCTTGCTAGTTAAAGTAGAGTTGCAAAAGCTCCTGGATGTGGGATTGATATGCCTGATTAACTATCCTGAGTGGGTATGTAATCTTGTACCAGTCTCGAAACCAAATGGGGGCATCCACATCTGCACAGATTTTAGAGATCTTTAAAAAGCATGTCCTAAGGATGATTTTCCACTACCCAAAATTGACATGATAGTGGATATGATGGCCGAACATGAGATGCTATCACTGATGGATGGCTTCTCAAGATACAATCAGATAATGATAGCAAAAGAAGACTAGCATAATACAACCTTTACATGTCCTTGGGGCACCTACTACTGGAATGTGATGCCATTTGGGCTAAAGAATGCAGGAGCTACAGACCAAAGAGCCATGACATTGATCTTCCATGACATGATTCACAAAAAATTCCAAGATTATGTGGATGACTTATTGGCTAAATCAAAGAAGAGATAGGGTCACATAGCAACTCTAAGCACAATTTTTGATAGGTTGGAACAATACAAGGTCAGACTCAAGCCAAAGAAGTGTGTCTTTGGGGTACAATCAGGAAAGATGCTAGGGTACATAGTTTCAATGAGAGGGATAGAGGTGGATCCCGCAAAGGTAAAAGCAATCCTTGATATGGAAGTTCCAAGAACATTAAAGCAACTTAGAGGATTACAAGGTAGACTTCAATCCATCCAAAGATTCATAGCACAACTGGCAAATAAGAAAATTTCCTATTCACACCTACTCCACAAGGGAGTAGCATTCAGGTGGGATGACAAGTGCAAACAAGAATTCAAAAAGATCAAGGAATACCTACTTACACCACCTGTATTGATTCCACCGATCGTAGGGAAACCATTTATTCTATACATCTCAGTAATGATAGCCGCCCTTGGTGCCCTTTTAGCTCAACATGATGAAAATGGAACTGAGCGGGCCATTTACTATATCAGTAGAACAATAGTGGGACACAAGCTCAATTACACATCAATAGAAAAAGCTTGCTTGGCCGTGGTGTTTGCAGCCCGGAAATTCAGACACTACATGCTAGCTCATCAAATTAAGCTAATTGCCAAGATAGACCCTCTCAAGTATCTATTGTCAAAAGCAATGCTTACAGGCATAATGGCTAAGTGGGTAATGATATTGTCCGAGCATGATATTGAGTATGTAGAATGAAAATCCATAAAAGGACAAGTAATTGCAGATCAGCTAGCAGAGGCTCCAATATGTGTAGACAACCCGCTTATATCAGAATTTCCAGATGAGTCCCTCTTCAATCTTGATGTAGTTAACCACTGGAAGCTATACTTTGATGGCTCTCACACGCAACATGGGTCAAGAGCCAGTGTGTTCTTCATCACCCTGCAAGGGGATTGCATACCAAGATCTTACAAGTTAGCATTCCCTTGTACAAATAACATTGCAAAATATGATGCTTTAACCATAGGTCTCAAAATTGTGACATAGTGGTGAATCATGGCATTAAAGGTCTATGGAGACTTGCAGCTTATCATTAACCAAGTCAACGGGGAATACCAAACTAAAGATGATAAGCTCGCACCATACAAAAAGGTAGTAGAAAGCCTCAAGGAATCATTCATCGACATCACCTTTGAGCAAATACCGAGGGAAAATAACAGAGCAGTGGATGCAATGGCAACAATCAGATCCTTGCTAGATATACCTCGCAACATCTCAAAACATGAATTCTTGGTAGAACAGCTTCTCGTACCCACTTTCGAGGTACCAGAGTCTGAATATGCATGTGAACTCATTGGACCCGGTGATCTTTGGTACCATGAAATTTACACCTGCCTAAGATTAGGAATCATCCCAGCCAACATTACCCCGAACCTCAAGCAAACCTTTGTCAAAAGGTCCTTACGGTTTGTCATCCTAGGAGAAACCCTCTTCCGTAGAAGTATCGATGGAACCTTGTTACGTTGCTTAAAACCTGAGGAGGCCTTGATTGCTTTGACTGAGGTACACAGTGGCACATGCGGTTCACACTCGAGTGGTATGACCTTGGCAAAGAAGTTGCTGAGAACCGGATACTATTGGCCGACAATTGAGAGAGAGGCACACGACTTTGTCAGAAGGTGTCTATAGTGCCAACAATATGGAGACCTCATTCATGCACCAGCTCAAGAATTACATCCTATTGTTACACCTTGGCCCTTTTCCCAATGGGGGCTCAATCTTATAGGTAAAATATCACCCACCTCATCTAATGGCCACAAGTTCATTATCACCACCACTAGATACTTTACAAAGTGGGTCGAAGTAATTCCCATGACCTACATAACAGGGAAACAGATATCCAAGTTCATCCTGAACTACCTCATTTTCCTATACGGTGTTCCTCAATCCATTATCTATGATAATGGGACACCCTTCAAGAATCAATATGTTTGTGATTTGTGTGAAAAATTCAAAATCCAACACCACTTTTCCACACCATATTACCCACAAGGCAATGGCCAAGCAGAGGCTACCAATAAAACCATTCTGAAAATCCTCAAGAAAATAGTAAATGACTCTGGTCGTGACTGGCATCTATAGCTAAATCCTACCTTATGGGCCTACCACACTAGCATCCACACGCCAACAGGCCCCACCCCATTCTCCCTGGTCTATGGATCAAAAGCCATACTCCCTATCGAGATCGAGCTCCCATCACTAAGGATATCATTGCAAAACCTCATCACAGATGAGGAATACAGGGTTACAAGACTAAATGAGCTGGAGTTACTAGTTGAACGGTGCATGCACGCCTTCAATCATCTATAGGTCTATCAAAATCACTTGAAACACAGCTACAACAAGAGGATCAGGCAACACACCTTCCAAGTCAGTGACCTTGTGCTAAAAGAGAACCAAAAGAATGTACCAAACCTAGATAGCAAAGGAAAATTTGAACCCAACTAGCTGGGACCTTTCATCATCACTACAAACTATAAATCTAAGGCATATCAGTTGTCGACACCAGAGGGCGAGCCTCTGTAGGAACCCATGAAGAGTTGTCATTTCAAAATGTGTTATGCCTAAGAACTTGCAAGGTATAGAAACAAAAAATACAAAAACAATCAGAAAAAGTCCTTAAAAAAATGGTTACCTTGATGAAAACCTGGCAAACAGGTGTCTTGGCAACAACAAAAAAATAAAAAAAATGCAAAAAGTCCAAAAAAATCAGAAAAAGGATTCAAAATAGTAAAGAAAAAAATCGTCCTCTAGTGAAAACCACTTCGATGGCTCTTTGGACAAGTACCTTGGTGAAAAACTGGCAAACAGGTGCCAAACATAAATAAAGCACTCTCTATCCACCAAGATCTGCATGACTCACTCATCCATTCCATCACAATTCATACACCCATCTGCTCACATCCATATCATATTCCACCATAGTACTACTTGCCATATTCCTAAGGTTAGTTTGTCTTGCCTTTATCGAAGTAGTCTATCGCACCATGCTGGGGGAATGTTCCTATATCAGCATCGGATCAAATTCATGTATATTCTTGAAATCTTCTCGAAAATCAAAAATCAAAACATCCAAATCATCAAAAATCCAAAAACATGTCGAAATATCAGAAAATCTTCAAAAAAAATTCATCATTGAGTCTTTTCAGTCTTCCACCTTGTCGAACTACATCATCTCTGAGCTTGAACGTAGGCAAGGTTGATCTTTGATCATCCCCTGAGACATTTAGGTCAGTCCTTTAGGCATCCGTCGCATTGGCAATCCGTTTGCCCATCTTTTCCATAGTTAGGTCAGTCCTTTAAGCATCCATCACAATAAAATGGCAATCAATTTTTCCATCTTATAATCAAGTCAAGTATGTCGTCGGTCGAACTATGTGGTCTCTGTGTGTATAATGTAGGCAAGGCTAATATATGGATCAGCTCCTCAGACCCCTAAGATAGGTCTTTAAGTTAGTCTCTTCATCGTAAATCTTGAAAATAAAAAAAAGATTTGTAAAACATCTTCAAAAATACCAAAAACAGCCTCAAAATATTTGAAAAACCCAAAATGGTGCACCCATTTCATCTCGCTTTCACCCATAATTTGTCATCACTCATAATAAATCAATCATCGCCTTCACCCTTTGGTGAGTTAGTTGGAAGCAAGTCTAGCAGGTTCCAAAGTGAACACTCTAATCGTCAGAGTCTTGAAAGTCTAAGTCAGTAAGCAAGCAAGTTGATCAAACTCAGAATATCAATAGCTTATCACCAAAATTAGTCTCACGAAAACCCTGATCACAATATGTCCTAGGATGAAGCTTTCCTGCGATGGAAATAAGCATTAGGTACCCCTCACAGTAGTTAGCCTTGGCTAGTGGTATGAAGAACATTAGCTTGTTTGGTTTGCTCTATTTGGTCTTTTATTGACTTATCTTATTTTGTGCTCATTCCAAGGACCTCGTAATGATGCCTAAAACAAAATAGGTTTAGAGAGAAAGGAATGGGGCAAGGATTATTATCTTTTTTTATCTGTTGTGCTTGTTGGTTACTCTTGTAAAATAACTTCGTCATGCGTACTTTGTTTTGTTTGTAGGGAGGATGTTTTAGGTGTCTTGTTGACCACATAAGAAGGCTTTCCTTCTTATGTTTTGGCCCAAGATGTCTAGAATATCTGAACTACATTCAGAACGAGGTTTCGTTTGTCAAAGTGTGAACAAGATTACAACTATCTGTTTGACGAGTCAAAGTCCATCACACTAGGTACAATGCCATCCTGTTCTTTTATACCTTGATGCATCGTACCTATGTGTGTTATCAAACATAAAGCAATTGACCCCTTTGAAAATCCCAACTCCTAGTAAGAAAATCATCATCATCATCGGTAATAATGTGAACTTGTGTGGATCCTCCTTCCATCCATCTTATTCTTCTTATTCTTCTATCTTTACTAACATTTCTATCTAAAATTAGTGTGTTGTATCAAAATATACACGAGGCTACCCATGGCCGATGACTGTCTATACATCATCATATTTTGTCTACATCAAAGAATTATATTTCATCCTCTGATCAATAGAACCAATCCTCTCGCATTTTATCATGATCTCAATCGGAAAATCAAATATTTCTGCTCGATCTCTCGAGGGGGCAATATACCAACGTAATTCTTCTTGCTGGGGCAATAGTGGGGAATCTAAAAAAAAAAATTCGAGAAAATTTTGAACCTTTGATCACAGCAGTTTATTCTTTGAATCAATGCAACAAGTACATTGCTTCAAAGAGGGGCAAAATGTAGACATGGAAAATGTACATTTTTGTTTTGGCACACTTGATCCTGATTACTAACAACATTTCTTCCCGAATCATACTCTCGGTATTTCATCATAATTCTGTCTCTTAATATAATGAATAATTATTCATCTGATTAGGTCTGTCACCTCCTTTGATTTAAATTAATCAATTTAATTTAAATAAACTTACATTCTGTTTAATTAAATAAATCATTTTACTTGATTAAATTCTCTAGAGTCCTCCTATTAAATTAAATGAATTAAAACATTATTTAATTTAATCTAACATATTCCTCTTTAGTTAAATAAATCAAACCATTTATTTAATTAATCTTTTCCTCTCAATTTTTGACTTAAATTATTTCTTAAACTTAAGTCTAAATTGTTAGATCATCTAATTTTTTATTAAATTAATCAAAACCATGATTAAGTTAATCTCTCTCATTAAAATCCTCTAGAGAATGCAACTTGCACTATAAATCAATTTCTTTGATTTATTTAATTCTCTATTTTCCCTCACATGGCATCAAAAAGGGAATATTCCGTTATTTGAATTCAAAAAGGCCAAGTGGACTTGATCCTTCCAACAAGGCATTCAATGCCTCTTACACGTCCTTGTGTATTGAGCCAAGTGATATTAACTCCATTCTTCTCTCCCCCCAACATGTTACATTCAAATTTCAAAGTTGAATCTCATGGCATTTATCATGCACATTGACCAAAATGTGCTCATTCCTCAACCATTCACATCTTGACAAGTGGCACTTGGCCATTGGATGTTGAATGATCCAACATTGCTTATTTTAACTCTCTCTTCCATTTTGGAAATCTATAAATGAGAGACTCCTCCTCTCATTCAATCATCCACAATTTGAGTAAACTTATTATACTCAAATCCACAATCTTCATGCAAAGTTATACTCTTCACATTGAGAGCTAATTTTGCCCATTGCACTCAATCATTCACCATTTTCATAAATTGTAACAAGGTTATGCTCAAATCTCTTTAGATATTTGACCATTGCTTAATCAATCTACATTGCAACTTAGGGATTGGGAAAGGGCCAATTGCAACACTTCATTGGCACCAATTCCCCCATGGGATCATTAATCTATTAGCTTAATTAGGGTTTAATTTCATTTCTTGTAGTGTGTTCTTCATCTTTTTTCCTAATTTTAGTTTAAATATATGGATCTTATGGGGAATCTCTCATACTTGTTTGCATGCATTTGATCTAACAACCTAATGTGTTTTGTTGCTCTTGTGCATTTGCAGGTTTAGGGGTTCACACAATTGTTATCAACAATAATGTATTTTGCCTCTGCATTAGATAAAGAAATGGCATTCTGCTTCTTAGTTAACCATGAAATTAGCTTTTTCCCCAAGAAAAATGCACCACCACTAGTACTCTTTCTGTCATCCACATCTCGTACCCAATCAAAATTAGTAAAAGCACTCAAAGTAAGGTCATCATCTTTAGGATACCATAGGCCAAAATCAACTATTCCCTTCAGGTACCTAAAAATCCTCTTCACAGCTGTCACATGAGATTCCTTAGGGTCAACTTGAAATCTTGCAACAATGCATACGACATTCATGATATTAGGTCTAGTTTGAGTCAAGTAGAGTAATCCACCAATCATAGATCTATATCTAGTCTGATTTGTCTTAGGAGAATAATTATTTTGAGTCAACTTACATCCGATCAACATAGGTGTACCAACTTGTTTGAATCTTCCATACCAAGCTTCTTTAGTAGTTCTTTCACACACTTGGACTGACATATAAATATCCCTTTAGCTAATTGAGTAATTTGCAATCCCAAAAATAATTTCATTTCTACAATCATGTGTTGGGAAAACAAGGATAGACAACTAAGAGGGGGGGTGAATCAGTTGTCACAAAATATTCAAACTTATCAAAATTTATTTAACTTATTATCAGATCTGATGAAAGAACATTAAGCATAAATAATCACCACATTAGAAACACAAAGAACACCAAGATTTTATATGTGGAAACCCTGTTAGGGAAAAAACCATAGTGGATGTCAGTCCACAATATTATACCCTGTTAAAAGTATAATGAAGAATAATGGGAATGCACATGCATTCAAGTACACTGCCTAGAGGTCATGCTCAAATAAGACACAATTTATTATAGAAATATTCAGATTTAAACCATATGAAGAATTTGAACTGAGAAAGTAGCATCTCCTAATGCTTGATTACAGTTTCGATTAAGCACAAAAATACTTCTTCACACTTTGCTCAAATTTCTTCACACTCTACTCTGCAATCAAATGATCTAATCTTTATTCACACATAGCACTTGAATACTTCACATCACACATGCCTTAAATGAGATAAACAATCACTCTTATATATTTGCTACATGGAATTACATCAACAACTCTACTGGCCAAAAATAAGATATTAGATGAATACAAACTATCGGCCCAATTCATGATCGAATCTCAATGTGCACCAACTGAAGTCAGCCACAACATAATAAAGAACTAAAATGATATCCTCAAATGCGCCAAACATTCAAAAATTAATCCACAAGGATCCACAACATGCTACGACCACCATGTCGACCAAGAACATGAAAAACCTTAACACGCAAAGGAAAAATCTTTGATCACGAGCACACCTATCAATGCAGATGTGCAACAAAGATAGAGAATGATATAGAAACATAAAAAAAAATCATAGGAGTATACACAACAACTCAAATTACCAGAACCACATTCTATTCTTCTAGAAACAACAACTATAGTAACATAATAATTGTAGGAACACAAAAACTCACAACTTGCTCAAATATTGATGCGCACCTCTGAAACTTCCGATAGAATGATAAAATAGATAAGCTCAACAAAAAACACTTTAATCTATAAATTCTAATCACTAACATAATAAAATTTTCATCATTGAACTTCACAGCTTCATAAACAACCTTCAACATATTTATTATAATTTTCTCAATACCCTCGACATATACAACCTTAAATGCATCAATGCTAATAGTGTTGACATCAATGACAACCACATATCAACAACATAACGACAACATCCAACATCATAGACATCTCAAACTCACTCTGCATCTCATCAGCAAACTTCATGCACAAACTATCATCTCCTCCAAAAATGATATCATTAACAAAGACTTCAACAATCAAATCATGATCAATCTTGAAATAAAAATTACTATCAATAGTACCTTTATTAAATACAAGCTTCAAAAAATACTTGTCCAATCTGGCATACCATTCTCTTCAGGCTTGTTTAAGTCCATAAAATTATTTCTTCAACTAACAAACTATATCTCCCTAATTAGTCAATTGAAATCCATCAATTTTCTCAATATATACTTCTTCATTTAGTTCACCATTTAGAAATGTTGACTTTACATCCATCTGATAAACCTTGAAGTTTTTGTAAGTAGTATAATCAATAAATAGTCTCACAGCTTCAATTCTAGCAATAGGAGAAAAAGTTTCTTCAAAGTCAATTCCTTCCATCTGAGACTATAATTTACACACCAGTCTTGCTTTGTTTCTGATAACTTCACCTTGCTCATTCAGTTTATTCCGAAAGACCCATTTAGTTCCAATTACATTTTTGTCCTTAGGTCTAGGAACAAGAGTCCATGTATCATTCTTCTCAATTTGATGTAACTCTTCTTTCATTGCTTCCACCCAATGTTCATCTTTGCATGCTTCATTGACACTATTAGGCTCAATCTTCAAAATCAAACAATACTCTTCTGTAGTTCTTCTCCTAGTCTAAACACCTTTGTTATTATCACCTATAATATGATCTTCTAAATGATTTAGTCTTACATACCTTGAAGTCTTAGGTTGTCCTTGAACTTTAGGCTCTTGTGGTCTTACTTCTGCACTTTCACTAGTTTATTCCTCTTGATTTTCCTGATTTAGAATCTTATCTTTCTTTCCTTTATCTGAACTATCATTTTGATCATCAAAATCATATGCATAGGTTCTAGATGGTATAAATGTGTTTTCATCAAACTTTACATTAGCACTTTCAACTACTTTCCTCAATATCCTATTGTAACATCAGTAGGCTTTAATTTTAGTAGAATAACCAAGAAAGATTCCTTCATCACTCCTAGCATCAAACTTTTCTATATCTTCATCTCCTTTGATATAGCATTTACTCCCAAAGATTTTGAAGTATCTAACAATAGGCTTATGACCAAACCATAACTCAAAAGGGGTCTTACCAATATCACCTTTGACATATACCCAATAAAGAGTGTAGACAACATTACTCACAACTTCTCTCCAGTAGATATGAGGAACATTTCCTTCTAGTATCATAGTCCTAGCAGCTCCTTGAATTGTTATGTTCTTCCTTTCCACAACTCCATTTTTCTCAGGGGTCTACAGGGCAAATAATTGTCTCTTTATCTCATGATCTTCACATCAAGAATTAAACTCACTGGAAGTGTATTCACCACCTCTATCTAATCTTAGACATTTAATCTTCAGACCTATCTCTATCTCAACCATGGCCTTTAAAATCTTGAATTTCTCTAGAGCTTCATATTTTTCCCTTAAGAAAGTAACCCACATCAATCTAGAATAATCATCAATGAGTAACATGAAATACCCATCTCCTTGTAAACTTATGATTCTAGAAGGACCACACAAGTTAGTATGCACAAGCTCCAACAATTCATTTGAACAATACTATTTGATTCTAAATGAGACTCTAGTTTGCTTCCCTAATTGATATTCCTTACATATGGTATTAGTAGGTTTTATCAACTTTGGAAAATCTCTCATTGCCTGGGCAGAACTTATCTTGATAATGCTGTCAAAGTTTACATGACACGATATTCTATGCCACAACTAGCATTCATCAACTTGAGCAATCAGAGAACTTTTATTAGCAGTACTTAGGTGAAAGATATTACTTTTTTCTTTGTACCAAAAGAAATCACATTTCCAAAACTCTCCAATATTTTACACTTTCAATCCTTGAATTGAAGATTATATCCCTTGTCAACCATCTCTCCAACACTTAAGAGATTATGCTTCAAACCTTCCACATATAGAATATCATCAGTATTATGCTTACCATCAAAAGAAATGGATCCTCTACCATGGATTACACCAGCTTTGTCATCACCAAATCTTACAACACCTCCATCATACTTTTCCAAGCTTAGAAATTTGCTTTTATCACCTGTTATGTGATTAGAGAATTCACTGTTGATCACCCATTCATCTTTTTCTTCAACTCAGGCAGCTAGAGCTTTCTCAACATTCATGTAGCTAGTAGAAACAATAGGTACATGATTACTTTCCTTAGTGATAAATACAAACTCATCCTCACTTACATTCCCTTTATCAAATTCATCATCTGTCACACCTTCATCACTAACAAAATAACACTTTCTCTGGAATCTAGGCTTGTTAGATCTTGGCTTAGGAACTCTTTTAGGACACCTTGAGGCAAAATGACCTATCTTATGCAAGAAAAACATTTAAGAGGAAATTTACCTTTGTACTTACCTTATCCTTTGGCTACTTTTTTAACAAGAAGTGCTTCAAGGTCATCAAGCTTTCTCTTTTCTTCTTCAATCTCTCTCATTTCCTACTCATACTTGGACATTTTTCTAGAACTTTCTCCTGAATCATATCTCTGCTTATCTTTCCCAGATACAATAGCTTTGAATGCAAATTATATCTTAGGAAGAGATTCACCAAACTCACTTAACTCAAAAGTAGCAAGCTTACCAATCAACATGTCTCTAGTTACATTTTCCATAGTTCGGATCTCCTCAATAGCAACAACTTTATGTTTGTATGCAGCAGGCAGGGATCTCAACACTTTAGCAACAATCTCTGATTCTTCCCATGTTCCACCAACACATTTGATACTACACAATGTTGGAAAGATCCACTGCTAGTATCATTTGGTGTTTTCATTGATGGAAATCCTAATCAATGATCAAATTCGCACACTATCATTCAATCATGCCGACATAAATATTAAAGAATTTCAATGAAGAACAGAGTATTCGGTAACAGAGTGTTCATCAATCTGTATGAAGATTTCATGTTATTATTTTGTATTGCACATCCTAGGGAATGTTTGTTGGTATATTATCTATGTTACTACTGAAGCGCAGTGGATCATATCAATTCATGTGGAAGATAGAAGATTCGGTTGACCTATTTCCAGTTTTTCTTGTATTGGGGCTGACTTCATGAACATATTAAGTTGCGGATGTATGAGAACTAATTGGTCAAGTATTTCTATGTTTGTATATCTTTTTTTGGGTCCTAGCCAAGTTGTGGTTGACCATGAAGGGTACGCATTGCATATTTCTCATGATTTGAGCCGATAGTTGTAATTTTCTTGTGTTTTATTGAAGCCAAAAAAATGTAATTGAATCCTATGTTGCAGATATATATATGATTATTCATATCATTTTGATGTATGCGATAATGTGTAGTTTCACTTGCGCATAGAAGATCTATTTTGTGTGTATAAGTAGGAAAGAGCAGAAGTGCAAAATCAATCTATAAGACAGTAGATCTATTATTGTATTTAACCAGAACTGTAATCGAGAATTTGTAGATGCTAATTTTCGTAGTTCAAACTCTCAGATGGTTTTAATCTAATTTTCCTTGTAAGGTAGTGAGCCTTCCCTTTGAGCAGTGAGCTCTAGGTAGTGCGTCTGAATGCAAGTGCATTCCCAATTTTGTAATCTTAATTTGAGTATACTTAGATCAATTGTAGATTTTCCATCCACCGTGGTTTTTCCCCTAACAGGGTTTCCACATAAAAATCTTGGTTTTATGGTGTTGTGTTTGTTTTCATGTTTATGAACTATGGTTGAATGTTACTAATGCTTGATGATAAAGGTTAATGAAGTTAATTTTTGTACAACACTGATTCACCCCCCCTCTTAATGTAGCTTGTTTCCAACAATTGGTATCAGAGCTAGCTCCTCTGAAAGAAGTCTAACCACTTGGGGAGATCTTGAAAGGTGTTTCAATGGATTCAAGTAGTCTTCAAAAACAAATTTTGGTGGCCCTGGATGATCTTGATCAGTCAAAGGCTGAAGTTTAGAAATTGCAAGCAAATCTCACAGATGCTGAGAAATTCATTAAGTCTCCGAAAGATAAAATCAATAAGTCTAGAGAGAAGAGAACGAAACTATGTGATCAGATTAAGCAGAGTGATAGTAAGAGAATTAAAGAAGAACAACTCAGTCAAGCCTTGAAAGAAAAGATAGAAGAAGGTGAAAATATTACTAGAGATAATACAGTTCTAAAACATGAGATGTAATCTATCATTATGAAGATCACCAAGGAGATTGAAGAGAAAAAGAAAAATGAAGAGAACCTGACACAGTCCCTGAAAGAAAAATCTGAATTATGTAGCCGATTGGATAATGAATTGAAACAATCTAAAAACAGTGAAGAGGCACTTGAAAAGTAGATGGATAATCTCAGGAATGAACTTGCTACTACAAATGAGTATAAAGAGAAGTTCAAAGCTAGTTTTGCTATGCTTGATGAACTAATTAGCAGTCAGAGGACTCATGGTGATAAGCGAGGTCTTGGATATGAAGAAGGAGAAAGTTATAGATCTGAGCAAAGAAAATTCAGACAAGGAAATCAAATGAATAAATCTGGAAGGCATCCAATAAAGCAACCTAATGCTCAGAGATTTAATGGATACCATTTTAGTTGTAATAATTTTGGACATATGGCCACTCAATGCCGAAGTAGAATGAATCAAAGTGGTCCATCATTCTCAAGTCAGTGTTTTAATTGTCATAAGATTGGTCATAAGTCAAATAAATGCAGAAGTATGATGAATCAATTTCATAGAAACATAAGATGCTACACATGCAATAGACTTGGCCATATTGCTAACCAATGCATATCAAGAGGAAACTAGTGGAATAATTGGTTTGGAAAAAGAAATGTTGTGTGCTGCAACTGCAACAAATTTGGTCATATTACAACACATTGCTGGAACATAAAAGGTCTGGTAAAACAAAGGAAAAACATGTAGAAGGATATCAAAGGAAAAGGAAAAGTCACTGCAGATGTGGTTAGACAACAAATGAAAAAGAAATGGGTAAAGAAAGAACCCTCTGTTGAAGAAAGTGTGCCAACACAAGAACCCGCTTCTGGTAATTACTCCAAGAATTAGCCTTAGGCATTCGACCTAGGGGGAGTTGTCAAGAAAATCAAATAAACCCTAATCGACAAGTGACACCAGATGTGGATGTGTACAATAGATGCATAAATGATCAAATTTTTTTGTTGAACTCTTTGGAGGAAATGGTATGTCATATAGGAGGTCCACAAATGTTTTATCCGTCATGGTGTACAAATACAGAGTAACTAGATGTATTAGGGTTAAAGCATTTATTTCGACAAAAAGGTTGGGTGTATAAACGATAAAAGGTCATTTCTACACTTCACTTTTCACCTTGAATTTGGAAGAAAAGAAGTTTGGAGAGCTCATAGGTGAACATTGGCGGCTTGAAGTGAGATTCAAGCATTAGAGTGTTTCAATATTCAAATTGCGATCCAACGAAAAAGGTATTTTTTAGAAAAATTTGTAAGATTGTGATTTGGGAAAAATGAATACTCCTCTAGTAGTTGAAGTTAAAGATCGACCTCGTCCCAAATTTAAGTGGCATCCTTACAAATCCCTTGAGACCGATCCTCTAGGAGCATTTTATCCGTCCCATATGGAGTATTACACATAGAGGACATTAGGGTTTATATCCATGCCAATATTGAAGAACTAGGAAGTTCTCCACTAATGAATTTGTACAATAATCACATCATTGGTGAAGATTACTATGTAAATCCGAAACATAAAATCTTGGAAATAAAGAAATTCACATAGATGGTTAAATTTACCGTGTTTGAAGAGTCAGAATGAGTTCATTATGTTTTGAGCTGAGTGCATGATGAATTTATGTGGCTAACTATTCCATTGAAAATTACAAAGGAAGCTATCAGTGTAGTGATCGGTCTAAATTCTTCTGGTGGACTACCAATTCTAAAGTTTGTGAAAAACCAAAGGGTCATTGATGCTACAGGCTCTACATATGACATAAGGGTAATAAATAATGATAAAATTATCGATATAGATGTGAAATTTGCATCTATGGTCATTGGATACAAAATTTATCACTCTAGCCAAGACAACTCTGTGTCCAACACAACAATTTATGCTGCCTATCAAATGGTGAAGGAAAACATAAATTATGATCTCTGTGAACTATTGAGATGTTAGCTTATGGAAAATATGGCAACGATTAAGAAGGATAAGAAGAAATATTTCAAATATGGTACCCTGCTTTTGTGTTTGTTCTGTTATTTCATGGGTGAAGTTTTAGGAGTTGGAAAAGTTTAGTGGCAAAAGGACAAGCTGGTAGTTGAACAAATCAAAGATCTGTTATACAATGTTGTAGATTTTAAAATAAGGAATGCATCTATCTAGGGATACTTCAAAGGTTTTAAAACTATGATGCAAGTAAGGGAAATTATTCCAACCTCTATTGTAGAGAAATACAAGGACTCAATTTTCTTCATGGTGAGTATTGATCAGTGTATGATGGAGGTTGTTGATCCCAAGACAATCTGGATCATGCCTATGGGATATGAAGTTGATGGGAAAGTTTTGGATATGTATGATTAACACATACTAAGAAAACTAGTGGATTCGGTAGAAGAAAGGTTCGGTACATTTGCAGAGAAGGATAGATTGGTACACAACGACCTCAGAAAACCCACAATTACTAAAAGAGTCAGAAAAGAAGAAGTTCTTGCAGAAAGTATGGGAGTATCTACAAAATTACTAAAAGAAGCTAGAAAGAAAAAGAAAGAGGCTGAAGCAGCAAGGCACACAACTAAGGAAGCAACAAAAGGTCAATCAACTACTCTGGTAGCACCATCTACCCAAGATAGAATAACTAGAAGCTCTGCATCTCATTAAGTCCTTGCAAAACAATCAATCCCTATGAAAACCAAATCCAAGGGATTCAATAAAGATGGGAAGAGGAAGAAAGATAAGAGAAAAAGAGTGTATATGGCTATTTTTTATTATGAGAAAATAGTTTGATGAAGAAGTAAAAAGAAATTAGACACCAAGGCACCAAGGCAAAAACAATCACAAAATACAAGCCTTCTAGTGGAGATAACTAGACAAAGAAGAAAGCAAAGACTAAAAAACCAGGCATGCCAGTAAAAGAAATTGAAAAAGATGTGATTAAGGATGGGAACCTCAAACCTCTTTGTGAATGGTATGAGTCTTTTGATGAATCTATCAAAAGAATTCTTGAAGAAGCAACGATAAAGCACATGAATATTTTCAATAAAGTGTTGATAGAAATAATGCCAAATCTACCTAAAATTTTATATGACATATTGGAAATGAGGAGAGTTAACGCTAGAAATGAAGAAGAACAGATGAACTACTAAATCTTGCATTCGGAGTATTGGAGAAGATAATGCCATCCTATGTGAAAGATCCAATTGGTTCATCTTCCAGTGAATTGAAAAGGCTTATCAACTCAGTTGGCACTCACTTTGAGTCACTAGAAAAGCCATCCATGGTGAAAATGTATAATGAATTTTATGTTAAAAGGTTTGATGGATTGAAAAACATGACTGTCAAAGACAAAATCCTTTTAACTACTTGTGTAAAGAATGTGTAGAACGCCTTATCAAAAGGTGGTAAGATCTACAAAGCATGTTTGTCTTTTTCACAGTTTACTGAAGAAAATGAGGAAAAGGTAAAAGATCTGGAAAACTAGTTATGTACCATATCTGAAGCATTTGATCCTCTAACTGGTGGTATTGGAAAGATAGAGAGTGAAGTGATGTCTTTTCTTGATAAGATAAAAAATCTAAAGAATGAGAATGAAAAAATTATTGCAAGGACGTGTGAACTCAGAAGCATGATTTTTTCAAAAAAATGACATATTGACAAGTGCTCTAAAGGAGGGAGAAGAATCTATAGCAGTTGCTGATCTGGCTAACTTGGAATCTATTGAGACACAATCTTATTTTATTTTTGGTCATATCACAATCCTAAAAAGTCTCAAAAGAGTTTGGGATGCAAATTTGATTCAGTTGAAGAAATATTTTGTAGACATCCTTCAGCTTATGTAAGTTAAAGTAGTATTTTTGCATAACAGTTTTGATAAATTGATCCATATTTGATATGTGATCCCTAACTTTTCCATTGATTTCAAAGGGGGAGAAGAGTGGAGTGAAAAATGTTCAATTATCTCAAGGGTAGAATTGTATTTTGAATTTTTTGGTAGCAATGCAGTCTATCTTGGTACAGGTCTGACACTCAGTAATTTTTCACTAAGTGTTGCCATCAATGACAAAGGGGGAGATTTTTGGAAAGAGACACTTCTAGTATGACTTGGTGTTTTCATTGATGGAAAATCTAATCGATGATTAGATCCACACACTATCATTCGATCATACCAACAGAAAAATTGAAGATTGTCAAGGAAGAACAAAGTATCCAGTAACACAATGTTCATCGATCTATATGAAGATTTCATGTTATTATTTTGTATTGTGCATCGTAGGGAATGTTTGTTGGTATATTATCTATATTAATATTGAAGTGTAGTGGCTCGTATCAATTTGTGTGGAAGATAGAAGATTTGGCTGATGTATTCTCATTTTTTTTTGTATTGGGGCCGACTTCATGAACATATTAAGTCACGGATGTATGAGAACTAATTGGTCAAGTATTTCTATCTTTGTATATCTTTTTTTGGGTCCTAGCCAAGTTGTGGCCAACCATTATGGGTACACATTTCATATTTCTCATGATTTGAGCTGACAGTTGTAATTTTCTTGTGTTCTATTGAAGCCGACAAAGTGTAATTGAATCCTATGTTACTCATATATATGTATATATGATCATCCCTATCATTTTGATGTATGTGTGAAGTGTGTATTGGTGCGAATTGTGGTTAGAGCAGAGTAAAAGAGCGATAATGCATAGTTTCACTTACGCATAGAAGATCTGTGTTGTGTGTATAAGAAGAACAAAGTAGAAGTGAAAAATCAGTCTATAAGATAGCAGATCTATTATTGTACTTAATCAAAACTGTAATCAAACATTTGTAAATGCTAAATTTCTCAATTCAAACTCTCAGATGGTTTTAATTTGTTTCCTTGTAAGGCAGTGAGCTCTAGGCAGTGCACCTGAATGCAAGTTCATTCCCCATTTTATAATCTTCATTTGAGTATACTCAGATCAATTGTGGATTGGCCATCCACTGTGGTTTTTCCCCTAATAGGGTTTCCACATAAAAATCTTGGTGTTATGGTGTTGTGTTTGTTTTCATGATTATGCACTATGGTGGAATGTTACTAATACTTGATGATAAGGGTTAATGAAGTTAATTTTTTCACAACACTAAATAAAGGAAACATTAGGCTCGTTTATTGTTAATTATTCCCGAATTAATTAAGGAAAAAGGATACTTTTTCCATTACTTCATTTTTCTCCCACTTTAGTGAGAGTTTTCCCCATGAAAAACTCATAATAAAGTAGACATTCAAGAAACTTATGTATGTAGAAATAGAAAATATACTCCATCATACAATCAAAGACCAAGAAAAATAAAAGATCAAGCTTCAGTTGTTCCAACATGATGTGGAATGTGGTTGATTGTCTGAGAAAAGAATCAAGCTTTGAAAATCTATCCAACATGATGTGGACCAGGTCTAGGTTGTTTGTCCAAAATAATTTACAAGAGGAACATGATGTCCACTATGTAAATAACACACACACGCTCATTCTAGGGTAGTGAAACCTCAAGCCGTCCACTAGATGAGTATCCCAACGAGGTGGAAAATGAGAGAATCATATTAACCTCCCATACCATACCAAATTTATCCTCCTGACAACTTCAATAAGGCACCACAATGCTAAATGCTTATGAATATTATGTCTATAGGTTTTTGTTCAAAGGTTTCTTGCTTCGTGTAAGGTCTTCTTCTTAGGGACCATCATGCCTAATGTCTCCAAGAGATGATAAGTCAAGAATATCATATCACTACCTATGGGATGCCTTGCTTCACATCATGCCACTAAGGGAGAGTCATACACTTAGACATATTAGAATCTTGGAGGAAATCAAACCCAATGACACCACCAAGAAAAGGATGCATCACAAGAAAAAGAAAATCACACCATGAAATATGAAAAGTTTGGAGAGATGTCATTGATGCATGCCCCCACTTTAAAGTGGTTGATAAGACCATTTCTATGAGAAACTACTTTAAAGTAGCCAAATTTTTCTCCTTAGACATGAGAGCTTTCCTTGAAAAACCCTATGCAAAGTCATGTTTCTGAAATAAAGCTATGTTGTGAACAAGAAGGGAGGGGTTTCCCCCAAAAAGACATAAGGGATCTATAGATTCAAGGTTAGTATGTATTTTCTACAATGTTGTTATAAAGCTCAAAAATGTCATCATTCCCTAAATACTCATAGAACTTGAAGAATGATGTGCAAAGAAAGTGAAAACAAAGAAAAATCCTTTCAAGTCAACACGGAAGAGAACTAAATGTCTCAACACTTTGCATTCAATTCATTATGCACTTGCTCATCAATATTTCTAATTTCAATGACATCATATAGATTAATCACAACAAGAGGTCAAATGATAATGTCTCTTGAGGGTTCTTGTTTATGTTGTGGCGAGGGTATAGAGTCATCATGAATTTCTTCAAGTAAGTCCAGATTTTGATTTTTTTTGTTGCTTTGTTCTTCTTTATTTTGTAATCTACATGAGCGATAGCATGATATCTATTCCTACACTCTCTATAATTTTGGTCTCATTTTAATTTTGTGTCGATTTGTGTTTATGTAGGAGTGTGGTGTAGGAGCACCTACACCTCAACCTCCATTTTGGATCCTTTGATGGTGAATAGGTTAGGAAGAGTATTTTTGAGTCTTTTGAGTGTTTTCATCTTCAATAAGGTCTAATAATACCATTGAGTAAGATCTAGGGCGACTCTTTAAGTTTTGGAGTTAAAATGTAGAAAATTGCAATTTTGCAAAAATGTTGTCATGTAAGCCTTGAGAAGGAAAAATCCTAAATTTGTGCTTGGATATGAAAGTTTGAAATTTAAATGTTATAATAAGGCTATTTTGAAGCCATTAGGGTATTTTTAGGAGTCATAAGAGTTTAGGATTAAAAGTTGCTGCACAAAATGCAAAGTTGTCATGTTGACAATATGATGTAATCTCATTTTCATGTTGTAAACATGTTAACAACGGCTCCTTTATTGAAAAATTAGTTAAAGGAATTTTGGGAGGATGGGAACATGTTTATATATCCTCCATGGGGTCGAGGCATGAGGTTTGTTTAATTTTTGAAGCACCAATACAAAGAAAACTCTATTTTTGCTATGATTTTACAATGTTTTTTCCTGTTCTTGGGTGTGGTATGGTCCGATACTTCATTATATGGCCTTATAATTAATATGGATTCAAATAGGGAAGATTATTCTTTATTTTGGTGGTTATTTGAGTTAATTTCATCCAGTATTGAGTAAGTTACATCAATTTTAGTGAAAGTGGGTCTGAAACCTTGCAAAACAAGGGTTTGGTCACCAAAATGGATGTAATTCCCATTTCCAGAGTGGGAAAAATCTGAAACTTGGTGGATTGGTATATTTATGACTCTTTTAAATGCTGAAATTTTTTTCATAGTGAAAAATGAAGGTTTACAAAAGTTATGTGATGCCCTAGGTCTGGTTTTTGCCTTGTACAATCCAAAATGTGATCATTTGAATACATTATTTGTTGATTTTTGAGTATTTGAGTAAATATAATGGATGGAAAGCATGGAAAAGGTTTTGGGGAACCTGTTGAAGTATTTTAAAGGCATTAGGGGTGTTGGGGTGTGCCTTGACAAGTTGATTCCTTCCTTGCACAAGCCAAATGAAGCCTTTTGGTGGCTTGTAAATTAGTTATTTGATACACTTGCTCTTGGTGTTTGGTCCTATGCTTTTGGGGATATGTAAGGGTCTATTTAAGAAGTCTAAAAAATGGTTTATTTCTCTGTTATTTTCCTTTAACAAAGTTTTATCATGACTATCCTATTGGTGAGTTCTAGAAGGAATGCATGGCATAATGAAAGTGATGGTGGAAGGGGTGTTTCTGAGTGAAAAGCCAGGTTGGTTGATCATGTTTTGGCATGTTAAGAGTGTCTACATCATCCCCAAGTCCTGTTGATGTATCTGGGTGTGAAATTCAAGTTGAGTGAATAGGTTACCTTGTTGAAGTATATAGTTGAATAAGTGTGTCAAGTTGGGTGCTTCCCCTACCACTCTTCATCAGAGTGGGTTTATCAACTATAGGTTTCTTCTCTTCCTTGGGAGGAATGGAAGGAAAAATAGGAGGTTTATTAACCTCTTTCTATTTAGATTTTTAAACTTGTTTTATCTTAGGAGGCACAACATGATTATTTTGATTGTCTCATGGTCTCTTATAGGAAATTGCAGGAGGTTTTGTCATAGGCTACTCTTGGATATTTGGAAGGAGTTTTTGTTCAATCATTATGTCATTAAGGATAGGTGGCTCAATCATGGGTTGAGTAATATTTATAAGTGATAATTCTACTATACATTTTGCCTTGAAATTTTGATATGATTTGAAAAAGAAGTCCTCACGAGGTCCAATAGGTTCAATAGGATTACGCCAAAAGTAATCCAATTAAAAATTCCCCCAGGAAGACACAAGATTAAACCCACTATGATGCACAATAAATATATCATTGCCAAAGGGAATATTTAAACATTTATGCACAACCGAGGGGACGAAATTCATGGAGTGAAGCCATGGGTAGCCCAACTTCACAAGAAATTTGTTTGATTGTAGGATGATGATGAATGAGACATTTAATGTTTTTTCATCCAAGTTTTAAAGGGAGATTATCGAGCCTATTGTAGGACAAGCAAAACCATTACGTGTCTTGATCCATGCTTTCAATTTATTAGATGTATCTTGATAGAGTTCATGAAAAAATAGTAATTCTTCAGTGATCACATTGAAAAGAAGAAAATTAGGGGGGCTCTTTTTCATTTCTAGGGTTTTGGACCTAAAAAAAGAGAGGTCAACCTTCACACTCTTTTCATTCAAGAACAAGCCCTTGAGATTTCAATGTAAAGGAGATTGAAATCTAGAAAAGGGACTATTCTAGGGGATGAATGATGTCAAATGAGGGGTTCACCACCAAGTGTAAACTTGGAAAAGACAATGAGTTTCAAAACATAGTGTGATATGCAAAATGACCTAGAAAGATGAACAAAATATAGTAAAAAAACTATGAAATTGGAAGTGTGCACCTAGAAGACTGGAGAAGGTAGAATGGAAGTTTGGATAACTGAAAAATTTGTTGTTGAAGTTGACTGGGACTCATTCACCATGCTGGGTGAATCGGTCTAGTTTATGAGAAAATGCATTTAAGCAGGTTTCAGCCAAAGGGGTATCAAGATCTGTAAAAATATTGATTAGGCCTATATCATGGGAATGATTCACCAATAGTGGTGAATCAGTCCACGTCTACTTTTTCAGAAGTTCTGAATTGGATTCTATGTCTCTTAGTCTACTCTTTTATTTTTTACTAGTTTCTAGATTCGAATTTGTAAAATACCACTTGTAGGTATTCTCCAAGCTTCTCCAAGGGTTGATGACAACTTTGTCCACTTTAGGGATTTGAGAAATTTTCTCCAACTTTGCTTCTTGAAAAATCTACAACCTAGACATGCAAATCACATACAAGAAGAGGGAAAAAAATTGTGGGGTTAGAGAATAGAGGTTTGCCTTGGTCAAACCCCTTGTTGGTAATTAAACCTTGAAATGAAAGAAAATATGAATGGAAAATGATGAATGAACAAATGACATTGTTGTAACTCACCAAACCCTAGCAATAAGGTGCTATAAAAATGTAAGTAATGGCTGAAATGGATGTGGTCTTTGACTCTTGCTTGATTTGATAGATCTTGAATGAAACACTTGCTTGAATCACAAACCCCACACCATAATTGTTAACTCTAAAACAACATAATGTAATAAATATTTGACATGATGATTTATTCTTGAAGAATGCTCTTGAATGATTTATTATATGCCCTTGAATTCCTTGAATGCTCTTGTGAATGATAGGTTATGAATACTTGAATGCTTGGGGTGAAAATGAGTGAAAGAACCTTGTATTTATAATCAATTGTGCGAGAATTCTTGAAATTACAACACTACAAGAAAACATCATATCTAGGAGAATAAAATCCCACCAAAATTTTGAATTTTTATCACACAAGCCTCATTCGCCCAAGGTGGTGAATGAGTCCCATCACACATAATGTATGGGACCAAAAATGAAAAATGTCTAGAAATGTGTGAAACCTACATTGGGGCCAAAAAGACCTAGGTTGGACTCATTCGCCCAAGGTGACAAATGAGTTCCAAACACTAACTTTGGGCCACACAAGCTAGGAACACCTGAATTATGATTGGTCAATGATTGGTGTCAGGATTATCCTTGAAAAGATGCAATAAATGAGGCTTGTGGATGCAAAATAGGGCCATTTAAAGAATATGAAATCCAAATTATTAATGACAAGCCAAGAGGAATTTGAAAGGGTTTTACAATACTTTACAAAACTTCAAATAAAGAAATATTAATGTTGATTATGATTAAAAATATGTTTATTATGCTTAGTTAATTGATAAAACCCTAGAAAAGTGTGAAAGTGTGTTACAACACTTTAGAACACTTTTGCAAGGTACCATTAAAATCCATTAGTTCACAAGGGCACAAGACCTAATTTGAATGTGTTATACACATTACAACACTAAATCAAGGCAGCATTAAGCCAAAATCTAGAAGAAGGACCGTAGCGAGTGTGAAAATGTCCAAGGACCCATTTTCCGACACTACACACATTCTCTCCATAGACAAGATTAATTAATATCCCATTAGTAGGCTTGTCATTGATTCTTCAGAAAATGTCAAGAGGACCATCAGGTGCATGTTTAAGTATTCCTTTTTATGAGAAAGCAATGTCAAGAGGCATTTTTGTTGAGACCTTACGAGGTTTAGCTTCGATAAATGCTATCATTTTAATTGGTTGTTCTTCACTGTCATCTTTTATGTTTTTATCGTATATGTCAACATTCATCACATCAGTCTTTGTTTCTCTAGCTTTGACAAATGAAATAGTATGTTTCAACATGGGATATGTAAAGATTTATAAGTTTTGGTTAGGAAGAGCTACAAACTTATTACCTTGATCATTCATAGCTCCAATTTGTAGATGATTAGAATCAATAAGTTCTTGCACAAAATATTTAAGATGCTTACAATATTTTGTATCATTTCCATTTTGTTGGTGATAGTGGCAATAAGAATTTTATTGAAAGCCCACAGGAAATGCTAGATTAGGATCACACTCTTTAACAGGAGGTAAGGAAAGCATATTCTTTTCAACAAGTTGTAACATGATAATATGAAGGGTATCAAGTAAAGGAGTAAAATTTATATTCCTATCCCCAAAGGAAAAAGGATTTATCATTTTTATAGTAGCCACTTGGTTATTATATTTTTGACTTGGTTGAGGGGAGTTAAGTTGTAAAAATCCCTTGTTTTTCTTCTTGAAAGGTTGGTAACTATTTTGAGTTGCAGATTCAAAATTTTTAGGATGGTTAGGGGGGTTTTTCACATCACAACCACAAGACATATTTTGATAACCACAAAGGGCCATACATAATTATGTAAAGGATGGGAATCTCAACATCTCAAGTTTTTTTTGGAGCTTGTTTGTAAGTTGGCAATAAACATTCATTGAAATTCAACATCAGGAATCTTAATGTTTACTTGTGAATAAAGTGTTTGGTATCTTGCTATGAAATTAGTCACTTTCTCATCATCCTTTTTTTTGCATGTCATTAAATAATCTAGGGTAATCTTGGGACCCATGTGAATTGGAAGTGGTTGTAAAAGTCATCAGCGAGCTCATTGAATGAACCAATTGAATTATTCGATAAGGAAGAGAACCACTCTAAAGAAGTATCCTTCAATGATCTAGGAAATAGTTTAACCAAGAGTTTATATTCAAAGATTAAATCACTACATAAGGTTGTAAAAGTATAAACATGGCTAACATGATCTCCTTTCCCACCATATTTATCAAATTAGGGAACTTCTATGCCTTGTGGTATTTGTGCTCTCAATATCTCCTAGGATAACGGATTGGTTTTGATGTATTGAGAATGTTGACAATTGTTGTTTTGATTTAGGGTTGCAACTTGTTGTTGGAGGGATGACATGGTTTTCAAGAGTGTGTTAAGGATATCATCATTTTTATTGTAAGGTGGAGGGGAATAAGGTGGAGTGGTGTATGCATGTGGAGGAAAAGTGAATTGTAAGTTTTTGAGAGAGGATGGTTGAGGAGATATTGTATTAGAATGAACAAAGCTAGAAGGATTCCATGTGGAAATAACTAAGGAAGTGTTCACATTGCTAGTAGGTTGAATTGTTATGGTAACTTGAGTACTAGTGTATGTAGGAATGGAAATCAGTATTGTTGAATAAGGAATCAAAGTTCCACCTTGTCTTTGAGTACACCCCAAAGCTTGAGTACAACTAGTCATGGTAGAGATGGTGTTAACATCAAGAACATTGGTTGTAGGCATGGAAGTCATGGGAAATGAAGTATGCAAACTATGATCCATAGAGGGTTGATTATCAACACTATTAGGAAGAGAGAGAGAGAAAACCCAAGATCCATGATGAATGGTATGTCATGGGATGATATGAGCCTCAAAATACATCTAAAAATAGTATTGCTAATAGGACACCACATTATAGAGCTCATGCAAGATTTCACAAAATTAGTGTACAAACCCAAAATGGAAAGAGGGTAAAGTGTAATGCAATGATCTAGAATGAAATATGTAAATGTAATTTTCAGATTCTAAACAAGGTAATTTCCTAATTACAGTATGCAAAAATTTAAAAATGAAATGTAAGTAAAAATTTGAATTTAGACAATGAACTCAATGAAGTAAATTAAGCTAGATCTAATGAAATGAATGAAAGAGAAATTCCAAAAAATGAAACAAAAATCTGACAACAAAAAGTTCAGAAGCACAAAATAGAAGATTTCAATTTCCAAAAATTCAGATTTAGGTATCATTAGGTACTCATTCACCCTAGGGAAAATGGGTCCTAGATTAGGGTTTTGGAATTGATTTTTACAGATTTTTAAGCCTTTTCTAATGATTTTCAGATTCAGGTATGCTACAGTAAGTTTCAAGTTTAGTTTTCTATAAATGGAATATGAAATGCAAGTTGAAAATGTGAGGAAATGATGAATTACAAGCTCGCTAGTTTGATATGAATTTTTTTTTTGATTTTTAAATAAAATTTTATATGATCTAAATGATATGCAAGATGACTAATTTTTATGTATTTTTCAGATTTAAAGAATGCAAACATTGTAATTCTAAAAACCTAGATGAGATGCAAACTTGAATGAAAATTAAGACACCCTAAATGAGATATAATTGAATGCAAATGAATGGAATACATAATCTAAGATGAAATGAGAGACTCTAAAAATTAGAAAATTACAATGTCAAGAAGTTGGGTTCACCAAAATGAAACATATAAAAAGAGGGTTCGCCCCAAATGGGATTGATCAAATGGAGGAACCCAAATTTTTGGCTAGATGTTTCACTCAATTATAAGAAGTAAAATTCATATGTAACAATAAAAAAAAAACCTAACTATTATAACAACAAAAAGGAAGGTTTTTAGATGCTAAAATGATGTGTACCTTTTTGGAAAAGTGTTGTTTCGAGCCTCACTGAGGACTCATTCTCTCAGTGGTGAATGGGTCCCTATTAGGGTTTTGAATAATTAGTTTTAGGATCTTGCTCTTCAATGTCTGAACTCTCAGATCCTAGGTGTTTAGCTCCCAAAATTCGGAAATAAATTTTGTAGATTACTTTCGGTGATCTTGCAATAAATATGAATACTTTTACAACTTTGTAACTTTGAAATTTTTTGCAAATTTTGTTCTCCACTTTATCTTCAACCTAAAACCTACAATCAAACATCAAGATAGAAGAAATATTGTTGATTGTTAAGGAATAAGGGTTTTTCTTTGTAAAACCCTATTTTGGTAATTAAACCTTATTATGAAACAATGAAACATGAACATGAAACATGAAACATGAAACATGAAACATGGAACATGAAACATGAAACATGAAACAATGATACCTTGGATGAAGTATTGGATTACAAATCAACAATCTAGCATGAAGTGGCTTTCAGGAATGTAGATCTTTGTTTAGTTAAAAAATTAGGCTTTACCACCATGAATGAATAAGATAATAAACCACTAATTTATTTTTCTTATTAAAACATTCAGTTATGAGGGACAAAACATGCAAATAACAATCAAAAGCTAACCCTAACTATTATAGCAACTATGATGGGAGTTTTTAGAGCTCAAAATGATGTGTACCATGTAGAAAAATTTATGTTTTTAGAGGAATCATTCACCCTTAGTGGTGAATGGGTCCTTGTGAGGGTTCTGAAAACTAACTTCTAGGTTGATTCCTCTTAGCCTGCACTCCCAGATCCCAAGTTTTCACTGCTTTGATGGAACAAGCCCTACTTAGGACTCATTCACCTTTAGTGGTGAATGGGTACTTTTAGGGTTTGTGAAAACTAACTTATGGGTTTTGTTCTCTAATGTTTGCACTTCCAAATCCATAGTTATCAGCTCCTGAAAGTTTGAAATAAATTTTGTAGCCTCCTTTCCTTGTTCTTGCACTACAAATGACAATCTTGCAACTTGAAAACTTTTGAAATTTTTCTCCAAACCTTACTCTTCAACCTAAAACTTGCAATCACACATGTAAGAGGAGAAAAATGTTGTTTGTTAGGGGATAGTGGTTTGCCTCGATCAAACCCATTTTAGGTAATTAAACCAAATGATGAAATAATGAAATAGAAGCATGAAACATGAAATATGCAATTCATGATACCTTGGATGAAATCTAAAAACTAACATGAAGTGGCCATGGATAATATAGATCTTGATCTCAAATTGATATGAGATGATGATTGCAAGAAGGATTTTCAATGCTACACCAACAATCTTGGCTCAACAACATGCATGAATACATAAAATCCTTGACATGATGAAATGATCTTGAATTGCTGCAAGAAACCTTTAAAATATTCCAAGACCACGCTTCAGGTAGGTGAAAGTACATCAAAAACCCACCTCAAAAATGCATAGAAAGGGGTGTCCTATGTGGAGAGGACACCTTGCACTAGTAAAAATGAATGGGTCCTAGCAGAATTTTTAGGATACCAGATTTGCCAAATTAAATGTCATACAATATCATTACTGGGTGTTGGGATAGATCCTTGAAAAGGGGGCTTGAATTTGAATTAAAAGGGTCAATTAAACTCAATTAACGACCATTAATTAAGGGGACCCTAGATAAATGTGAAATTTTGTTACAACACTTTACAACACCTAAATAAGGTACAAGTTAAATATATTTTATTTGAAAAAGTGGCCCACTAGTCTTAATTAATTAAATAAATCCTACAAAAGTGTGAAAGTGTGTTACAACACCTTAAAATACCTTTGAAAAGGACCAATTAAGGTACATTTTAGTCAAACAAAGGTCCTAGAATGGTGTGAATGTGTACAACACATTAATCTAGTGTAGGAAAATGCATACCCTTGCATTTTCACACTTGTTTGGGCCCACCTTGCTTTATTTATCCTTCTTTATATCTTAATTGGCCCTATTTTGCATCCAAAAGCCTAATAAACTACATATTTTTCTCGTAAATCTTGACAATCATCAAAGGGAAAATGAGAACTTAATGTTTCTATCTATGTGTCCCTAATTTTTGGGTTGGGACTAAAATGCCACCTAGGGTGTCTTAGTCCCCCAAAGGTCTTGGGACCCTGATTTTGAACACACCTAAAAAGGTCCCTTTTTGGAGTGTATTCCTCGAGAATTGAGCCTCGAGACTAAGGCGCCACCTTGGGCATCTTAGTCCTCATTGGCTTATTTTTGGGATTTAATTTCAAATTCTGGCAGGATTTATCCTCCTTCAATTAATATTTTCCTATGTCGGCTTGGTGTGATGTAATTTTAGGATATTAAGCATAGATAAGTATAAATACAAGGTTCATTCATTCATTTTCAGCCTAGCAACTTGAGTATTCATTCCTAATAGAAAATTGAGTTCACAAGAGAATTTAAGAGCAATTATTCAAGCATTTTGGAGACATCATCAAGATTCAAGCATCATATCAAAGGCTATTCTTGCATCATGTGTGTTTTTGTGCTAAAATTTGTGATGTAGGCTTTGTAATTCAAGAAAGTGTTTCAATCAAGATCAAAATCATTCAAGAAAGAGTTAAGAACCACATCCATTGTATCCATTTCACACAAGTTTGAAGACTTTACATCAAGGATTTGGTAATTTGTAGCATTGCATGTTGTTCATTCATCATTTCCCTTCATTATTCTATTTTTATTTAAAGGTTTGATTACCAACAAGGGGTTTGACCAAGAAAAACCCCCATTTACTAACAATCAACAAGTTTTTCCTCTCTTGCATGTTTGTGATTGTAGATTTAGGTTGAAGACTTGAAGATCATTTGAAGATCATTTGAAGTGAAAAGTTTCAAAGTTGCATTGCAAAGTTTCCATCTTCATGGAAACTCGCCTACAAGCCAGATCTGGACGATTTAGGACCTCAAATCTGAGAAGAAGGAAGCGCAGACATTTGAACTCAAGACCACATTCAATGTTTTTCAAAAATCTAGAATGGGACTAATACACCATGTAGGGCATATTAGTCCTCCTAGGGGTATTTTTCAGAGATTCTTTGAGATTTTGTTATGAGATCTGAAGATTTTGCATTTGCCCCAAAAAATAGCAGTGGGACTAAGACAATAGTAACGGTGTCTTATTCCTCCATAGCACTTTTTGACAACATTTTTTTCATTTTGAGAATCCTCATTACACATCCAAACTTCCCAAGTACACATACCCTAACTTAGTGTAGCTTAATTTCATCATTTGCACTCATTATTTGACTTGCATTACTAGGTTTTGTAGGCCGAATGCTTATTTATCTTTTCCAAGAATTTTCTTGGTGGTGAACCCCTTAAAGCTTAAAGAACCCCCCTCCTAGGTCCTCCTAGCATCATACCATATTTAACATTAATCAATTACAAAACTACTCCAAGACACCATTAATTCAGTTTTAGTGTCAATTATCCCAAACCAAGCGAAAAGGCTTATTTTTTCTGTTACTACATTTTTATTGCAAGAATGGAAAGATGAATGGAAGTGTTGTCATTGATGTCAACCGGTCAGCTGGTTATCTACTAGTTGTTGTTGATTTTATATGTTGAGGATATTGAGAAAATTGTATAAAAAGAAGGTTATAGATTGTCAGCTGTTGAGGATGTTGGTTTGGTACTTGTGAACTATGTTTTCTGTGTTCTGATTGAGGTCAGAGAGAATTTTTGTTGGTCCACATTTCTCTTTATGGTTCTAGAGTTGTGTTTCCTTGGTTCTATCGAAGATGGTTTCAACATTTGGAAGTATTGAGCTTAATTGATGTATGTATTTTACACTAGTTTGGTCGACCGTGTATCAAGCACTATCTTCAAAGTTGATGAAGCATGTTGGATCTATTATGGGTCTCGATGAAGAATGTGTTTGGGTCACCATAATTCTAATTCCACCCTAGGATTTTTGGAGCTGACCTAATTTGACTTTGAAGTTGGATGGACGACTTTGTATCTTTTCAAAGTTGCAGATAGTATAAATACAAAATACACTAGTAATGGAAAGTGTACATAAGAAAAGAAGATAAGTGAAAGAGCAGATGTGAATTTGACGCTATTATGAAAGTGTGTGAGTTATGTGTGTGGTTGATTAGTGTGAAGCTTAATGTTGATTTTCCAGATGCAGTGAGTAGAAGGAGAACTCTATCATTCATTCAAGTGGATCAATGATTGTGGTGGAATCCTTTGTTGCATTGGGATTGTTTTCTCTCTATAACAAGTCTTATTTGTATCTCTATGGTAGTGAGCCATGTAGGTAGTATCCCTGTAGATAGTGAGTCCAAATAGTGAGTCCTTATTCTAGGAAGTGAGCCTTTTTTTAATTAGTTTTGATATTCTCTATAGTGTGAGTTAATCCTCACCGTGATTTTTCCCTCATTGGGTTTTCCATGTAAATCTAGTGTTATTGTGTTTGTGCATTGGCATTGGATGGTTAACTACTTAATTAGTTTATGTGTTAGTTACAGTAAATAAATTTGAGGTTAAAATATGTGACAACTGATTTACTCCCCCTCTTAGTTGTCCTATCCAATAATTGGTATCAGAGCTTGGTTCCTTGGTGAAGAGATTAACCGCTTGAGGAAGGTCCGGGATGGCTAGTAAAATGATCTATGATTATCCAAGGTTTGATGGAACTAATTATGGTATCTATAAAGTATTGATGTAAGAATATCTAGAGTATTGTGGATATGATGTAGAGAAATCTTATAAGAAACCCTACACTACTCCTACTAATGGTATGAGTACACCTAAAGAAATTGGAGAAAATGAAGTGAAAAATAAGGCAAAGTTAATCTTGAAGAATAGTCTAGTACATTCCAAGTTGATTAAGGTTCAAAGTTTGAAGACAACTAAGGAAGTCTAGGATTCTTTAGAAATAACACACGATGGTGATGAGAGGGTAAATGAGGAAAAATTATAGAATCTGGAAACACAGTTTGATCTTTTACACATGTCCAAAGATGAGAATATTAAAGCCTATGTACAAAGATTAGATGAGGTTGTGGCTGGAATGTGATCCCTTAGCACTAATATAGATGAAACCATAATTGTAAAGAAGATTCTTAGAACTCTTCTTGATGCTTACAGTGAAAAGGTGAGTGCTATTGAGCAGACTATAGAATACAAGAATTTTAATAAGGATCAGTTGCAAGGATTTTTGACATCTTATGAGATGAGGAAGCTGAATCTAAGAAGTGGAGGTAAAAGAGAGACTACTTTTAAAGCTACAAAAATTGAATATCTGTATGACAAAAAATTTGATGAAAGCAAGGCTAACTTTGTAAGAAGAATGAGAAAAGGCTTTGGTAAGTATGAAGGTAAATTTCCCTTTAAGTGTATTAGTTTTGGAGAAATTGGTCACTATGCTGCAAAGTGTCCGAAAAGAGCTAAAAGGAATAAAAAAAGATATGAGAAAGAAAAGAAAGGAAAGAAGATTAACATAGCTTACTATGTTAATGAGAATGCTAGTATTTCAGATGAAGATTCAGAATATGAAGATCCAAATGATAATGAACGCTTATTCTTGGCAATTAAGAATGAACCTACTTCTACTAAATCAAAAAGACAGTCAAAAGAAAGTCCTCTAGAGAAGGAGAAGGAGAAGGAGAAAAATGATGGTACAATTATCATTGCTCTACATGCTAAACAAGAAAATAATTTTTGGGTAGTTGATAATGGTTATTCACATCACATGATTGGTGACAAGAGTAAGTTTGTGAAACTTGAGATATATGATGGAGGTCTAGTTATGTTTGGAGATGATACTGGTGCTAAAATATATGGGATAGGTTTAGTAAGTTTTAATGACATGCATCATACTATTGGTGTTTAGTATGTTAAGGCTTTAAGGCATAATCTATTGAGCATTGGTTCGATGTGCAGAAAAGGATATGATCTTATGTTTAATGATGAGAAATGTGAGAGTTGGAAAGGATCTGAAACATTGATTACTATAGGAAATAAATCTAAAGGGAATATTTATCAACTTAAAGGTGCTGATGGAGGATGTTTTATGACTCAAATAAATGATAGTTGGCTATGGCATAGGAGAATGTGTCACATGAATTTTGATAACTTGGTAAAAATCAGTTTTATTCAGGTCGTGAGAGATCTACTGAGAATTACAAAGCTTGTAAATGCTATCTATAGGAATTACTAGTTTAGGAAGAAAATAAGAAGTCATTATAGATCAAGAGAACAATATACTATTGGATTGTTGGATTTTTTTCATACAAACCTTTGTGGTCCTATGAGAGTGCGAAGTCTACTTGCTGAAAGGTACTTTATGCTTTTAATTGATGATTATTCTAGATATACATGGGTTACATTTCTAAGAGATAAATTAGATGCATTAGATAGATTCAAGACATTTAAGGCTATCGTTGAAAATGAGGTGAATTTGAAGACTAAATTCTTGAGATCTGACAAAGGTGGAGAATTCACCCCCTATCAGTTTAATATGTTTTGTGAAGTGCATGGTATAAAGAGACATCTATCTGCTCTGATAACTCCTCAGCAAAATGGATTTGTTGAAATGAAAAATAGAATAGTTTAAGAAGTTGCTAGGTCAAAGATCACTAAAGCCAGATTACTGAAAGTTTAATGGAAAGAATATATTCACACTACTATATATGTATTCAATCAAGTTCATACAAGAGCAAAAAAGTACAAAGAATCCTTATAAGCTATGATACAAAAGAATCCCTACAGTCAAATATTTCAAGGTTTTCATAGACAAATGTTATATCAAAAGAGATGAGGAAACTTTGGGAAAGTTTGATGCAAGAAGTGATGAAGGAATATTTCTTGGATACTCTACTAAAAGAAAGGAATACAAATGTTTCAACAAAATATTATGGAAAATTTTAGAAAGCTCAAATGTGAAGTTTGATGAAACAATAAAGAATTCTATTGATATTGATGGGTATATGTCTAATAAACAAAATTGTACAAGAATAGAAGAAGTTGTGGAAGAACAGGATAAAGATGAGAAATAAAAGAAGAATGAAAGTGAAGAAGATGCTCCGGTGATGTCCCCTAGGACACCAAAATATGTACATATGAATCATTCAGAAAGTAAGATTTTTGGAGATAAGATAAAATGTGTGTTAACTAGAAGAAAAGTTGTTGTTGAAGTAAATTTGTGCTTATTCCCTAAGATTTAGCCAAAGTTAGTAAGTGAAGCCTGTAAGGATGAACATTGGAAGGAAGCAATGAAAGAAGAACTTTGGTAGATTGAGAAGAATTAAAATTGGGAATTGGTCCCAAGACTGTAAAAAAAAATCATTGGATCAAAATGGGTATTCAAAAACAAGCTAAATGAGAATAGAAAAGTTGTCAGAAACAAAGCAAGGCTTGTGTGTAAAGGCTATTCAAAAGTAGAAGGTATATATTTTCAAGAGACTTTTCTCTGATAGCAATAATGGAAGATATAAGTATGTTCTTGGCATTGGCTGCTTATAAATATTTCACTGTCTATTAGTTGGATGTCAAGTCAACAGTTTTGAATGGTGAACTAGAAGAAGAGGTCTACATGGAACAACCAAAAAGATTTCAGCTAATAGATCAACTAGATATGGTGTGTAGATTGAAGAAATCTTTATATGGATTGAAGCAAGATCTTAGAGCCTGGTATGCAAGGATAAATAAGTATTTGAGCTAGCAAGGATTTAACAAAGGTACGACAAACATTAATTTATATTTCAAGACTGAAAATGAAAAAATCCTAATTTTTGTTGTATATGTTGATGACATTATATTTGGAGGAAATGAAAAGATTTGCAAGATTTTTACAAAAGAGATGCATAAAGAATTTGAATTGTCTATGTTTGGTGAGATGAATTTATTTCTTGGGCTACAAATTAATCAATCAGAGGAAGGAATTTTTATTTCACAATCTAATTATGTGAAAGAGATGTTGAAACGATTTGGAATGGATGGTTCCAAACTAGTAAGTACTCTTATGGTGACTGGTTGTAAGTTGGGTAAAGATGATGATTCACCTAAAACTGATCAGAGCAAGTATAGATCCATGATTGGTGGAATACGATATTTGACTGCTACTAAACCAAATATTATGTATGTGATTTGTCTTATGGCTAGATTTCAAGAAGATCCAAAGGAAACACATGTTACTATAGTTAAAAGGATATTCAGATATTTGAATGGAACTCCAGATTATGGATTATGGTATCCTAAAGATATTGACTTAACACTTAGTGCTTATATAGATGCAGATTGGGCTGAAAGTATAGATGACAAAAAGAGTACTAGTGGTGGTACATTCTTTCTTGGATGTAGATTGGTGGAATTATTGAGTAAAAAGTAAGATTTAGTCTCTTTGTCAACTGTTGAAGCTGAGTATATTGTTGTTGCATCTTGTTGTACACAAGTTTTATAGATGAAAAAAACATTGAAGGATATCACAGTGTTGTATGATGATCCCATTTCTATCTTCTATGATAATACACGTGCAATTAACATTTCAAAGAATCCTGTAATGCACTCAAGAATGAAGCATATATCCATTAGGTATCATTTCTTGAGAGAGAAGGTCATGGAGAATGAAGTCAAGATTGAGTATGTTTGAAGAAAAGATTAGATTGTAGATATATTTACAAAGGCCCTTCCTAAAGATAATTTTGAGTATCTCCAAGATAAGCTAAGGGTTATTGCCCCTCCTTTTACAAACTAAGATACATTTGGAGAAGCATCAGTCTGATAGATTCATGGTTCTATCATTTTGGACTGATGTTTTTGGTGGCTACCTCTCAGGGGGAGCAAGCATTTTTTAAGTGTTGTCATTATGAGTATTTTGTTTTTATGTCAAAGGAAGTTTCAATGAACATATATTTTTTCCTTTGACATTGATGTCAAAGGGGAAGAGAAAGAGCATGTGAAGAGGAAAGAAAGACAATAAGAGAAAGTAGTGGATGATGAAGATGATATTCTAAGGGGGAGAAACAAAAGAAAAATCTTGAGAAGTTTTTTTAGAGCTGGTATGTATCTTTGATGGTTTTTAAAACCATGTGTTGCCATCAATGACAAAGGGGGAGATTGTTGCAAGAATGGAAAGAGGAATGAAAGTGTTATCATTGATGTCAATTAGTCAGATGGTTATATACTAGTTGCTATTGACTATATATGTTGAGGATATTGATAAAATTGTATAAAAAGAGGGTTACAGGTTGTCAGCTATTGAGGATGTTGGTATGGTACTTGTGAACTATGTTTTCTATGTTCTGGCTGTGGTTTGGGAGAATTTTTGTTGGTCCAGATTTCTCTTTATGGTTTTAGAGTTGTGTTGCCCTAGTTCTATTGAATATGGTTTTGACATTTGGAAGTATCAAGCTTAATTGATCTATGTGTTTTACACTGGTTTGGCTGACCATGTGTCAAGCACTATCTTTGAAGTTGATGAAGCGTGTTGGATCTATTATGAATCCTAGTGAAGCGTTTGTTTGGGTTGCTCTCATTCTAATTCCACCCTAGGATGTTTGAAACTGACCTAATTTGAATTTGAAGTTGGATGGACGACTTTGTATCTTTTCAAAGTTGGATATGGTATAAATATAGAATGCGCTAGCAATGAAAAGTGTACATAAGAAAAGAAGGAATATAAGTGAAAGAGAAGACACAACTTTGATGCTATTCTGAAAGTGTGTGAGTTATGTGTGTGGTTGATTAGTGCAAAGCTTAACACTGAGTTATTCATTAGGATTGTTGTCTCTCTATAAAAATTCTTCTTTGTATCTTTGTGGAAGAGAGCCATCTGGGTAGTATCCCTTTGGACAAATTTCGGACAACGAGTCCTTATTCTAAGCAGTGAGCTTACTCCAGGAAGTGAGACTTTTTGTAATCGGTTTTGATATTCTCTATAGTGTGATTTAATCCTCACCGTGGTTTTTCCCTCATTGGGGTTTCCACGTAAATATTGTAGAAGTTGAGCAAATACAACTTCATAGGAGCCTAGTGACCTCTGCAAGCGAAGAATACTTGTTACAAGGAGAAGCAACAAAGAGAATGCAAAAAAATGTGGAGCTTTGTATTCACCAAATGTAAAATAAATAATAATACAAAAGAGAAGTTTACAACCTCATATAGGTCAAAGAAACCCTAAAAAGGAAAACCCTAGGCTTGCACATTAATAATTAATAAAATAATTAATTATTATGCACCTAATGTTAGCTTAAGTGTAAAAGAGATAAAAGGAAACTTTAATTAATTAAACAAATATTGTTTAATTAATCAAGTAAATAACCAATTACTCTAACACCCCCCCTTAAGCTAGACTTAGGGAGAAGCTAAAACCTAGAAGAAGCTACTGAAAGCAAAAAGAAATCGGTCCTGGCAACAAGGCCATATTAGGTACCCAAGTACAAGGAAATCTATATGAAAAGGAGAAAAGGAGAAAACCCAGTGGGAAAAAACTCCTCTCCAAAAAGTGATAGAAGAACATGTTGAAAGAAACATGAAGGAAGGAAGGCCTCATAAAGACCCCCCAAGGATAACTTCCTTCACCCCAAGCATAGAGAGCAACTGAAGATAGCGCGGCAATGCAAAAGGCTTCATGAAGATGTCTGCAACCTGCTCGACAATGGGAATATACTCCAAGATGAGAAAACCATCCTGAATCAACTGTCTAATGAAATGCATATGAAGCTCAATGTGCTTCATCTGCTGATGCTCCACTGGGTTGCGAGAAATGTGTATAGCACTCTGACTATCACACCAAAGAATAGTGGGACTATCAAGAGGAAAACCAAACTCAGTCATCAACTGTCAAAGCCATAAAATCTCCTGAATAGCAAACACAACAACTCGGTACTCAGCCTTTGTAGATGATAATGCATGAGCAGTCTGCTTCTTGGAAGACCATGTGATAGGACCAGAGCCAAGATAGAAAACAAATCCAGAAGTAGACTTCCAATCATTGACATCACCAGCCCAATCTGAGTTAGTGTAGCCAACAATGTGAGGATCCCTGATGTGTAGTGAATGCCATAAGAAGTGGTTCCCTAAATGTACCTCAAAATATGCTTGGCAGCTTGCCAATGACTCTCATGAGGATCATGGAAGAATCGAGAGACAAGGCCAACCGTAAAGGAAAGATTAGGATGAGTGTGAGTCAGGTACAACAAACTGCCAACCAACTGCCTATAAAGTGTAGAATCTACTGAAGGAGTGGGGCAAGTAGTAGTCACAAAAACCCCTGACTAAAAAGGTGTGGGGGTAGGCTTGCAATCAAGCATGCCAAAGCGCTAAAGCATATCAAGAGAATACTTCTGCTGGAAAATGGAGATCACATAAGAAGATTGAATCATGTGAAGACCAAGAAAATAGTGCAAAAGACCGAGATTTGTCATCTCAAACTACTCCATCAAAGCTTGTTGAGCATGTTGAATCATAGAGAATGAGCTACCTGTGATGAGGAGATCATCAACATAGAGCACAAGAATCAAGATTTCACCCTCAAGATTCTGAATATAGACTGTGGGATCATAATGATAGCGTGTGAAACCAGTGGAGAGCAAAAAAGAGTCCATCTTCTCATACCAAGCCTGAGGGGCCTGTTTGAGACCATATAATGAATGCTGAAGTCTACAAACCAAAGAAGCATCCTACATAAATCCCTGAGGCTGCTCCATATAGATCTCCTCCTGTACATCACCATGCAAGAACACACACTTCACATCCATCTAAAAAATGGGCCATCCCCTAGAAGCTGCAAGTGATAGTACAAAGTGAATAGAATTCATCTTGGTGATAGGGGAAAATGTCTCGGAGTAATCAATACCCTCAACCTAGGAGAAACCCTTCACAACAAGATGTGCTTTGTACTTATCAATAGAACCATCAGTAGCATACTTGGTGCGATACAACCATCTACACTGAACCATTTTTCTGCCCTTAGGAAGAGGATAGAGATCCCAAGTACTATTCCTCATCAAAGAAGAATACTCCTCCATAGCACTATCCCACTCAAGGTGACCTGTCACCTCTAAAAACTTCTAAGGATCCTCTAAAAGAGCATGACTCAAAAGACTGGAACCCGCAATATGAGAACGGGTGTGACGAGTGTCTGAAGGATCACCTCCCATAGATCTTGCTGCCTCAACAGTAAAGCGAGCCCATTTGGGCATCTGAGGTGGAGCAAGTGAAGGTGGAGATGGGGGATCATCAAAATCCTCATCAGAATCATCCTCAACATAATCTTGAAGAGCAGTAGTGGGAGGAGTAGGTAGTGAAGTAGACACTGGAGACAGGGTATCCACTATGGGAGGGCGCTCATCAAACTGGACATCCTGTCGAAACAGGACCTCTCTGAAATCAAGATCAAACAACCTGTACACCTTAACATCCTCATAATAGCTGACAAAAATGAGGGGTCAACTCTTCCGCTCCATGACTCTCCTCTAAGCATCAGGAATAAATGCCCATGCCTCACTACCAAATACTCGGAATGATGAAACATCAGGCTTGTCATGAGACCAAGCCTCCATAGGAGTCATATGTCGAATCACCTTATGAGGCATTCAATTCTGAATATAGTTGGCACAATTGACTACCTCAGCCCAAAAAGATGAATCCATGGACCTGGACTAAATCATACAATTCGCCATCTCCCGTAAAGTCCTATTCTTTCTCTCAGTGACACCATTTTGCTGAGGGGTATAGGGAATAGTAAACTGATGCTATAAATCATGTTTAGTGCAAAAATATCTGAAAGCCTGATTTACATACCCCCCCCCCCCATTATCTGTACGTATTCTCCAAATAGAAAGGCCAGACTGCTTCTCTACAAATGTCTTGAAGATTCGAAAGGAATCAAAGACATCAGACTTGTACTTAAGAAAGTACACCCATGTGCATTTGGAGAAGTCATCAATGAATGTGAGTACATACTTGGCCCCATATAAAGAAGGAGTGGGAAATGACATGAGGTCACTATGAATCAACTCCAAGGGTGCCAAAGCACGAGTTCCTCTTCCCTTCAGAAAGGGATCCCTGTGATGCTTTCCAAGCACACAACCATGACAAACACCGTCAGTGCAGGAAATCTATGGAAGACCAAGAACAGGTGCCTGTGTACTCATCTGCTAAAGATATCTATAATTGACATGGCCCAAATGCTCATGCCAAATCTTACTCATTGAATCTGCATGTGCTATAAGAGATGAACTTGTACCCTCAGAAGGGTCAAATCCATCAAGTCTGTAAAGATGAGATGCAGTATCAACACTCCTAGTAGCCACAACCAGATTAGAGTCATGGAGGTCCCAAATAACCACATCATGTGGTGAGAACTCAATTGTCTTATTGGAGCTAGTATGGAAAATTTGATAAATGGATAGGAGGTTCATCGAGATGTTAGGAACAACCAAAACATCCTGTAGAGTGCCCCCATCCAAAGAGAAAGAACCTAAACCCAAGACGGAAAGCTGTGTAGAGTCACCCACTGCAATCTGTGAAGTACCACAAGAGGCAAGAGAAGTGACCAACTGCTGAGTGTGAGTCATATAGTGAAAAGCACCAGAATCTAAAATCCAAGTGGACCCATAGGTCGATGCTCGAGTAGTGAGAGCATGGCCTTTCCCTGTGGAAGGAGAAGACGACTGAGGTGAGGAGATGTGATGCTGCTGAATGGCTTCCTCTAAAGCCTCTAATCATTTTCAACACCTGGAAATTGGATGTCCTTCTTTGCCATAGAAGTTACAAGTGTCTCCTGATTTCTGCTTAGTCTTGGAGGAAGACTCACCAGACTTCAAAGATTTCCCTTGTTTTGGATTAAGTGGTGGTTTGGAGGAATTCTCATTGCCTGCAAAATATTTCTTGGGCTTTGGTTTCTGCTTCTATTTCTCCTTATATGACTGAGAAACCAATTCTTTGTTCTTTGATCCTGAGAGCATATCCATCTGAGAAAGGTGTGACTGCTCACGAGACAAACACTCACAAAACACATCAAAGGTAGGCATGGTAAAATGAGTACCCAGGCCATCCATGGTGGAATAGAAAGAAGAAGAAAATATCTGAAATGGACCATGAAGCTTTGATAGGATCAAGTAAATGCACTATGTGTCTAACTTATTCTTGCCACAACCCTGTAAAATAGTGCGAATAGTTTTAAACTTGTTCAAAAAATCCTCAATAGTGGGAAATGATTCAGGTAACAGTGAAGTTAGCTCTGCCTCAATCTGTAATGCTCGAAACTCATTAATGGCCTCAAAAAGTGTCTCAAACTTCAACCACATGGCTCAAGGAGTGAGCAAAGCATCAAGGTGAAGCAAAAGACTGTCTAAAACATGCATGGATAGCAAACCCATAGCTTCATCCATCTTGTTCCTATGCTGCATAATCTCAAAAGGACGCTGCAACTGAGGCTGAACCTCATCTAAACAAGACCACAACCCTCGTGACCTAAGAAGCCTCCTCATGCGAGACTTCCAGGTGTGATAGTTGTGTGATGTGAGTAACTCAACTGAGGAGTCTACCATGAAACCCTACACCTGTACCTACTTGTGTTTTTTATTATTATGTGATCTTTCAGAATAGACAGAAGATGCAGAAGGGTTTGATTTTTTTGAGAGTTTTGGTGTTCTAGTTTAATGATATAAATGATAGAAAGCGAGAAAAAAACACCCCCCCACAAGAGATAAACCCAAACCCTAGTACAAACTGAGAAAGAGGAAGCAATGCATAAGAAAAAAATACTTCAAAACAAATTCTCATGTACCTAATAAAAATTCTAAGAAAAAAGATCACATATCTGAATAGAGAATGCTAAGAGCTTTCCAACGCCTATTCATTTTTGAAAAATGGAGTCTGTTTGCACCTTCTATGGCCCCAGAAGTGCATAAAAAGGACCCCACTTTGACTGGAAAAATAATAACCAGACTGGTAAAATATTGAAACAAATCCTACACCATCAAATTGTTAACAAAATCATCTTTCCAACGCCTATTTTCATTCGAAAAACCGAGCTAAAATGCTTGAGTTATGCACGTTTGAGTGAAAGGGGGTAAAAACAAAATGATTGAGGGCCCTGGTGGCTCTCTGGTGGCGGATGGGCTGAGCGCGGGCGGCGTACGAGCGACGCATGGGCAGCGTGCGGGTGGGGTGTGGGTCGGTGACGTGGCAGTGGCTACTTGGCCATGGTCAGTGGAGGACGCCGACGGTGGTGGCCACCAGGCGGCGGATAGTTGGTGCGCGGATTTATATTGGCCGCGCCGAAAAAAAATGAAAAACCTTCATTTTTTTTAATTTTTAAATTTTTTTTCTGATTTTTTTTCCTGCGGAAGGTGTGCCCTGGGGCCGTACGACCTTAGGGCAATTTTTTTTTTGCCTCCCTGATCAACTATAGCCAAAGTTGATGAATGAACAGTTGATTTAGGGGTTTTTGATGCTGCGAATCCAATGGTGAGGTCCGTTTGGACTCAAAGTGAACCCAAAAAATGCAGTATGCCGAATCCACAAAAAAACACCCTAAAACCCTAGACCTGCTTCTAATGCAAAATTCTCAAAATAAGAACAAGTAGTTGTAGATCTGCAGCTCTGATACCATGTAGAAGTTGAGCAAATACAACGTCATAGGAGCCCAGTGACCTCTGCAAGTGAAGAATACTTGTTACAAGGAGAAGCAAAGAGAAGCAACAAAGAGAATACTCAAAAATGTGGAGCTCTGTATTCACCAAATGTAAAATGAATAATAATACAAAAGAGAAGTTTACAACCTCATATAGGTCAAAGAAACCCTAAAAAGGAAAACCCTAGGCTTGCACATTAATAATTAATAAAATAATTAATTATTATGCACCTAATGTTAGCTTAAGTGTAAAAGAGATAAAAGGGAACTTTAATTAATTAAACAAATATTGTTTAATCAATCAAGTAAATAACCAATTACTCTAACAAATATGGTGTTATTATGTTTGTGCATTGGAATTTATGGTTAACTACTTAATTAATTTATGTGTTAGTTTTGATAATTTAATTTAAGGTTAAAATCTATGACAACTAATTCACCCCCCTCTTAATTGTCCTATCCAACAATTTTTCACCCACTTTAGTGAGAGGATGACCCCATGTCAAAATCACACTAAATTAGACATCCAAGACACTTAAGTATGCAATAATAACAAAGATACATGATCATACCCTATCAAAGGCCAAGAAAAATAAACAAAAACAAAGGATCAAGCACAACTATTTCAACGCGATGTGGGACAAGGTTGTTTGTCCATAACATATGTTGGTCACTCTAAGGTAATGGAACCTCATTCTATCCACTAGGTGAGTTGTCCCAAAGAAGTATTTTAGTGAGAAAGTCATGCTAGTGTGTCATATTCTCACCATACAATGAGAAAGTCATGCCAGTGCATTTGCTTCTCATCATACTAACCATACCAAAGCTATCCTCCTGATAACTTCTCTAAGGCACTACAATGTAATGCTTTTGAATGTTATGTAAAAATTTTGTTAAAGGGGATTTTTCTTTGTTCGTGTAAAGGTCTCATCTTAGGGAACATCGTGCTTAATATCTCCAAGAGAGGACAAGTAAAATAAATGCCACAATCTCGAAGGAAATCAAAATCGATGTTACCACCAAGAAAAGGACACATCACAAGAATAAAGAAAATCACATAGTAAAACATGATTGTCGATGTATGCCCCCACTTTAAAGCAGTTGCTAACACTATTATTGTGAGCAATTTCTTTAAAGTAGAAGAAGACATGAGAGCTGATTTGGAAATCCCTATTCCAAGTCATATGTTTCGAATAAGCTATATCATGAAAAAGGGAAGGGGTTTCCCCCAAAACTCAATACGCCAAATGCAAGCCAACTTAAGGCATGTTGTCCACATCCCAATATTTCTCTTATATAAACATGGAAGGTTGTCAACTGGCCAAAAGAGATAACAAGTGACATACGAGGACACGACTACCTAACCCCTTGCCCACACTTAGTGTAGGACAAGGATGAGCCTAAATGATTGATGAGAGGCATGCTAGAGTGAAAATAAATATCAATTAGAGGAATTAGGTGCCCCCACATAAGGGAGAGCACAAAAATCCTTAATATGTTGGATTTTATTACTCAAAGCCTTACATTCATTAGTAGAATGACCATGATCTCTATGATATGCACAAAATGAACTCTTATAATAAAATTTGTTTCATGTTTTTGGAGGGGGAGGTATCAAATTCTCTTGGAGGAGTCTCGGCAAGATACTTTCTTGATCAATAGTAGAAGATGCTCCTTTATTTTGTGACAAATATATCTCTTGCTCATTATCAAATATTATACTTACACAAGACTCTTTAGATTGTGAGATTTTGTACTCTACTTGAAAGGAGGGTGTAAAATCTAACGAACTCCAATCGTTAGTGTTTGCGTGATGAAATTGATGTTAAGTGAGTATTTCTTTGTTTATTTTGGTTCTTGGAAAGGATAACAATTAAGACCACTTGTGTCTATCAGTTTAGGATGCACTACTGTTAAAGTTGGGTTAGAAGAATCTTTTGTTAGAGTGTTGATATTGAGTGAAGGCTTGTTTGATGGGTTTATTTATATCAAAGGAAAATAGCCAAGGCCACAAGTTGTTTCTTGCATGTTAGGATCTATAGGGACACATATACCTTTTTCTCTAGCCTCACATCCTTTTCCACTATATCCAAGTTGTTTCATAAGTTCATAACCTCTTCCATAAATCTTTTGCATTTCTTTAGGATTCAGAGGTTGTTGATAGTTAGCTTCATCAAAGTTTGTTGTGTAATTTTTTTCTTTTAAAGTGGTTGAGGTGGATGCTTTCAAAGGGTCTTCTGAATTTTGTGTTGACATTATCATTTTTCCCCCCTTTTCAGAGTCTTTGTTTATTATCTTGTATTCTCCCATGAATGTAGGTGTGAAATCTAAGGAACCCCAATCATCTTCCAATAGTTTAGTGACTTCCTTAATTTAGTTCTCATGTTCTTTTTCTTCTTTTGTGACTTCTTGCGATGTATAGGATTCCAATGCTTCCAAAGGATTTTGTCTGTCTGGCCATCAAGCAACTTTTGGGTTCAGGATTAGATTTTAGTGTGTATACTTTTTTGTTATAGACATACTTCATTACACAATGGAAAGTAGAAGGCACACCATTCATTTCATGAATCCATGGTCTCCTGAAAAGGAGGTTGTAAGAAAGATCATCAGGAATAACATGGAATGGTGTTTTTAATGTGACATTCTCAAATCTTATAGGTAATGTGATGACTCCAAGTGGTTCTTTTCCTATGTTTTCAAATCCATAAATAGATAAAGAATAAGGTTTGATATCATTTTTACTCATTTGGATTCTTTTCAAAAGGCTCACACTACAGACATTTAGGGTCGAATCATTGTCAACAAGAGTTCGTTTTATCATAATTTGACCAATGTGGACTATTATGTTGAAAGCTTCATACTTATTTTGAATTTCCAAGGGAGGTAACTCATCTTGATGGAAAGTAATGTCCAAGTTAGCCGGATTCATAGCTTGAATTTGGGATACCACATCATTTCATTGCACATTAGGAGTGGTACGGACTTGTTGTAAAACACTTTGAAGCATGTTACAATAATGAGGGGAAGATTGAATAAGATCCCATAAGGATATCTTAGCAAGATTATTCTTTAGTTGTTCTACAAGATCATACTCCTTTCCAGTTTTTAAAGGAAAACAAGGAGGGACAAGTAAGATAGAGTTAGGCAATGGGATGGATTTTTGAGTTGTTTGTCTTGGTTGTGGATTGTTCCTAGTGTTATACGTATGAGCAATGGTATTGTGATTCAGTTGTTGCAAAACATTATTCTTGGGAGGTTCGAGGATGAGCACAGGTTTATTTTGAGTTTGTGGCTTTTACGAGGGTGGATAAATGATAAGTTTAGGCTCATATCTAATTTGCTTAATCTCAGAAGACTTATCCTTATTTTCATGATCTCTTAGTGATGGGGAGTCTAATGTCACTTCATCCTCTTCATCTAAGGAAGCCTCAACAAATTTTTTTGCAAGACATGTGTCAATTTTCTCATTTTCTTGCACCATGGTATCCTCCTTAGGAGGAGAGTTTTTAGGAGAACTACAAACTAGATGTTCATGAAATTCATTGTTTGCTTCTTCTAAAATGACTTCATCACAAATAGGAGAATGATCAATGGTTGAATTTTATTACTTTTCAATGATGGTATTGTGATGAAAATTAGGGGTGGACAACCTTGAACCAATGTCAAACAATCAAAATTTCATAGTTTCAAATGCCAAAAGGTGGGTTTTGGTCCTCTAGTCTTCATTCATCTTAGTAGCCTCCAAACAAGGTTTTCCAAGCACATATTTCAAGGAAAACATGAAAAATAAAATTTGAGCATACTTTTGGATACCCTTTTTTCTCTTTGACAACATATCCAAAAATTGGCTAGGGTTGCTTTGGTACAGAGGCTTCAAAATCTAACTGTTCTATTTCTTGAACCTAAAGCATGGGGGCAAAAAAACATTTTTAACCATAACTTTCAGAGCAGACACTTAAGTCAAGATCTGAAATCATATTTTGAGTATCTATTTTTCTCTTCTACAACATATCAAAAATTGGGTTAGGGTTGCTTTTGAACAATGAAGTCAAAAATTGATTGTCCTATTGTAAACTAGGCCTAAAGGGCTAATTTAGGCTTGAAAAACACTAGGGCTTATACACAAAAGACTTCTAGAGATCTTCAAACCACTCCCTAGTCTTGAAAAGGTCCTCATACATCCAAGAAATTGTTCCACTTACCAGAAATTCCTTCCTTTATCTCTTCAAACACAAAAATGCAATTCCTCTCATGGCTTCTTGGTCTGATACATGGAGATATCAGACCTTCAATCCAACCCAACATGTGCCAATCATCTTCCCTGGTCCTAAAACTATAGGGAAAAAAAAACCATAATCAAGCCATTCCACTGAGGTTGGGCCTTTTTCACGAGTGGAATGGAGAGAAAAGCATTTTCTTCACTCAAAGCCAACCCTACCTAAGGTTTCAAGTAGTTTTTAGTAAAATAGCTCTAACTTTCTGAAAAACACAATGAAATCAGGTGCTACAAAATGAAAAAATTAGAATATTTACTCCTCTACAATTTCCAACAAGTTTTAGACCATTAAAAAGTTGTATGAATCCATACTATTCACCAGATCAGCAGAAAACGTTACAAAATGCAGAAAAACAAAGATCTTTATTGATTCTTCTTCACCAAAACTTCATATCTCGGGTCAATGATACAAAGCCTTTTAAGGAATTTCAAATAGATCCCCAAAAGTTATAAACTAATCTTTCACATTACAAAGGTTCATCTTTCACTTGACAACAAAAATGCAAAGTTGCTTTGTGCAACTTGACAACATTGACACTTATTTTGCATTTACATACTAATTCATCCCCTAATGACTCAAATCAACCCAAACACCTATGAAATGGACTCAAGAATAGGGATAAATTTAAGAAACCCCCCCCTTAGTAAAGGTGTAAAATCCTGGTGAATCTTTCCTTTTATTTGAAAAAAATATTAATTTTTCCTAGCAAATCTTATGCACATTATTCAAAAATTTGTAAAATCTTGGCGAATCTTAATGAATAATTGGTAAAAGAAAATCACACTGGCGAATCCTAGTGAATAATCACTAAAACGATTAATTAAAATGGCGAATCTCTCCTTTAAAAATTTGCATAGTTGGTCGGTGTAGTTCCCCCATATTTTTTCTTTTTTTTTTTAATATTGAAGTAGGGGCCCAGGGGCAGCAGCTACTGGCGGGGTCAAGGGGCAGCACCCCTTGTGGGGGTCAAGGGGGTAGAGCCCCCTTGTGGGGGTTGAGGGGGCAATTCCCCCTTGCGGGGTCCGGGGTCAAGGGGAAGAGCCCTTGCCACCAAGCATAAATTCACTATTGAAAATGCATTGGAGCACACACGGATGAAGTGTTTTTAAAAAATCTCACTTGAAAAGTAAGACTAAATGAAACTTGAAATTTTCACCATCGATTAGCTTTTAAATCAGATGGCTGCAAGTTCATTCCATGAGTGAATATCGGCGTGAGTGAAAATCATCGGTGGGACAGTTAGGGATGTCCTGTCGATACAACGATTTTATATGCACTTAGTGAATTCTGTGACTTAGTGAATTCCATGACTTTCTATGCACGTGCCTTTTAAAAATATTGTTGAGTCCCAAAAAATTTTTTGGGCCACATGATAAAATCTAATTGTGTGGCCCAAAACAAATTTCGGGCCTCAACAACCTTTCTAAAAGGCACGTGCAAATAAAGTCATGGAATTCACTTGTAGCCATTCGATTAAAAAGATGATCGATGGCAATAAATAATAAACCTATTCAAGGCTAAAATATCTCTAAAATGTAATGGTAAACTATTATTAGTGGCGATATTTCCCAAAAAATAATTGTAAGAATATAAAATTACTGGCGAATATAAGTAATATTTGTATTTACAGTATAAACTATTGGCGAATCAGTTTCGATGATGCGTCATTTAAAAAATAATGCAGTGGCGAATTAGTCGAGACATTTTTTTTTTTTTTGTAAAAACTTGGCGATTCGGCATCCTTTCTAGCTTGTATTGTTCGCCATTTTTGGAGCTCCCGATTTCAAATATTCGCCAATTGGCGAAGATTTGCCACTAAAGTTTTCCCTGCTCAAGAACAACAAAATTTCACTTTTTGACCCCTCTTGGGGCATGAAAGCCTAGGTGCCCCTACATCGTATTGTCTTGTTTATCTTGTATCAAATCATTCTCACAAATAGGAGCAATAGGCAAAGTAGTATTAGGGGATGTGTTAATGGTCTCATCCTTGTATCTAATTATGTATTCACTAGTGGGAGAGGTAGGGGGAGAGAGACAAATAGGACTCTCACAACCCTCTTTGGTTTGATCTTCTATCACCAAAATATCTTTGTCAGAAATAGGAGAGATATTAGGGGAAGACCAAATTTGACTGTCATGATTATCTGCCATTGTATTCTCTTTCACTAAAGCATTATTGTAAGGGGGAGAGATTATATTTTTCTTAGTATTTTGAGAAAGGTAGGATACCAACATTGTTTGACCAAAAATGCAAAGTACTTCTCACCATCTTATGCAATGCTTCAAAAGTATAAACAATGTATATCTAAAGATGAAAAGAACTTTTATCCAATGTATGCAAGACTTAAAAATGCAAACAAAGTGTATCCAAAAATGAAAATCACTTTTATCAAACTTATGCAAAGCTTCATGAAAGTAAACATTATGCATGAAAATTTGAAAAGTACTTTTATCCATGTTATGAAAAGTTTCAGAAATGTAAACATTTTCAGATTTGATGATTTTTGATATTGAAAAGATTTCCAAAATGACTACCCTAAATTGATGTTTTTGACCTAGATGCATAAACTAGAAGTTATTGAAACTTTCTGGACTGATACTATAGGTTACCAGAAAGCTTAGGAAGTACAAAAACATGGTTTTCAATGTTGTACAAGGCAATTTCAAGCTTGATGAGGGACTCATTCGCCTTTACTAGCGAATGGGCCATGGTTAGGTTTTTTTGAGATGTTTTTGCTGATTTATGAGTGATTTTTAATGCCTTTTTAGTTGCCATAAGATGTAGTCCAGGTTTGAATAGGGACTCATTTTCCATTAAGGGTGAATGGGTCCCAAATTAGGGTTTTAAAAAGGTAAAAACTGTAATTTTTAAGTTGTTTTATGTGTTTTTCATGCTTAGTTGTAGTGTATTAAAATGCATACCCTTGTATTTTCACACTTGTTTAAGTCTGCCTTGCTTTATTTATCCTTCTTTATGGCTTAATTGGTCCTATTTTGTTTCCACGATCCCTATGAATTGCATCTTTTTCTAGCTAATCTTGACATTCTCCAATGCATAAATGATAATCTAATGATTTTGATCTATGTGACCCTAGTTTTTGGTCGGGACTAAAACACCACCTAGGGCATCTTTATCTCTCGAGGTCTTAGGACCCTGATTTTGAGGCATCTTAATTGGGCCCCTTTTTGGTGTTTGTGCCCCAAGTTTCATGACTTGGGACTAAGATGCCACCTAGGGCATCTTAGTCTTCCTTGAGTCATTTTTGAGATTTAAATTCAAATTATAGCAAGATTTAGCCTCCTTTATTTAATGAATTCATATATCAACTTGGTGTGATATAGTTTTGGGATATTAAGCATAGATAAGTATAAATACAAGGTTCCTTCTCTCTTTTTCTCCTAACAATCTAAACAATCTAAGAAGAAATCTAAGAAAGTTGTGAGAGCATTCAAGAGAAATTCATAAAGCATTTGGAGCCATCGTCAAGATTCAAGCATCATATCAAAGAGATTCTTGCATCATGTGTATTTTTGTGCTAACATTTGTGATGTAGGGTTTGTTATTCAAGCAAGTGTTTCAAGAAAGATCTATATCCTTCAAGAAAGATTCAAGAACCACATCCATTGCAGCCATTTCACACAAGTTTGTAGACTTTACAAGGGTTTGGTGAGTTATAGCATTGCATTTTGTTCATTCACCATTTCCCTTCATTACTTTATTTTATTTCAATTTTTAATTACCATCAAGGGGTTTTCCCAAGGCAAATCCCTATTCACTAAAAATCAACAAGTTTTTCCCTTCTTGCATATTTGTGATTGTAGGTTTAGGTTAGAGTCTTGAAGATCATTTAGAGTGCAAAGTTGTAAAAGTTGCAAAGTTGCATTGCAATGTTTACAGAAACTCACCTACAAGTCAAATCTAAAAGTTTAAGAGCCTGAGATTCGAGAAGAAGAAAGTGCAGACCTTGGAGCTCAAGATCACATTCAAAGTTTTCAAAAATTTAGATCAGGATTAATACACCATCTTGGGCATCTTATTCCTCCCAAGAATATTTTCAGAGATTCTTTTAGATCCGGTTCTAACATTTGAAGATTTTGTATTTTCCCTAAAAATCAGTAGCAGGACTAATACACCATCTTGGGCATCTTAGTCATTCACAACACATTTTGCTAGCTTCTTTACATTTCCAGAATCCTCACAACATCACCATACTTCCTAGGTACACATATCATATCTCCCTGTTGCATAATTTCATTATTTACATCTCTCATTTAGCTTGCATAGCTAGGTTTTGTAGGTTGAATGTTCATTTGTCTTTTCCAAGAATTTGCTTGGTGGTGAACCCCTTAAAGCTGAAAGAACCCCTTCCTAGGTTCTCCTCATTGTGAATTGACTTACCTTGTGAGATTTCTATTCAATCCAATTAGGGATCCTATGCCATAATCAAATTACCTAGATAAAATAGGTGATTTCCCCATACCTATTTATTTCCAATTCATTTTGGTGAACCCGACTTCTTTGATCATTCTTTTTCTAATTTGGAGTCCAAAAAAGTCCTAGATCTAGATTGCATTCATTGCATCTTGCATTAGTGAAAGTGCATCTAGGGTTTCTTGCATTTTACATTAGTGAAATTACATTTAGGGTTTCTTATATTTTCATTAGTGAAAGTGCATATAGGTTACATTTTTAATTTCTTGCATCATTTCATTTCATTGAAAAACTAAAAATTGCATTGTTCATCCTCTTAATTTCATTTAGAAACATTCTTATTGCTTTGAAAATTGAAAAAAATTGCATTCAATATTGCATTCAATTGCTTGTTAGTAGTTGCTTTTCTTTACATCCATTTGCATAGTTTCCTTTTTCCAAACATTAGGTCCTTAGGTAGAAAACCTGAGAAAGTTGTTATCGAACTAGAATTTGCTATTTTTTCTGAGAAAAACATTTGCTAGGACTGAAACACCCTTCCTGGCATCTTCGTCCCTCTCAGGGTTTTTGTTCCAAAATACTCTCTCTATTGTTTGATGTCTATTTCACTCCCTGGAACTTCAGAATCTCACCAGGAGGAACAAGACACCCTTACTGGCATCTTAGTCCCTATTGAATTTGTCTCTCAAGTTTTTAGGGTCTGAAATTGTTTTTTTGTGTTTCTGTGGGCTCCCTTCAGTTTTCAGTTTCAGTTTCTAGAATTGCTATTATTCTAAATTCTTTCATTTTAAGTGTGATTGCAAGCATAAGATATTGTTTTCATTGCACTTTCCATGGTTTATTCCTTGTATGAGTTGTAGTAACTGGTGTCTTACTACTAATACTATAGTTAGATGAAGTACGAGACTCATGGCATCCCATGATAAGACACTCATTGTGGATCTTGGGTTATCAAGCTCTCTTACTTCTAATGCTGGCATTAGTTCATTAGGTATGGACCATACCTTTGACACCTCTTTCTCCATGCCTAACTTACCTACAAGTGTTATGAAAAGTGTTTAAACAATGGTTGATCATATTCCTCAAGAAAACATAATGAAAATGCATGAAGACTTAGCTCATTTACAAGATAGTGTGAGTACTGAAAACATTTCCAACATTGTTATACCTACTATAGATAGTCTTCACCGCATGATAGAAAGTGATGAAGGACTGGAATTTGTGCATAACATAGCTAACATATTTGGAAAACATCTTCCTCCAATCACTAATGGTGCTCAAACTTCAAACAATGTGTAAGGAGGAAATCAAACTCCTCCCACTTCAACCATAACATCCATTCCCACCTATACAACTCCTCAAGTGACAACAATGATGCAACCTACTAGAAATATCCTTCCTACATCACACATTTCCAATAGTACTCCTTATACCTATATGGCATCTAATCTCATACCTCCTCCCACAAGCAATCCATTTTGGCAATACAAGGGAAGACAACTGAGAGGGGGGGGGGGGGGGGAATCAGTTGTCACAATTGTCACATAAATTATACTTATTAAACTTATTCTCAGATCTGATAAATAAACATGAAAGCATAAACCATCACCACATCAAAAATACACATAACACCAAGATTTTTAAGTGGAAATGCTATTAAAGAAAAACCACGAAGGAGGTTAATCCACAATATTATGCTTTATTAAAAGTATTGTAAATGCGGAATGCACACTAACCAAATACAAAAAGTCTCATTTCCCAAAGGAAGACACAATATCTTACAGTCACATTCAGATTATGTCTGATAGATTTTGAACTGAGAAAATAGCATCTACTAATGCTTGATTAGAGTTCCAATTAAGCAGATAAACACTTTCTTTTGCTCACTCTTCTTCACACTTTACTTCTACCTTTGAAAGATTAGGGAATTATTCACACACATAACTCACACATATCACACCTTGCATACCAATCTCCTCAAAATAATCGATCATATATATTTGCATCTAAGGATAACATCAACTACATGTCAGCCCAACAAAATATGAAATGTGTACAAACTGTCAGCCCAAATCAATAACCAATTATCAATGTGAATCAACCAATGTCAGCCAAAACATAGTAGGGACCCAAAACAACACGTCTCAAACATGAAACACCTTAAACAATTAGCCTCGAAGATCCACAACACACTACATTCACTCTATTAGCCATGAACATGAAAAACATGAACTCCCAAAAGAAAATCACCAATCATGAGCACAACAATCAATGCGAATCAACAACACAAAAAAAGCATGATATAGAAACATCCATTAATTATGATAGAAGCATACACAACAACTCAAATTAATACAATCACATTGTCTTCTTTCAAGATCACCAACTAAAGCAATAGAACAACTGTCAGAACACAAATACTCATAACTTGATCAAATCTTCATGCTAACCTCTGAAACTTCATGTGGATAAACTAGATATACTTGAAAAAAAACCCTTTAATCAACAACTTCTTATCATTAGTATATTGAACTAGACATCATATTGAACTTTGTTGCATCACCGACAATCTTCAACTTATTTTATTACAATTTTATTAATATCCTCGACATATATAGACATAAAGACATTAATGCCAATAGTGTTGACATCAATGAAAACCAAATCTTAGCAATATCCAACAATATCCCCCTTTGGCATTGATGGAAACACAAGATGTGAAAAACACCATCAACACAACTTTCTCTTAGCACTTTCTCCCCCTTAGATTTTGACTCTTTTCTCCTTAACACTTTCACAGTTTTTCACAAGACTCTTCTCTCCCTTTGACATCAATGAAAAAGGTACACATTATCTTTCTCCACACAAGCTCTCAACCACATTGTCTAAACATCTGACTACTCCCCCTGAATAGCAGCCACCACAACATCAATCCGGATCACAAGATATGCCAATGAAATGCACAGAATGATGCAAGTCAATGCATCTTACTCACCCCTAGCTTCCCTCTGAGATACTCAAAATTATCCTTAGGAAAGGGCTTCGTAAAGATATCTACAATTTGTTCCTTAGTAGGCACATACTCCAATCTGACTTCCTTTTCACTCACCTTGTCTCTCAAAAAGTGAAACTTGATAGATTATTGCTTTGTTTTTTAATGCAACACCAAATTCTTAGAAATTTTAATAGAATTTGAATTATCATAGAATATGGAAATAGGTTCATCATACACAAGTCTGATATATTTCAACATATGCTTCATCCATAATATTTGAGTACAATTGTTAGTAAAAACAATGTATTATGCCTCTACAGTAGTTAAAGAAATGGGGTTCTACTTCTTACTTAACCATGAAATCAACTTCTTTCCCAAGAAAAATGCACCACCACTAGTACTCTTTCTATCATTCACATCTCTTGACCAATCAACATTAGTAAAAGAACTCAAAGTAAGGTCATCATCTTTAGGATACCATAGGACAAAATCAACTGTCCCCTTCAAGTACCTGAAAATCCTCTTCACAACTGTCACATGAGATTCTTTAGGATCAACTTGAAATCTTGCAACAATGCATATGACATTCATGATATCAGGTCTAGTTTGAGTCAAATAGAGAAATCCACCAATCATGGATCTGTATCTAGTCTGATTTTTCTTAGGAGAATCATCATCTTGAGTCAACTTACATCCGTTCACCATAGGTGTACCAACTGGCTTTGAATCTTCCATACCAAACCTCTTTAGCAATTCTTTCACATACTTGGTGTCATTTTAATAACTAAGCCTTTACAACTGTGATTCAAAGATTGGACATCTAACCTAAATATCCATGTTAACCATCATGAAGGTGCATTTAAATTTTCAACCCAGGGGCATGAACTTGAAATGGGTCAACGCAGTATGTGCACTAGGAACTCAAAGTAGTCATCTTCATTTACAGCTAAGAAAGACTTAATATTAAATATAAATTACATGGAAATGAAAAAAGTAAATGATGAACATCACTCAAAAATTAAACTATTTTGAACATGCATGACATGAATAGAAATCTGAGCAACAAACAGTAAACTAATCTGTCTGCTTTGGCTGCAGGAACATTCACAGAATGGAATTCTAGTGGCTGCAGGAATAGTCAGTGCCAGATTCTTAACTAAATACTTAAACAAAAGCTAATACTAATCTAACTAAACTAAGGGATGGATTACTCACCAAGTTGGCCCCCTTGGATGAGTATCCTCTAAAACTAATACAAACTCAAATGCTCAACTTAGAATCTCATTTTATTCATTGGGAAATGCAAATACAGAAGTGTAGCATGCCTAGAAAATGCTAGTGTATCAGATTGTATAATAACTTGGTGACTAAATCTTGAAGAAGGAGAATCCAAACCTTATTTAAGCTACCAGCTAAACAAGGCAGTCAACTCCCACTAACTGGGAGGATTCCATTTAGGGAAAGTGGAAAAAAGAATGGAAGGGCAGTTACACATGCAGGGAATCCGGTTAGACATGCATGTCCAAATGTGGACTCAACTCTATAGTAATGCTTGCATCACTCAATGCCATTAAATATCAACACAAGGTGGTTACATGTGGCTGACATGGGGAATCTCCTTTCATTGTCCTTCAATTGACTTTTGAACGATTCCTCTGCATGACCAACTGGTGGCTGCGTTTCTCAACTTAGCATCCTCAAGCATGTCTGGATGGAAATGTGAGTACACACAATAATTGCACATCTATAGCCACCTTAAAGAACATTCATTAACCACATGCAAGATTAATATAGATAGTCCACATAATAGGCTAATGTCATTAGAATTGGTAGAAATAGAATTAAACCCAATGTCTATGGTTTGAGAGAAACATTATAAAAAGTATCAACATTTAATATCAAAGTCCATTTCAAATTCAGTAAATAAACTATAGATCCTACCCAAAATTATACCAAAAACTAGGCTCATCACTTCCCCCAACCTAACATTTTGTTGGTCCTCCAATAGGGGAAGAGTTATGCTTCTTCTTGGTTAAGGCTCTGAAATTTGCGACTGATAACTATCCAATATCAGTGTCTGTTGTGGGTGAGTCAAGGTTCCAATAGAATCCTCCCAACTTGTCAAGTCTTCTCCATCTCTGGTTTTCTTCAGCAATGTCATAGTGGTAGAATCTAAAATTTGGCATAGGCCATATGAGAATAGGTGGCTAAAAAGTCAAGGGAAGCCATTCTCATCCCTTTGTTCTCCCAAGATGAATGTACCTTTTAATCCTTTTTATTCCTTCAACATAGTTATGGATGGAATGAGGTTCAACCTATCTCAACTCATCAGTTAAAGTGTTCCATCTTTGTGATAGATATCCTCTCATGGTGTCCTCTTTTATTGTCATTTTTACCTCATATTCACTGTAAACTACCTCAATCCAAGGCATAATTTTGTTACCATAGATAGGCCTGAAAACCATTATGTTCTAGTCTGTGTAAATATGCTTGGGGTTTCTTAATTCAGCTCTAATGCACAAGGGGATATTGAATTCCCTCCCCTTATAAGAATTATATTGTTCACCCCAACTAATCTCATTTTGCACACAAGACATGAATGCTCTCAATTGGATATCTCCAACATACAACAACGGGTTCTAGTCTTGGTCTTGAGTTACAAAAAAATTATGTAAATAAAATTCACGTAAAAGATTCTTCATTTTAGGGGAGGCAATCCTATAAAAATTGAAAAATTCAGTGGGAGTTTCAATAGAGGGATTCAAACCTGAGATAATTCTTGACATCTTAAAACAGAGATATTTCTCTTTAAGGTGCAGAGCATAAACCCTTGGAGGGGTTCTGCATTCTAAAATCCATGGTACTAGGGTTGCAATGCTACTCACCCTCTTCTTTAGGAAGATAATCTCTTCATTCTTTTCTTCAATAATTTCATCCCTCTCTTGAATTTCCTTTTTCCATTCCTCCTCCCTTTGTATTTCTTTCCATAAATTCAAAATTGTTGTATGCACTGAAAAATTAGGAGGGTTATGCATTCCTACCAATATTTTTGTGGATGGTTTCTCCTCATATAGGACCATTTGCATAGATTTAGGTTGTCCCACTAGCTTAGGCTATGGAGGTATAATTTATTTTCCCACTTCTTGCTGCAGAGCCTCTTGTTCTTGTTCTTGTCCTTGCAGTTGTTGTAGAAACTCCTGATCTAATTCTTGTTTTTTCTACAAAAACTCTTGGTCTTGGTCTTGCTGCAGGAACTCTTGGTTTTCTTCATGCTCTTGAGTTCCAACTTCCTCTGCAAGGGAAACAAGATCCGCTAGGGTCATTTTTGCTGCCTCATCAAATATATTCTCTTCTTCTACATTTTCCTACTCCATTGGAGCTTTTGTGCTCTTATGTGATGTCTCGCCACACTTAGGGTTTCTTCGAGAAGGCCTATAAACAACTAGTTTTGATTTCTTGAGAGGGATGTCACATTTTCCTTTGGCTATAGTATGAATAGTGTTAGCCTTTCTCTTCTTAGGACTTGGCACCTCTCTTTCCATAGGCCTTTGCCTCCTTCTTCTATGCCCTAGTTCTTATTACAATTTCAAGTGAAACATCATCATCATCAAAATTCGATGAAGAATTTTCTTTTTTAGAGTGCTCTATTTTAGAGGAACTAACATCTATGGTCCTTTCTTCTATAGGAGGATTCATACTAGAGTCGACACTAGAGGTTGAAGCATTAGGGGTGGCTTCCACCATTCTTAATTTCGTACCTATGTGATTGAGGTAAAGCCCTAGATTGTGACTGCTCGGGTCTAAATTGATTAACTTTTATGAATTCCTGCTAGGTCATTTCGGGTGCTACATTATACAGAGATTTTTCAACCAACAATTTAATTAGACAATGGTGGGAAATAGAGTTGTCCCTACCTTTTTGAGTTTCAGTCACCATGATGGAGAGAAGGTTGTATAAAATTTTGGGCATATTCATCCCCCTCCCGTCCCTCATGTGACTCAATAGTTTGAAATGCACTGAAAGTAGGTTTGACAATCAACCTTCACAAGTGATGTACTTGATAATGTAGATTGTTGCATGCTTCCATGGCTTGGGAAATGAGATTCTTTTGGCACCTTATTTTTCTATGCTAATTGGAGGGTCACCATGTTGTGAATACGACCTTAGTTGACTTGACATCTCTAGAAATAGGGTAAGGCTCAGCGTCAGCTGGTAACCCTTAAACTTCTACAATTTGTTCCTTAGTTGCCACGACCTCCAACCCTTTTACTATGGCTTTTCCATCTAAAAATGTTTGGGTTAACTCTAGTGCAATGCCTTCATCAAAACTGTCGAGCTTTAGGAAATAGTCCAACTAGCCATAATTTCTAAATTCGGTCAGGAACTGTGCATCCTATAATAAGGTATCATGAATTGAGGGCTCATTTTTAATTAGTCCTCCTCCCATTATCTATAATCAATCTATCACTCTGAAATTTTTTCTTTGAAACTCTTGTCTGAAAGAAAATTCCTTCTTGCACACTTGCTAGCTAAATTATCAACTAAATTTTCTTTCTCTCTATTTTTACCTTTTACCACTTGCAATTCAGGATTATGATGGGGTCAATAATGGTAAAGAAATGGTAATAAAATGGAGCTATGATGAAAATAAATGGTGGCAGAAATTTAGTGTCACATCTCATATGCGAGTCATCCTTCATTTCAAATTTTAAATCAGCTCAGCAAGATTTGCTGACATAGACAATTATGGACTGACATGTGGCAATATTTCTGTATCTTTCCTACCCCTCCCCCCAACCTAAATTTGGACATGTGTCCACACATGCAAGATGGGAGTAGTGATTTGACAAGGGTTTATGAAAATTATATGAACGCCCATACTAATGTACAGTGATTAAATGAAATGTACTAAAAGATAATTAAGAGAATAATTAATGCACACATACCTAAATGTGTACGAACATGATTATGTAGAGGATTCATTGCAAAGATTGTGGAGAAAGTATAGTTCACCTTTTTAGGAAATAATTGAGAAATTAATGATGACGTGGAATGGTGTGATGTGGAATGAAGTGACGGAAGAGAGAGAAAGGTGGTATGGATGGGTATATGGGCGAATGGACAAAGAAATGGACTTCTACAAAAGTAGAAGTCTTTATTATGACAAGTACATACCTTAATTAGCCAGAAGGAGGGACACTAGGTCCACTTCCTTTGGCTACAAGAATCTTAGGTGCTGCATGTTGGATGAATTGTTGCAAGAACTCTTCTTTGGAGGCTGGCTTGTTATACAATTTGAGACGATGACCATTAACTAGTAATTTGAATCTAACAGGGTTAATAGTGGTGAGATTAATGGCTCCATTGGGAAAGACCTCAATAACTTCATATGGTCCTAGCCACCTTGTCTACATTTTTTCTGCATTAAACTGATATCATGAGTCATAAAGAAATGCCCAGTCACCTGGCTGAAATTTATTCTCTTTCATAATTTTTTCATGCCATTTGACTCTTTGATTCTGCACAAACTCAGTATGGTGCAAGGCTACTATTCTCATCTCATCTAAAGCATTCAACTACATGATCCTTGTTGGTGTTTTAATTTTCCAGCTAAGCTTTGAGACTCTCTAAGAGATAGCCAACCTCTATGTTTAAGAATTCTCAAAGTTAGTGGCCAACTAACGAGATTCAGTCAAAGACTGAGATCTCCTACACTTCTGGCTCTGTGAAACCAAGGAGGGTTTTCCTATGTGTGTTCATAAAAATCCTTCATGCCTCAAGAACACTTTTATACACAGATACAGTCTCCATCACCACAATTAGACAACAATTACCCTGGTGTGGCAAACCAAAGAACAATAACAACTATCTCAAAGCAAGGAGACTAAAAATTAACATAAGATTTATATCTCAAAAGAGATAGAATTTGATGTTTGTTAAAGTGTTCAGATATTGAATATTCACACTTAGAGCCACAGTCTTGCACTTAAAAGAATCTTACAAACATTATCTAGTGCCTCATCCATTGGGCAGGAGTCATATAAAACATAATTTAGATATTATGAACTTATCACCATAATGCTTTGCAACCATGAGATCTTTCAATATATCAAAACTATACTCCTTAGTGAATCCTGAGCATATGACCATAAACATGCAATTCCTTTTCAAGCATTTGATTAACTCATTAAGTTAAAGCAAGAGAATGAATTACACTTTCAAATATACCATTGAAACTGAATGAATAAACCCTTGATAAATCCATTCATAATTCATGACACATACACAGGAGAGCAATTGTCTTAATTTTTTAGATTTGTTTCAATATCAGTGATTACAAAAGTATAGCATACTTATTTCATACTATTCCCAACCCATAATGATTTTCTAAATAATATCTTCAAAATCCTATAGTAAAAAACTATCTGTACATACTCTAAGCCTCAGGACACAAAATATTTTGATCCTTAATAATGAGACGTGAAATCTCCTTTATATAACAGGAGAGAAACAAGCAACGTGATCCATTGTTAATTTCAAAATGAATTTCATTCTAATGAAATGAAATTTGAATCCACATTTCCAAAAATATTCCTCATCATTAGAAAACATAGTGCATGATCCAAGGAATCAAAAAATGGTTACTCCCAATAACCAATCAGAGAAAAAAAAAGAGTTTGCCACGCACACGCACGTCCACAAGACAAACCACCAGAACAACACCACCCACAAGCAACACACACCAGCACCAAAAATCATTTAGCCAACGCATGGCCTCGGTACAAGTGACCGCTTCTGGTTCTCACTTTAGTGTGGAGTGAAGCCACTCCCTTCATCTTGTAGACACCAACACTAGTCCCAGCAGCACGACATGGTGCCATTGCAGTAATTGGTGAAACTGCAAGGACCTCTTCATCAACAACCATGAGCTCGGTCATGGCCGTGAGAAAGTAACGATAGTCTAAGTCAATCTCGGACCCATCACCACCAGAACTCAAAGAGAGCATGACAAGAGAATTACATTGACCCGAATGCATGCCCACACCTCGGGCACTTGCCTCAGGAGCACATTGTTCTTTTTCATGCTGCGAATTCCTCGCACCTAATTTGGCACTTCGGTGCACCTCAGACTTGTCCATTGAAGAAGTGTAGCTTATAAAATATGAACAAATCCACTACTTGCAAACAAATCAACTCAAAAATGCAATAATAATATTGAGCAATTCAACAGGTGTTTATAGAGTAATTTGGTGCAGGGAATATTAATTGCCCGAATGCTTGCACGAGCATGCGAATGATTAGTGGTTGATATTGCCACCACAAATTTATTCTGGGCGTATAGTCCATCATTGTATTTATCAGGAGGTTACCACTCGCATGCAAGGAAATCAAGAGAAAAATCCTCTAAAAAACCTACACCATTAATGAAAACAAGCTGCAGAGCGCAAAAAATCTTCACACGGATGAACAGTAACCCTTTGAAATTGAATCATTGATGTGGAACAGACCTGGCAAGTTGCATGACTCAGATTGAGTCAATGATTATTGAAAATCCACATCATCACCTAGGAAATATCGCAACCAATCATAGCCCACAAAAATAGGAGGTTGCAATCGGGCAGCAGGCCCCACCTAGCCCCATCGGTTCAAGTGCCAGGCCATGTGTCGCCTTTTTGCAAACTTTGAGGTAATTTAGGAACATTTAATCTGATCGTGCGAGGCCTGTGAGGGATGATCACCATTATTCCCCTTCATTAAATTCCGCTAGTGAAATGATGGCCACTTATCACCGCTGGCACCTCGGGAAAGGACCCCACTCCTCTGTACATGACAAATGGTGGCATCTCACACACTTTGCACTAACTAAGTGAGATCAACAAGAAAACCTGTGAGGTCTGCAAGAAACGGTCTAGATCAAAACCCGTGATCAGATGGTTCACCAAGCTGCATAGATCATATAGAAAATACTGGTGGGACCAGCTGGGAAAAAACCATTTGTGGCATAAACATTTAAGCCTAGCTGGCAAATAAGAGATTGATAGGTCAGTTAAAAGGGGCCAGTATGAGCATGAAGGAAATGCTCAGTTAGACAACTTAAGTGACCGGTAACCCTCAATAGCAAGTCAACATTGAAAAATAATGTGAGGGTTTCAAAAGATACCAATCAATTTTTTCATGAGAGATCAAAAACCCTAAACCCAAAATATCAGACCTCTAGTCTTGTTAAAATCAACTAGTGATGCCCAATTTAGACAAAATTTGACAAATTTTTAAAAGTCCCATCAGTGGCTCTGACTGGGGATGTATGCCCCCTGCAGGCATAGTAAGAATTCAAAATATTTGGTTTCGCAGACTGAATTACTGAATCATACAAGTTCCTTGACGAATGTTCTACCATGCTTGTCAATTGGAACTTGTTTTTATCCAACTTGGTGGCCCTAGGCCACCAAGCAAGAGAAATCAAATTTTACCCCTGCCAAAAACAAAATTCTCTGCTATCTGGAGTAAACCCAATCTGCAAATTTTTCCTCTTGATGCTTCTGAGTTGCTAGAGTAACCAGTATGCTTGGAAGTATCATAGTGTTTACTCATACTCCCATGTATGTGATTGGTCAGTGCCCTGTGTTCAAACATTAGCTGTAACATATGACCATAATGATAGTTTTCCTTACCTTGCACTTGGTCATACCTCATATAATACTGACTTAATTGAGTTGAGAAATGGAAATATTCATAACTTATTTCATTTGCAACATCACACATCCTGGAATCATCATTAGCTTATACATAGAACTGAAAACTTTCATATAAAACTATGTGCATGTTACACAGACCCTCATAGTACAACAAGGAGGACACATAACTCGAGGAATCCTCACCCTGGTGCTTTCCACATAAGCTTGGTTGCCAGCACCTGTGTTTAGACATTTTGGGACACAACCTGATACTATAGATATGGGAAATATTAGTTACATCTATCTCCAGTGAATGTGTAAACACATTCATCTCAGGCCCGTGAGTAAACATCTGTTCCTGCATTCCTTCATCCATTCCCAAATGAAAAAGCTCAAAAACAAAGTCGAACACATCAATCTCAACATGGGCAAAAAAGAAACACAATATGCACTGGCCTCCCTGTGTTCAACATCATGTGTTGTAGGTGTTAGTTTATAAGTGAAAATTTCGGCACAAGCTCAAAAAATTTCACCAGCAATATCAATGTCAAAAGGTAACAAAAAATCAATCTTAGCTTCATACAAACAGTCAAGAAAATCCATAATACCAATATGTTCATCCATATGTTGATTATCTCCAGTACTATTCTTTTGAGCACACACCTCACTGTCCTCAAGTTCCTCAGCATTTATGCAATGAACCTGTTCCATTGCTAGTATACCTGGAGTATACTCCAAATATTCAATATTTGAAAATTGTCCCTTCATTTGCAAACAAGTAAGATCATGAGGCTTCATATTACCATACAACTCCAGTAGAGGGACAGGTTCCATTTCATCCTCGATAATGCAATCATCAATTTTAAAATCACAATCACTAGCCTATAAAAAAGTATCAGTGACATGAGCATTACAATCATGATAAGAAAAATCAATAGGTGTCTCACCTAATCCTTCATTAATTTTCTTTTCAAGCTCTTGTACAGTTGTCCACCTTTCTTTAAAAGGGTAGGCATTATCTTCATTTTGTGTAGATGTATTCTTGGTTAATTCTGCAATCTCTATCCATTTAAGGACTTGAGTCAAGTTAGCAGGCTTCAATTCTTCTGGCAAAGTGCTCAACCCCGGTTCATAAAATTCACAAAATGAATCAATGCATTGAAAATCATCAGGTCTAAGACCTCTAGGAAATTTTATCAAAGCATCCAAAAATCTCAAGAAAAATTCATATGGTGATTCTTCCTCTTGTATCTTCATTTCATACAATTCTGGCACAGAAGAAGTTTGATCATCACCCTTCAAATTGAGCTGGCTTTCAACTTGGATCTCATCATCATCACACTGTAGTGATGGACATATTACAGTTGTCAAAGCACTCTCATCATAATTAGTGTTTTGTTCAGCCAACTCTGAAATTTTACTAGTGTGAGTTATGCCAGGGTAATCAATACTTGTAGCTAGATACCCTTTCATCATTGTGTACTTCATGTTGCTCTTAATCTCCATAGACATTTGATTTGCCTGGTGTAGGGTCGTAGGTTCTTTATCCCTTAATAAGTAACCCATAATTTTGTCAAAAGCACCAAGATATACAACCAAGCATTCAACCTCACTTGGTCTTATTTCTCTAGGGATTTCTCTTAAAGCTTTTGAAAATTTGAGATTAAAATATAGGACTAGCTCATCTTCTTTTATGTGGCTTCCCATAAAACCTTTTCTTAATATGTTGGGATTGACTCTTTCACCAAATTGTTCAATAAAAGCTATCACCAACTGATTCCATGAATTAACAGAACATGTAGGTAAATATGAAAACCAATCCTTGGCATCACCCCTCAAGGATTGTAAAAATAGCTTCATAACCACATCCTCATGACTGACTTCATAATCCCCCATTACATCTACAAAATCCTGTAGATGCTTAGAGGTGGATTCTGTACTTTTCCCTGTGTATTTAGGCAAATACTTCATAATCTTCTTAGGAATTGGATTAGGGTAACCACTGAAATATCTGAAAATAAAAGGCATATACCTTCGAGTTACAAAACCCCCCAAAGGGCTTAATGAAACTTGTTCTCTTTGCATACTTGTGTTTGAAATTTCACAGGGAAACCCTCTTGTATACAAATTCAATCACTATCAACTTCATACATAGTTATCAATCACATCATTTACAAATTCAACCATGATTCTAAAATTTGACTAAAATACTTATGCCTTAAACTGTTAAAGGCATCATACAACATATTCATACCTCTCAAATCATATTACACATTGCACTATTTAGAATTATGGAAAGAATAATCACTGTTCCTTTCTTAATGCTAGAACATCTACTTAGGAACCATTAATCATCCCTTGTTACATATGTTTCTCATAATCACAATATTGACCTTTTTGAATTAATGAAAATACCTGGAAATTAAGTATCATGTGTTAACCTTCACTCCCTCACCACAAATGTTACAGATCTAGGACTTTTCTTTGTATATCAACTGGTTCTTCAGACAGAGTCACCACCTCTTCAATAAAGGACTAAATTTCAAAAGAATATGAAATTCCTATTCAAAAACTGATCACGTTTTGGGTTCTTTGTCCACAACAGAGTCACACTTAAATAATATGAGATCATACTCCTACCTATCCTTTCCCAAATCCATAACGTCTTACCATTTGTACTTAAAATTAGATCCACTGAACAAATGACTTTGGCAGGCCACCGCCTACTTCTATGGTTTCTCTCTCTTTTCTTTTAAATTTCTCAAAATTTCTCCCCAATAATATCACCATTGAACTAGTGACTTAATGAATTTTCAACAACATCTTCTGCAACCAGAACTTTTGAATTGGTCCCCAATGGAGTCGCCATTTTTTTTGTGTTTTAATTTTCCAGCTAAGCTTTGAGACTCTCTAAGAGATAGCCAACCTCTATGTTTAAGAATTCTCAAAGTTAGTGGCCAACTGACAAGATTCAATCAAATAATGAGATCTCCTACACTTCTGGCTCTGTGAAACCAAGGAGGGTTTTCCTATGTGTTTTCATAAAAATGCTTCATGCCTCAAGAACACTTCTATACACAGATACAGTCTCCATCACCGCAATTAGACATAAATTACCTTGGTGTGGCAAACCAAAGAACAATAACAATTATCTCAAAGCAAGGAGACTAAAAATTAACATAAGATTTATATCTCAAAAGAGATAGCATTTGATGTTTGTTAAAGTGTTCAGATATTGAATATTCACACTTAGAGCCATAGTCCTGCACTTAAAATAATCTTACAAACATTATCTAGTGCCTCATCCATTGGGTGAGAGTCATATAAAACATAATTAAGATATTATGAACTTATCACCATAATGCTTTGCAACCATGAGATCTTTTAGTATATCAAAACTCTACTCCTTAGTAATCCTGAGCATATGACCATAAACATGCAATACCTTTTCAAGCATTTGATTAACTCATTAAGTTAAAGCAAGAGAACGAATTACACTTTCAAATGCACCATTGAAACTGAATGAATAAACCCTTGATAAATCCATTCATAATTCATGACACATCCACATGAGATAAATTATCTTAATTTTTTAGATTTGTTTCAATATTAGTAATTACAAAAGTATAACATACTTATTTCATACTATTCCCAACCCAGAATGATTTCCTATATAATATCTTCAAAATCCTATAGTAAAGAACTAACTATACATACTCTAAGCCTCAGGACAAAAAATATTTTGACCCTTAACAATGAGCCATGAAATCTCCTTTATAGAACAGGAGAGCAACAAGCAACGGGCTCCATTGTTAATTTCAAAATGAATTTCATTCTAATGAAATGAAATTTGAATTCACATTTCCATAAATATTCCTCATCATTAGAAAACATAGTGCATGATCCGAGGAATCAAAAAATGGTTACACCCAGTAACCAGTCGATGAAAAATAATAGAGCGTGCCACGCACGCTCACGTCCACAAGACAAACCACTAGAACAACACCACCCATGAGCAACACACACTAGAACCAACAATCATTTAGTCAACACATGGCCCCGGTATAGGCGACCACTTTAGGTTCTTGCTTCAGTGTGAAGTGAAACCACTCCCTTCATCTTTTCCACACCAGCACTAGTCCTAGCAGCACGACACAGTGCCATTGTAGTAATTGGTGAAACTGCAAGGACCTCTTCATCAACACCCACAAGCTTGGTCATGGCCATGAGAAAGTAAGGATAGTCCGAGTCAGTATCAAACCCATCACCACCAGAACTCAAAGAGAGCACGACAGGAGAATTAGAGCGACCTGACCGCATGCCCACACCTCAGGCACTTGCCTCAGGACCATCAAGAGCACATTGTTCTTTTTCATGTTGTGAATTCCTCGCACCTAATCTGGAACTTCGACCCACCTCAGACTTTTCCATTGAAGAAGTGTAGCTTAGAAACTATGAAAAAATCCACTACTTGCAAAAAATCAACTCATAAATGCAATAATAATACCGAGCAATTCAGTAGGTGTTTATAGAGTAATCTGGTGCATCAAATATTAATTGCCCGAATGCTCGCACAAGCATGTGAATGATTAGTGGCTGATATTGCAACCACAAATTTATTCTAGGTGTACAGTCCATCATTGTATTTATCAGGAGGTTACCACTCACACGCAAGGAAATCAGGAGAAAAATCCACTAAAAAAATTGTGCCATTAATGAAAAGAAGCTGCAGAGCGCAAAAACTCTTCACACGGATGAATAGTAACCCTTTGAAATTGAACCATTGATGTGGAATAGACCTGGCAAGTCGGACGACTTAGATCGAGTCAATGATTGTTGAAAATCCACATCACCGCCTGGGAAATATCACAGCCAATCATAGCCCACAAAAATAGGAGGTTGCAATCGGGCAACAGGCCCCACCTAGCCCCATCGCTTCAAGAGCTAGGCCACATGTTGCCTTTTCACAAACCTCGGGGTAATTTAGGAACATTTAATTTGATTGTGCAAGGCCTGCGAGGGATGGTCACCATTAGTCCTCGTCATTAAATTCCGTTGGTGAAATGATGGCCACTTGTCACTGCTGGTGCCTCGGGAAAGGACCCCACTCCTCTGTACATGACGGATGGTGGCATCTTGCACACCTCGCACCAACTAAGTGAGATCAGTAGGAAAACCTGCTAGGTTTGCAAGAAACGGTCCAGATCAAAACCTGTGATTAGATGGTTCGCCAAGCTACATAGATCATATAGAAAATATTGGTGGCATCGGCCAAGAAAAAACCATTTGTGGCATAAAAATTTAAGCCCGGGTGGCAAATAAGAGACTGATAGGCTGGGTAAAAGGGGTCGGTATGAGCACAAAGGAAATGCTCAGTCAGACAACTTAAGTGACTGGTAACTTTCAATATCATGTCAACATTGAAAATAATGTGAGGGTTTCAAAAGATATCAATCAATTTTTTCATGAGAGATCAAAAACCCTAAACCCAAAATATCAGACCTCCAGTCTTGTTAAAAACAACCAGTGATGCCCAATTTAGACAAAATTTGACAAATTTTTAAAAGTCCCATCAATCCTTTCTTTTTGTGCCTCAGAAATCTCCATCCCCAACTCTACTATATTTCTAAGAGTCTTGTGCTCGAATTCAATGGGATTCATGGTTGTCTTCCCATACAATAGCTCAAATGGAGTGAACCTTGTAGTTGTTTTCCAGGTGGTTCTGTAGGCCCAAACTGCTTCTGATAATCTATTTTCCCAATCCTTGCTGTGAATAGCCATTATTTTAGTTAGGATGGCTTCAATCTCTCTATTGGTTACCTCAACTTGTCTATTGGCCTAAGGGTGATAGGGAGTAGACTTTTTGTGCCTTATGTTATATTCATTGACTAGTGTTGTAACAAGAATGGAGGTAAACTGAACTCCTTGATCAATTACTATTTATTTTGGGACTCCATATCGTGTGAAAATTTCTTCATAAATAAATTTTGCAACCTTGTTATCTCTTGCATTCTTCATGGCCTTGACTTCTACCCACTTAGTTACATAATTAGTGCATACCAAGATATAAGACTTACCATTTGATGGGGGATCAATGGGTCCCATGAAATCCAATCCCCACTTGTCAAAGGGAGTGACTACAACTTGGGGATGGAGTGGCATCTCATCTAATTTGGGTGGCCGACCCATTCTTTGGCACCTATCACATTTCCTTGTATATCTTCCTACATCTTTGCGGAGTGTAGGCCAATAGTATCCTATGTTCAAAATCTTCATTGTTGTCCTTTTGCTGTAAAGTTCCCTCCATAGGGTTCATCATAGCATGCATGAAAAATTTCGTATGTCTCATCTTCCCTCACACATCTTCTCATAATATGATCTAGTCTAGTATAAAAAAAGCATCCAACAATCCATGAAAAAGGTAAAGATTTTTCAATGAGAACTCTTCTCTCTTTTGGAGAGAAGTGAGGAGGAACTCTCCCTATCACTGGGTAATTAGCTATGTCAGCATACCAGGGTGTCTGCACACTAATGCAAAATAGATGCTCATTAGGAAAGGAGTCATCTATGACTTTTTTGTCTTCTGATGTGGTCAATCTTGAGAGAAAATCTCCAACAACATTGGCCTTCCTTGGTTTGTCCACAATGGTTATGTCAAACTCTTGCATCAACAACAACTTTCCGGCTAACATTCCTAAGATCAGTGATTTATTCATGAGATATCTAATGGGTGCATGATTGGTGTGCACAAAGATTTGGTAGAATTTTATATAGTGCCTGAATTTGTTCAGGACGTATATCACTGCCAGCATTTCTTTTTCTATTAATGTATAATTGAATTCAACTCCCTACAAGTTTTTGCTGACAAAATAGATGAAATTTTCAATGGATCCTTCTTTCTATCCTAGGACAACCCCTATGGCATAGTTTGATGCATCTATATGGATGTGAAAAGGAATTTCCCAATTAGGTCCCTTAAGCATAGGAGCATGAGTCAAAGTTGTCTTCAAGTTAGAAAGTGCTTTGTCACAGCCTTCTTTCCATTGAAACTCAACATCTTTAGTTAGGAGGCTATATAATGGTGGTACTATTTTGCTGAAATATTTGATGAAAAACCTATAATATCTTGCATGACCCATGAAACTCCTATCATCCTTTTATTTTGTGAGTGTAGGTAGATTAGTAATTACCTCAATTTTTGTAGGATCTACTTGAATTCCTTGGTGGGAAATGTAGTGGCCAAGAACTATACCTTCCTACATCATCATGAAGCACTTCTCACTATTTAAAGATAGATTTTGGTCTTCACATCTTTGTATGAATTTCTTGAGGTTTTCCAATGCTTCATCAAAATCATCACCATAGGTGGTAAAATCATCCATATAGATTTCCATGCATTCAAGGGATATGTCTAAAAATATGTTGACGACTGCTCTTTGAAAAGTTGCAGGTGTGTTGCATAACCCAAAGGGAAGCACTGAATAGGAATATGTCCTCCATGGACATGTGAATGTTGCCTTCTCCTGGTATTTTGGTGCAATTTGAATATGATTGTAACCACCAAATCCATCAAGAAAAAAATGTACTATTTTCCTGCAAGTGAGTCTAGGATTTGATCTACGAAAGGAAAATGGTCCTCCTTAGTAGCAACATTGAGCTCCCTGTAGTCAGCACAAAATTTCCATTTTCCTTCCTTCTTGGGAAAAATCACCAATGGAGACACCCACTAGATGTCTGAAATAAGGTAGATAAATATTGCATCTAGCAAATTTTACAATTCTGTTTTGACAATTTCTCTCAATGCAGGGTTGATTCTTCTTTGTGGTTGCCTTACATGTGTACAATCAACTTTGATATATATTCTGTGAGTGCAGAGCTTAGGATATAATCCCTTCATATCATGATAATGCCATGCAAATAAATTTTGGTGGGCCCTCAATAAATTTACCAATGTCAACTATTGTTCCTCACTCAATTTACTATTGATATTCAAATATCTTCCTTCAGACACCTGTACTTGTGTAGTTAACTATATCATATCTATTTCATTAATACATGGTACCCTAAGTTCATGTGGCAACATTGTGTGGAACATACCTATTGTTGCAGGAATTTTTTTTGTAGGAAGAGTGGTTGTAGGAAGAATGTCTACAGAAACAATTACTACATGAAGATCAAGCAGAGCAAGCAAAAGTGTTTTCACGAGGTTAGTAGAACTAGACACATGAGAGGGTGATACTTCCTCTACCTCACAATGGTTTTGAATTATATTAGATAAAACTTCATCTTCATCTTGAAGCTACCTAACATCATGAGCTACGCCACAAAGTTAACTTCTTTGGCCTCTTCACCTACATGTGGCCATATAGAATTATCCTCATCATGGGATGGTTGAGCAGGAGGATAAATAACAAAAATTTTGGTGTTTCTGCCATCAAAAATGGTCATGTCACCTAACCAACATCTAATATAAGCATCTATTGTTGCTAACCATGGCCTCCCAAGGATAATAGGATACTTGCCTAGTGTAGCTTTAGGATAAAGAATCATGAAGTTGGATGGATACTCCCAAGAATCTAGAATCACCACAAGGTCCTCTACTATGCCATTAGGCTTAACAGTGGAACTATCAACAAGTTGCAGGACAGTAGGAGTGGATCTCATACTTGTAATGTTTAGTTGTTGTAGGATGCCTTTAATCATCACATTTATTGTTGCACCCAAGTCAATCGAAGAATTCTTTATGTTTATTCCATTTATATTAACTTCAACCACAGGACTACCTAGATCATTATACTTGGGGATAGTTACTTTTCCAAGCATGATGTCAGCTAGCTGTCCCACTACATGAACTATAGTTGGGTACTTCTTTTTCCTGCCTGGCTTCTGGAGGCATGCATCTTTGATTGCTTTACTATATATAGGAACATCTTTTATGGTTTGGAATAGGGATATCTGGACACATATATGCTTCAACTAGTCTAGAATGTCAAAAGTGATGCTCTCCTTGTCTTCTTTTTGTTTGGAAACTTCCAATCTCTAGGGGAATGGTGGTTCTTGTGTCGTCTACTTGGCTTGAACTAGTTTAGGATTTTTAGGTGCACTAGACTGAATGGGATCATTCAAAGATTCTTCTTTCTCTTCCACGGGAAGCTTAGTGATAATGGGGGTGGAAGGAGCTGGAAAAGTTGTTCTTGAATGTAGATGTATGTGACTTAAATTCACATCATATGCAAGAAATTAATTTGGATCAATAGAGTGTATAGGCTATTGTTGTGGTTTATTATTTGGGTTAGGTGTGGGTTGGGCTGGTAACTAAGTAAGTTTGGGTATCTTTGGATTAGCAGGAGGAGGCATGATAGTAGGTTGTTGGGGTTGAGAAGGTGGCTGCATATAACTAGTTATTTGGTTTCCCCATTATTGTCCACCTCTCCATTGAGATGTTTGTTTCCAGTTCCTTGAAGGTGGCTGCCAAGGTCCTTGAAACTATTGTCGATTACCCTCAGGTTGCTACCACTGAGGTGAAGAATTTTGATAATTGGACCAAGAATTTGGAGGGTTACCCCAAGACTATGGTGGATATCCTCCATAGTTGGATGGACATGGGGGCTACCACTAGTTACCAGATGAATAAGAGTTAAAATATGGCCAAACAAAAGATAGTAGATCTGGTGGCATACCTTGTCTTTAAGCCCATGGCCTTTTTTGTGCAACAAATTAGACTTGGTTTTCCTCATTCTGAAAGGGTTTGAACTTAGGTGGAATCTTCTTGCTATCAATGTTAGCTATCAACTTGCATCTACAGTCCTTCTTCTGTCTATAATGAGGACAATATTTTGTTAGCATTTCCTCTACCTCCTCATGTTTCTTCTTGTCCTAAAGTGTATCCAGTTGAGTAGCTAGATTATTGATGATATCCTGCTTGAAATCTACCAGCAAATGAGTAATCTCCATCCTTGAGACTCCACTGGTGGATGACTTACCCATGGAAGATTGGTAAGCTCTCCCTTTCTTTGAAGCTGCCCTAGAATAGTTCTAGCATATCTTCTTGATATCCTCCCAAGGAACTTGAGTGATATCTCCTCCTACCATCTGGTCCAAGGCATCAATGTAGCTTTCATTAATTCCTCTCAAGAAAAGAAAATTCTGAGATTCTTCATTGAGTGTATGGTGTGAAGATTTCTACAGACAAAACAAAAACCTTGAAATGAAATCCTCGAGGCTTTCATCTTCCTTTTGATGCATTCTAAAAATATCACCTCCTCTCATCTCACAACCCCTAAAATACTCCTTATATTTCTCAAGGAAATTTTTCTTCATGTCCTCCCAAGTCTCTACAGTATCTCTGCCAAGGCTCATAAACCATCTCAATGCAACTTCTTTCAAAGTGGTAGGAAATAGCTTAAGTCTATGGGAATCAGTGGTATAGTCATAGCTTATGTAGAGTATATCAAACACAAACAAGAATTTATCAAGATCTTCTTTGACAAGTCCATAGAACTTAGGAAGGATTGAAGCAAGGATGTTTTTGAGGTTATCTACTTCATTCTATTGAGTAATGGGAAAAGGAAAATTTGGTTGGTTCTACATGCTAGGCATGTTTCCATTTGCATCAGTCATGCATGTTTGATGAACTTCCAAAATAGAGGGTTCTTCAACTGGATTTCGATCTTCAAGGGAAACTTCAAAACTGGTTAAGTCAAGAAATGTATCAGCAAAGGGGTGTGGGTCTTCTTCTTCATTTCTAGGTAGATTTTGAATCTCTACTAGCTGAAATGGCTCTAGATTATTAGGAAGGAATCTCCCATAAGCATCTCTTCTTCTTCTATGCATGCGGTATCAACTCAGTATCAACCAACTCACACAAAGAACTCGTGAAAGAATAGTGGATCATAACTTCTAAACACTAAGAGCAAGCTCCAGAAATACTACAATAGGAAAAACTATTAATGAATCCAAAGGACTCCCTAGTTTGACACCATCCCCAAAAACGGTGCCAAAAATGTCGGCCTCCTACAATGATTTTAATAACTAATCATTTACAACTGTGATTCAAAGATTGGACATCTAAATTGAATATCCATCTTAACCATCATGAACTTGCTTTTAAATTGTCAACCTAGGGATGTGAACTTGAAATGGGTCAGCACAGTATGTGCACTAGGAACTCAAAGTAGTCATCTTCATTATACAACTAAGAAAGACTTAATACTGAAAGTAAATTGCATGGAAAGGAAAAAAGTAAATTTTGAACATCACTCAACAATTAAACTAAACTGAACATGCATGAAAGGAATATAAAGTTGAGCAACAAATAGGAAACTACTCTATCTTCTTTGGCTATAGGAATAGTCACAGAATGGAATTCTAGTGGTTGCAGGAAAATTTAGTGCTAGATTCTTAACTAAGTACTTAAACAAAAGGTAATACTAATCTAGCTAAACTGAGGGACAAATTACTCACCAAGTGGGCTCCCTTGGATGAGTATCCTCTAAAACTAATACAAACTCAAAAGTTCAACTCAGAATCTCATTTTATTCATTGGAAACTGCAAATACAGAAGAGTAGCATGTCTAGAAAATGCTAGTGTATCAGATTATACAATAACTTGGCGACTAACTCCTAAAGGAGGATCTGGACCTTATTTAAGATACCAACTAAACAAGGAAGTCAACTCCCACTAACTGAGAGGATGCCATTTAGGGAAAGTGGAGAAAAGAATGGAAGGGTGGTTACACATGTAGGGAATCCAGTCAAACATGCATGTCCAAACACAGACTCAAATTTGTAGTAATTCCCACACTGCTCAATGTCATTAAAGATCAGCACAAGGCAGCCAACATGGGGAATCTCTTTTCATCATCCTTTAGTTGACCTTCGAATGATTCTTTTGCATGACTAGTTGGCGGTGCATTTCTCAACTTATCATCCTCAAACATGTCTACATGGCAATGCCAGTATGCATAATAATTACACATCTATAACCACCTTAAAGAACATTCATTAACCACATGAAAGATTAATATAGATAGTCCACATAATAGGTTAATTTCATTAAAATTGGAAAAAATTGAATTAAACACAATGTTTGTGGTTTGAGAGAAACATTATAAAAAGTATCGACATTTAATATCAAAGTCCATGTCAACTTCAATAATTAAACAATAGATTCTACCCTAAATTAGACCAAAAACTAGGCTCATCACTTGGACTAAGATATAAATATCCCTTTATCTAGCAGAGTAATTTGAAATCCCAAAACAAAATCATTTCTCCAATCATGGAAATCTCAAACTCACTCTGCATCTCATCAACAAACTTCATGCACAAACTATCATCTCCTCCAAAAATGACATCATCAGTAAATACTTCAACAATCAAATCTTTATCATGATCAATCTTGAAATCCAAATTATTATCAGCAGTATCTTTGTTAAATCCAAGCTTCAACAAATACTTTTCCAATATGGCATACCATGCTCTTGGGGCTTGCTTAAGTCCATGCAATGCTTTCTTTAGTCGAAAAACCATATTTCCTTGATCAATCAATTAAAATTCATTAGGATTCTTAATATACACTTCTTCATTCAGTTCACCATTTAGAAATGTTGACTTGACATCCATCTGATAAACCTTCAAGTATTTGTAAGCAACATAAGCAAGAAATAGTCTCATAGCTTCAATCCTAGCAACAAGAGAAAAAGTTTCTTCAAAGTCAATTCATTTCATCTTTGAATATCCTTTACACACTAGTCTTGCTTTGTTTCTAACAACTTCACCTTGGTCATTCAATTTGTTCCTAAAAACCTATTTAGTTCCAATTACATTTTTGTCCTTAGGTCTAGGAACAAGAATCCATTTATCATTCTTCTCAATTTCCAGTAGTTCTTCTTTCATTGCTTCCACCCAATGTTCATCTTTGCATACTTCATTGACATTATTAGGCTCAATTTTTGAGATCAAACAATACTCTTCTACAATTCTTCTCCTAGTTTGAACACCTTTGTTCTTATCACCTATAATTTTATCTTCTAAATGATTTAGTCTTACATACCTTGGAGTCTTAGGCTCTTGAACTTTAGGCTCTTGTGATCTTTCTTTTTTACTTTCACTAATTTATTCCTCTTGATTTTACTGATTCCCCAGAATGATTTGAACTTGATTTAGATTCTGAACTTTCTTTCCTTTATTTGAATTGTCATTCTAATCATTTGAATCATATCCATAGGTTATAGATGGTCTAAATGTGTCTTCATCAACCTTTACATTAGCACTTTCAACTACTTTCATCAATCTCTTATTGTAGCATCGGTAGGCTTTACATTTAGTAGAATAACCAAGAAAGATTCCTTCATTGCTTCTAGCATCAAGCTTTCCTATGTCTTCATCCCTTTTGATATAGAATTTACTCCCAAAGATTTTGAAGTATCTAATAGTAGGCTTATGAGCAAACCATAGCTCATAAGGAGTCTTACCAGTATCACCTTTGATATGTACCCGATTGAGAGTGTAAATGACAATACTCACAGCTTCTCTCCAGTAGATATGAGGAACATTTCCTTCTATCATCATAGTCCTAGAAGCTTCTTGAATTGTCCTATTCTTCCTTTCCAAAATTCCATTCTGCCGAGGGGTCTATGGGGCAGATAATTGTCTCTTTATCCCATGCTCTTCATAGAAAGAATTAAACTCACTAGAAGTGAATTCACCACCTCTATCTTATCTCAGACATTTAATCTTTAGACCTATATTTGTGCCAACCATAGCCTTAAAAATCTTGAATTTCTCTAGAGATTCATATTTTTCCCTTAAGAAAGTAACCTAAATCAATCTAGAATAGTCATCAATAAGTAACATGAAATACCTGTCTCCTTGTAAACTTTTGATTCTAGAAGGACCACACAAGTTAGTATGCACAAGCTCCAATACTTCATTTTAACAATGTTATTTTCTTCAGAATGAAATTTTAGTTTGCTTCCCGAACTGACATTCCTTGCATATAGTATTAGTAGGTTTTATCAACTTAGGAAGATTTCTCACTGCTTGGGTAAAACTTATCTTGATAACATTGTCAAAGTTTACATGACACAATCTTCTATGCCACAACCAACTTTTATCAACTTGAGCAATCAAACAACTTTTACTAGTAGTACTTAGGTGAAAGATATTACCTTTTGTTTTTGTACCAGATGCAATCAAATTTCTAGAATTCCCCAATATTCTACACTTTCCATCCTTGAATTGAAGATTATATCTCTTTTCAACCATCGGTCTGACACTTAAGAGATTATGCTTCAAACATTCCACATATAGAACATCATCAATATTATTCTTACCATCAAAAGAAATGGATCCTCTACCATGGATTACATCAACTTTGTCATCACCAAATATTACAACACCACCATCATACTTTTCCAAACTCAGAAATTTACTTTTATCAACTATCATGTGATGAGAGCATCCATTGTTGATCGCCCATTCATCTTTTTCTTCAACTCTGGCAGCTAAAGCTTTCTACATATTCATGCATCTAGTAGAATCAGTAGGTACTAGATTATTTTCCTTGATAGCAATAAATACCCATTCATCCTCACTTACATTCCCTTTATCAAATTCATCATTTGTCACACCTTCATTAGCAACATAATAACACTTTCTTTGGAATCTAGGCTTGTTAGATCTTGGCTTACGAACTCTTTCAGGACACCTTGAGGAAAGATGACCTATCTTATTGCAAGAAAAACATTTAAGAGGCAATTTCCCTTTATACTTACCTTCTCCTTTGGCTACCTTTTTAACAATAAGTGCTTCAAGATCATCTAGTTTGCTCTCTTCTTCTTCAATCTCTCTCATTTCCTACTCATACTTGGAATTTTTTCTATAAATTTCTCTCAGATCATATCTTTGCTTATATTTTCCAAAGATAGTAGCTTTGAATGCAGATTCTATCTTATAAAGAGATTCACCAAACTCACTTAACTCAAAAGCATCAAGCTTACCAATCAACATGTCTCTGGTTACATTTGTCACAGTTTGGATCTCCTCAATAGCAATAACTTTGTGTTTGTATGCAGCAGGAAAGGATCTAAGCACCTTAGCAACAATCTATAATTCTTCTAATGTTCCACCAACACATCTGATACTACACACAAGTTCATTCACCCTTTGCATAAAAGAAGTGATTTTTTCATCTTCACCCATTCTCAATGTTTCATATTTCCCTTTCAGGCTTTGCAGCTTAGTAATCTTCACATGGGTATCACCTTCATATAAAGTTTCCAACTTTTTCTAGATCTCATAAGCAGTCTTTAGCTCCATTACATTTTTCATCTTGGAATCAGTTAGTGCACTCAACAATGGTTCCTTAGCCGGGATATTGTACTCAACTTCCTTAATCTCACTTGCAGTAGAAGGACCATTCTATGGGGTGATATATCTATTCCTTGTAATTTTCCAGTAAGGTTCACCAGTGCATCTTAGATGACACTCCATTCGAGTCTTCCACAGATAATAATTTGTTCCATCAAATCTTAGACTATCCTTCTTGTATGTCACCATCCCGGATCACCTAATCAAGCTTCTCCAGAGGAACTTGATTTGATACCAATTGTTGGCAACACAAGGGCAGACAACTGAGAGGGGCGGTGAATCAGTTGTCACAAAAATTATACTTATTAAAATTATTCTCAGATTTGATAAATAAACATGAAAGCATACCATCACCACATCAAAAATACACATAACACCAAGATTTTTGTGTGGAAATCTTGTTAGGGAAAAAACCACAGTGGAAGTTAATCCATAAGATTATACTTTGTTAAAAGTATTGTAAATGAGGAATGCACATGCATTTAGGCACATTTCCTAGAGCTCACTACTCAAATACAAAAAGGCTCACTACCCAAAAGAAGACCATTGTCTTATAGTCACATTCAGATTACATCTGATACATTTTGAACTAAGAAAATAACATCTGCTAATGCCGTATTATAGTTTTGGTTAAGCATACAAACACTTTCTTCTGCTCACTCTTCTTCACACTTTACTTCTACCTGTGAAAGATTAGAACATTATTCATGCATAGAAATCGCACATCTCACACCTTCCATACCAATCTCCTCAAAATAATTAATCATATATATCCACATCTAAGGATAACATCAACTACATGTCGGCCCAACAAAATATGAAATGTGTACAAACTGTCTACCCAAATCAATAAGCAATTATCAACGTGGATCAACCAATGTCAGCCAAAACATAGTAGGGACCAAAAACAACATGTCTCAAACATGAAACACCTTAAACAATTAGCCTCGAAGATCCACAACATGCTACAATCACCCTATCGACCATGAACATGAAAAACATGAACTCCCAAAAGAAAATCACCAATCATGAGCACAAAAATCAATGAAAACCAACAACACAGATAAAGAACAATCTACAAACATCCAAGAATTACCACATAATCATCCGTAATAACTTTGATTACTAGAATCACATCATCTTCTTTCAGAAACACCAACTAAAGAAAAAAAAACAACTATCAGAACTCAAATTCTCATAACTTGATCAAATCTTAGTGTGAACCTCTAAAACTTCATTTGGATAAACTAGATATACTTGATAGAAAACCGTTTAATCCACAACTTCTTATAATAAGTATGCTAAAATAGCCATCATACTGAACTTCACTGCATCACTGACAATCTTCAACTTATTTTATTACAATTTTCTCAATATCCTCAACATATACAACCTTAAAGACATTAATTCCAATAGTGATGACATCAATGACAACCACATATTATTAATATCCAACAATCCCTTCATTTTTCCTTCCAACACATACACACCACAACCAATGATCCTATCATTAATCACCTTTTGCAAAGCTTTTCATCGCTTCAATGTGAAGTTTCTACCCTAAACCAAAATAAAAAATGGTCCACCTTCATACTATGTAAAGAGCAACCCATTATCCTTAGATATATTGATAACTTCGATGCCACAAGGTATAGACATCCCTAGATTTGAGAAATATGGAGGAAAGGGAGATCCTACTAATCATGTTAACGCCTTCACTACTTTGTGTAGTGACTTTATCCTTGAGGACAAACTTTTGGCTAAATGTTTCCCCCGATCCTTGAAGATATTGCCTTGGACTGGTTTTTTGTATTACCAAACAAATCAATTCATTCATTCAATGAACTTGTTGAGGCCTTTATTAACCATTTACAAGTGCACATGGTTCCTAAAATGACATTCGTTGATTTGATGAGATGCAAGAAAAATGAGGGTGAAAAAGTCACTAACTTTATTTCATGCTACCAATCACTTTATTCCCAAATGAAAGTAAAGATTCTTGATTGCCACCTTCAAAATATGTTCATAGAAAATTTACAAACCAATATAAGGGATAAGATAACCATGATGAAATTTCCTTCCTTCATGCACCTATGCCCTACCCTTGAAGATTATCAAAATGTCGTAAGTGCTAGTGAACCAAAAGCTACCCCTACCTATCCTGAAAAGTCTGAAACTTCAAACCAAAACACTTATCAACCTTTGAAAAGAAAAACTAAAAGTTTCCTTCAACTAAATTCCACCTCTCAACCTACCCAACCATTTTATACCCAAGTAGCCGCTGTAAAGAAGAGTAATCCTTATATATTTGGGGATTTGTAAAGACAATTCACACCTTTACCCAACACCCTTCACAACATCATGACCCAACTCTTAAACAAAAAAATGCTTACCTAACCTCCCATCTGACCCCTTGACCCTTGCAAGCCATTACCTCAGAGCTTTAGACACAATGCCTATTGTGTTTATCACCAACAAAAAGGACATGATATGGAAAATTTCAAGCATCTTAAACATCTTATGTAAGACCTCATTGATTCCAATCATATCCTAATTGGAGGTGTGAATGAAAAAGGTAATAAGTTTGTGGCTCCTCCCAACCAAAACTTGGAAATATTTACCAATCCCATGCCCAACCATAATAATTTGTTAAGGTTAGCGAAACTAAGCTTGAAGTGATAAATTTTGACACATATGATGAAAATATGAGCAATCATGAACAAAGTCCTACGGATTATGATGAACAAAGTCCTATGGATACTAATGAACAAAGTCCTATTGATACAATGATAGGAGTGATTGACATCGAGCCTCATAAACAACAAACCATTGACATTACTTTCTCTTTAGAAGAAACAATTAAACATGCAATTGATGGTCCTCTTTACATAACTGGCATAATCAATAACAAGACCACTCCTTGTATTTTAATTGATACCATCTATGGAGAGAATGTGATCATAGAAGAAATCTTATATGTGCATGAAATCACTCAAGATAGATATGATAAACCAAAATAATGGATTAAAATGCATGATGGTTTTTCTCATGCTACGATGGTCTTGATCACACTCCCATTACAAGTAGGATTGAAGAAATAAAATGTATCATTCTCTATTATCTCTAATTCAGACCAATTTCATGTGAAGTTAGGCTAAAAATGGCTTTGCTCCATGAATGTGGTCCCATCCGTTGTCCATAAGTGCTTAAAGTTTCCAGTCAACAATGAAATATTCATCGTACACCATAGTGGCTTTAGACCACCATCTTCCCATGCAAATTTCTCCTTAGATTATTTTTGGTCCGAGCCCATGGAACCTATAAGATAGTGTGAAGACTTACTTTTCTTATCCTACCAAATGTTCAAAGTGAAATGCATAGCCATTTTATCCGTTGAAAACTTTCCTCCACCCATGATTGAACCTCCATCCATGATTGAACCTCCGCCACCTAAATAAGACAATGTTGAGCCTAAAGCCCTTCCAATAAACCAAGACCCATCCATGAATAAAGCCTTACCTGTTTCCTACAAGAGACCTAGAGAAAACCAAACAAGTCTTAATCTACCTCCTAAGAAAATTTATAAATCCAAAGAGAAAGTGGTTGAACAACCTTCCAAGGTTTCTTTTGTTCCTTCCTCATAAGAAGAAAAGGAACCTATGGTTGACAAACCTGCTCCTACACAAACAAAATTTGAAAAATGTAATAAAAGGAACTGCAATGCTAGAGAGTGTAGGCGTAAGCATCAAGCTGTTGCTCGAAAGATGAGTGGCAAGAAAAAAATTAAAAATTAAAATTCGAACTTGATAGAAACAATAAACGGTGGGCCTCCTCTCTTACCAGAGCGTATAAATTCTAAACAACAAGGACCAAAACCTTCTATGGATATTATCATTTTTCCTCCTATTGTGGTTAACTTCGATGATGATGAGGAAACAACTAAAATCTATGAGAAAGTGTATAAATTGTTGAATTTTTTATTCTCCTCATCCATGAGCTTAAACAATAACAACCATGATGATCCTCCTAAACCAAGCGATTCACCATGTGTTGAAATTGGTGATTCTCCTAGTACAACACTTGATGTGATGCCCCTCGCTAGTGATTTGCATTCCACATATAATGAACAAGACTAGGATGCATATGACTTGCTAGATGGTTGACTTGCATGTGCCTTACTACCCTTTTTTATTTTCTTTTTTCTTTCACTTGGATGCGTGTATTGTGATCCCTCGTAATTTTTTGCTTGATGTTTCTCTCTCTTTGTGCACTCCTCTATTTGTACCTTTAATCTTCTATATGTTGTATTCTCTTCACCTTTTCATTTATCTTTTCTTTCATTTAATTTTTGTTTTGTGTTTCCCTTTTGGGGATGATGCAAGGTGTCAAGACACCCTATGTCTCTTCCATGTTGACCTAAAATATTTCTATTTTCCTTTTGTTTTTGTCTTGTGTTTTCCTTTTGGGGATGATGCAAGGCATCGAGACACCATATGTCTCTTCCATGTTGACCCAAAAGGCTTTTTTTTTTTTTCTCTTTGTGTCATTCTTCCAATTTGTGTGTATTTGGGGAATGATGATAGTTCCAAGTTATCTAATATTACTATAGCAATGATAGATACTAACCTCGAATCCATAGATCCCTTATGTGTTTTTGGGGGGGAGCCCTCTTTTCCTTTTCATACTTTGGATACTTTAAAGTAATTTCTCATAGCATGGTGTTAGCAATTAATTTAAAGTGGGGGCATACATTGGCATTATTCTAGCATTATTTCAGTTGCTTTTTCTTTTCTTGTTCCTTGATGTGATTTTCTCTCTTTATGCGATGTGTTTTTCCTCTTGGAGGTGTCTTTGGGTTTGACTCCCTCTGAGAGCATGATATTTCTTTTTCCTCTCTTGGAAACAAGATGAGACCTTTTACGCTTGTCCTCTCTTGGAAGCATTGGGTATGATGTTCCCTAGGATGAGACCTTGTACCTATCCTCTCTTATAGATGTTAAGCACAATGTCCCCTAAGAGTGAGACCTTGCATGAATTAAGAATAATCTCTTTGAACATCCCTCTTTCTTGTTGCATTTTCCTTTTTTCCTTATTAAATTCATGGAGGTATGGCTTTGATATGGACTTCTCGGGGCTCACCTAGTGAACAACTAGCTTCACTAGCCTGTGTGAGTGTGCATTTTCATTTTGTCCTTGTTAAATTCATGGAGGTATGGCTTTGATATGGACTTCTTGGGGCTAACCTAGTGAACAAATAGCTTCACTAGTCCATGTGAACATGCATTTTTGTACCTTATTAAAGTCATGGAGGTATGGCTTTGATATGGTCCCATGGGGCTAACCTAGTGGACACCTAGCTCCCACTAGCCCTTTGTGAGCATGCATTTTGTTTGCATAGTGGACATCACATTCCACTTGTAAAATTATTCAAGCCTAGACTCGGTCCACCGCGTTGGATGTTTAGTCGAAGCTTGATCTATTATGGTTTTTCTCTTCTCCTTTTTCCTTTTTCCTGTCATTCATGGTGTATTTTTGCGATCTAATTTTGGCTTCATATATCATCCGCAAGTAGGTTCTTTTGTGCCTATGTTGGTCTACCATAGGATATTAATCCTAGGGGCTTGATCATCCCTCTTTATTATTGTCATCCTATCTTACTAACATTTTTACATTTTAACTCCTCTTGATTGTGTGGTTGGCTATTTTATTGGGAGTTTGAAGCAAGTTCATCCTCTCACTAAAGTGGGGCTAAATGTAGTGTAGTAAATGCATACCCTTGAATTTTGAAATTTTTTTGGGACCACCTTGCTTTATTTATCCTTCTTTATGGCTTAATTGGTCCTATTTTGTGTCCACAAGCCCTATGAATTACATATTTTTCTAGCTACTCCTGAAATTCTCCAATAAATAAATGATAATCCAATGATTTTGATCTCTATGTCCTTGATTTTTGGTTGGGACTGAAATGCCACCTAGGGAATCTTTGTCCCCTCAAGGTCTTGGGACCCTAATTTTCAGGCATCTTAATTGAGCCCCTTTTTGGTGTTTGTGCCCCAAGTTTCATAACTTGGGACTAAGATGCCACCTAGGGCATCTTAGTCCTCCTTGAGTCATTTTCAAGATTTAAATTCAAATTTTGGCAGGATTTAGCCTCATTTATTTAGTGAATTCATATTTTAGCTTGGTGGGATATAATTTTGAGATATTAAGCATAGATAAGTATAAATACAAGGTTCCTTCTCTCATTTTCTCCTAACAATCTAAACAATATAAGAAGAAATCTAAGCAAGTTGTGAGAGTATTCAAGAGAAATTAATCAAGCATGTGGAGCCATCATCAAGATTGAAGCATCATATCAAAGAGCTTCTTGCATCATGTGTGTTGTTGTGCTAACATTTGTGATGTAGGGTTTGTGATTCAAGTAAGTGTTTCAAGCAAGATTCAAGAAACACATACATTGCAGCCATTTCACACAAGTCTGTAGAATTTACAAGGGTTTAGTGAGTTGTAGCATTTCATGCTATTCATTCACCATTTCCCTTCATTAATTTATTTCATTTCAAGGTTAAATTACCAACAAGGGTTTTGACCAAGGAAAACCCCCATTCACTAACAATCAAAAAGTTTTTCCCTTCTTGTATATTTATGATTGTAGGTTTAGGTTGGAGTCTTGAAGATCATTTGGAGTGAAAAGTTGTAAAAGTTGCAAAGTTGCATTGCAAAGTTGTTATCTTCACAGAAACTCACCTACAAGTCAGATCTGAAAGTTTCATAGCCTAACATCTTAGAAGAAGTAAGTGTAGACCTTGGAGCTCGGGATCACATTCAAAGTTTTTAGAAATTTAGATCGAGACTAATACTCCATCTTCGGCATATTATTCCTCTCAAGCATATTTTTCAGAGATTCCTTCAGATCCAGTTATGACATCCAAAGATTTTATATTTTCCCTAAAAATCAGCAAAGAGACTAATACACCATCTTGGGTGTCTTAGTCCGCAACACATTTTGGTAGCCTCTTTATATTTCTAGAATCCTCACAACATCTCCAAAATTCCTAAATACATGTATCATATCGCCCTATTGCATAATTGCATAATTTCATTATTTACATCTCTCATTTAGCTTGCATAACTAGGTTTTGTAGGTTGAACATGTTCATTTGTCTTTTCCAAGCATTTGCTTGGTGGTGAACCCCTTAAAGCTGAAAGAGCCCCATCCTAGGTTCTCCTCATTGTGTATTGACTCACCTTGTGAGGTTTCTAGTCAATCCAATTAGGGCTCTTAGGATATAATCAAATGACCTAAATAAAATAGGTGATTTCCCCATTCCTATTTTATTTTTGGTTCACTAGTTTCAAACTGTAACTTTTATGACAAAAATTTCCAGAATTTGATGACCTAATGCAAGTGAAATGAAGGTAAAATGATGACCTATATAACACATTTTGAAATGCAATTTTGTTTTTATTTTTAAATTTAAATTTATATGATCTAAATGATATGAAAAGTGACTAATTTGTTTTGTATTTTTCAGATTTAGATAATACAAAATAATGAAATTCTAAACCCTAAATGAGATGCAAGATTGTAATGAAAAATAAGAAACCCTAAATGAGATCGTTAATTCAATGCAAATTAAAATGCAAATGAATGGAAGATCTAACTTAAGATGCAATGAAAGACTTCAAAATCAGAAAATTGTGATATTCAATGAGTCAGGTTCACCAAAATGTTTAATAGAAAAAGTAGGGTTTACCACCATGAATGAACAAGTTGATTAACCATTGTATTTTTTTAATTAAAACATTCAATTGTGAGGGCCAAAACATGTAAATAACAATAAAAAATAACCCTAACTATTATAGAAACTATAAGGGGAGTTTTTAGAGCTCGAAATGATGTGTACCTTGTAGAAAACTTGTTGCTTTTAGGCCACAAAGGACTCATTCACCTTTAGTGCCAAATAGGTCTCTATGAGGGTTCTAGAAACTAACTTCTGGGTTTGATTCCTCTCAGCTTGCACTCCTAGATCCCAGGTTTTCATTGCTTCAAGCCCTACATAGGACTCATTCACCTTTAGTGGCAAACAAGTCCTTATAGGGTTTTGAAAAATTGAATTCTAGGATTTTTTCCGTGATGTATACACTTCTAGATCCCCTATTATAAGCTCCCAAAAGTTTGAAATAAATTTGGTAGCCTCCTTTCTTTGTTCTTGCACTATAAATGGCAATCTTGCAACTTGACAACTTTTGCATTTTTTCTTGAAACCTTGCTCTTCAACCTAAAACCTACAATCACACATGCAAGAGGATAAAAATATTGTTTGTTAGGGGATAGGGGTTTGCCTCCATCAAACCCTTTTTAGGTAATTAAACCAATTGATGAAATAATGAAATAGAAGCATGAAGCATGAAATATGCAATTGATGATACCTTGGATGAAATTTGTAAACTAACATGAAGTGGCCATGGAGAATGTAGATCTTCATCTCAAATGGATATGAGACAATGCTTGCAAGAAGGATATTCAATGCTACACCAAAAATCTTGGCTCAACAACATGCATGAATTCATAAAATCCTTAACATGATGAAATGATCTTGATTTTCTACAATAAACCTTGAAAATATTCCTTGAAATACCTTAGAAAATTCTCTTGTAGATTCTTGTAGACTAAAATTTGTTATAAGGATGCTTTCTAAAAGTTGCTAGGTGTATAGGAGTGAATTTGCACCTGCTACATAAATTCCCCTTTCACACATCCTCACCTTAGAAAATGAAATCCGAAGGAAAAATTCCACATCACCCAACTACCTTCCTTCCACTTGGCATTTGTCTATTGTATCGGTGGAAGAATATTTTTCAGGGACACACACATGGTACATAGACGTTCATGTGGCACACTGTCATCCCTAACCAACTCAAAAATTCCTCATTCTTCCTTAAAATAGATCCATTCTCACTTCATTTGACCTTTTAAAGCTCTCTACACACATTCTCAAGCAATCTCATAGCATTTTCCAGAAGCACTTCAACACTCCATTACAACAGCAACACTCCATCAAATTTGCATAGCAAGTGTGAAGCAATCCATAACAGTGTGGGATTGGTGTCTTGTGAGACCTCCCTTCATTATAGTTGAGTCTGTGGTGACCTTGCCAAGTCCATATTCTCCTCCATTGGCTAGTGAGATTTTGGGTGGAGGTGGTAACATTTCACTCTTCTCCGTTGTGATTTGGTTGAGTAGAATTATACTATTTTGTAGTGTTTATTGCAACTTCTACTTTCTTTACTTCTTTATCGATTCTATCTCATTTCTTTTTGGTTATCCATGGAGGTGGAACCACCAAAATAGGGGTCTAATTGAGGCAGACCCCTATACACCCACAAAATTTCCCCTCTTTCTTGTGTGTAGATGAACGTGCATTTGGAGCTAACTTGTGAACTGGCACATTAGTGAGATCATCTTCATCACTCCACTATTTCTCTATCTACTTTATCATATTTGTTTGTACTTTTCATACTTTATTGTTTTGATTTGTTTGTTTAAGAATAACTAGCTAGGCTATTAGTTTGTTTTTTAGTAGTCTATATTGTGCTTTCAATTTTTTGGTTATCCTGATGCTATCACACTTGAGAGGTGCCAGCACACCATGTTGTCATCCTAGAACTGCACTATCATCCTCAGACATAGAGCTATTTGAGGTGCAATATTGACTTCGAAAACTAGCTCGCCTAGCCTGAACTTGGATTTCAAGTATGAAGAGTGATAGAAGTAACTTATAGTCCTCATTATTCTTGACCTCTATCTGAAACACCCCTTTAGATTGAGGTAAGTTAGGGTATCCCTCCGCACTTAGCTCTCTGTGACCTGAAGCCTTGACGTGGTTGGTCCCCCTCTCTTACATTTTTGGTGAACCCGATGTGAACCAACATTTTCCCATTCGTTGGTGTTGTGGATTTTTCCTTGTACCTTGTGATCATTGTGCTCCTGAGTGTTGTGAAGTTTTATGAGCTTCACAACCCATTCCACAACCTTCAGGTATATTTTTAGGAGAAGTGTGTGACACCTTCTGATGGAGAAAGGGTATCTTTTTGCAAGGGAATATAATAATTGATAATCATGATAATCATGTTTGTTCTTCTCTCGATATCTCACCTACTTATGAAGAATATATCTTAGTGTTATAAGATCCAATCATTGAGAGTCATGAGAATCATTTTTGTTTCTCTCCCAATAGTTCCCCTACTTGGAAAGATATTGTGGAATAAGAGAATAAAATCATTGATACATTTCTTTCAAATAATAGTAATTGTTGGAAGCTTGAGATGTTTGGGTGTTGTCATTGATGTCAACCCCTTGTATGTAGAGAGTGTTAGAATACTAATAGTGTTGATGATGTTAACCTCTAGTATAGTTCAAGATATTTTTGGTAGTATGGTTGTTGTTTGATGAGTGTTGGAGATGATGAAAATTGTTGTAGATGTTGATGAGTGTTGGAGTTGATGAGAAGTGCTGCAAATGATAATGAGTGTTGGAGTTGATGAGAAGTGTTGTAGATGTTTATGGGTGTTGGATTTGATCAGAAGTGTTGTAGATTCTATAAATATGTTGAAGAGGTGTTAGTAGTGTTGTTGATGTAGTTGGCTCACTTGGTTTCCAAGTGCTTTTGAGAAAATTTGAATAAGAGTGTACAGTGTGATAAAGGTGTGTTTAGTTTTGTGATCCATATTTCTTCATGATTGAAGATATGCTTGTACGGTTTTGATATGATAATAAGAGGTTTTTAGAGGTTCTATATCCAAAGTTTCATCTTCTAGATCATACAACAGTGAAAGTTGTGTTTGACAGTTTGTTTGTCAGTATAGAAGGTTGTCTAGGAGAAATTACATTGCTTTGAATTTCTTTGTGTTAATTCTGAGTGTCTTATGGGTTTGGGAGTGTGCTTATATTGTTTGTAACTTCCTCCCCTTGAGGTTTCAGGTGCTGAGGTGTTCTACAAGGTTGGTTAGTAAGTTGTGTTCTATGGCATTGCGTCTGGTTGCTCAGAATGATGGTGTTCTTAGTTTCAGGTTGTTGTGGTAGATTTTAAGAATATTATAATGATTTTGGAACATTATAAGATGTTGTATGGATGTTGTGTAGTGTTTTTGTGTGGTCTACATGTTGTGGAGAAGTATGTATGTGGTTGACTGTAGTGCTAGTTTAGTTTTGGCTGACATGGCATACTAGCGCTATTTGAAAAGGAACCTCATGGATTATGGATGTGTTGAGTAGCTTGGTAATGTATATTTGGGTCCTATTTAACCCTTGGTGTGGTTTTCCTTCACTTATTTCCACCATGAAGGTGTTTGGTGCTGACCTATTTTGGTGTTGCACGTTTTAGGTGCATACATTTCATTAAGGCCAACCTAATTGAGATTGTTCAGGTCATGGATGGTATAAATATAAGGTAAATTATTAGAGATGAGTGTGGATCTATAGAAGTTGTGTGAAAGATGTGAATTTTATTAAGTGTGGTGATCTGAGTGTGATCTTAGATGCATATAAATTCTGAACATATTGAGCAAAAGGGTCTATATTTTTTAGTGTGCTTGAAGTTGCTCAAGGTAGTGAGCCAAAGGTTGCAAATGGCATAGAGTTTTAGTGGTATATTTCTCTTGTTTCCTTGAGATACCGAATCTCTTTGTAATATTATTTTTCTATTCTTCTTTCTTCTAGATAGTGAGTGCTTTTGGCAGTGAGTCTTTTTTCTTTTTCTAGGTAGTGAACCCAATTATTTGGTGTTACAATTCATATATATGTGAGTTAATCCTCACCATGGTTTTTAACTTCTTGGGGTTTCCATGTAAATTTGGTGTTCTTATGTGTTTGGATGTGTTTTCATTAATGTTTCATATGTTTATATTCTACTAATGCATGATAAGGGTTAATTGTTGATATGGGTTTGAAAAGATATTGAAGGTTTGAATGTTTTAAATATACAACTGATTCACCCCCCTCTTAGTTTTCCTATACATATAACAAGTAATATGGATGGCATATATGAAGATGCTAAATTTAAATTAGACCCCCCATCAATATAATATCATCAACAAGTAGTTAACATAGTTGAGGTTATGAACACACAATCGACTATTGGAACTCACTTAATTATTGGACCTCCTAAAACTCCTCTAGTTATTGGACCTCCTAAACCACCTCTCATTATAGGACTCCAAAAACTCATGGCCACATCCTAAACTTTATAAAATAAATCACTATTAATCATGCATGACAAGATGTGTGTGTGAAAACCAAGTTATCATGTAGTTGATCACACACATAACACTAGAATTAATAAGAAATCAAAACGAACACCAACATCGATTCCATTACCTCAACCATATCTACCAACCCCACCTAGTCTTCCTCAACATAGTGGTAAGGAATATGAGCTTGTTGAGAAATTTTTTAATACTCCAATCAAAATCTCCCTTTGTGACTTGATTCAAAAATTACCTACCTACCACCGGATGCTCCAAGAGGTTTTGTAGAAGATTGATATCTCACCTTTTGTCAAACCAAATGATGTATCAACCTTGTTTGAGTGTATGCAGGTAACAATGTTGGATATTACATTCCCTCAACATGAATTAACCTTGCTTGAGATCCAAAACAAACATGAGGCTTTAATGATAATGGTGGTCATTAATAAAAGTTAGGTTAGGTTTACTATCATAGATAATTGTCTTGTCTTAATGTTTGTAGCATTGATCTTCTAGATAAAAATGGTGTTGATAAAAATCTCATAGAACCTAATGATATTTTTATTAGTGGCTTTGACAATGTTATTAGGAAATCATTAGGGAAAATCATGCTACCCATTAAGGTAGGGATCATGATTTTTCCTACCCCTATCCATATCATGCCAAGACCTCTTTCATATAATGTTCTCCTAGGTAGATCATGGATTCATGCCATGAAGGGATTCTTGTCAACTTTTCACCATGAGATGAAGTATGAATAAAATGACAAGATATATATGGTAAAAGTGGGTGACTAAAGTTATAATTCACAAATTGAAGTCAAACATAGAACTTCCAAATCTCTTAATACTTTGATCCCAACTTCAAAGGTAGAACATATACATATTTAAGATAATCATGATTATATTTCACCTATAACAAAAATATTAGATGAGGATTGGGGTTCATTAGATTTTACACCCTCCTTTGTAGGAGAGTACAAAATCTCACAATCTCAACCTAAGGAGTCTTGTGTTTCATTTGCTGAATCTTGTTCTACATCAATAAATCCAAAAACATCACTGCATGAAAGTGATGGGGGATATTTATCTTTTGTCCTTCGTGTGTTGGTGATGCCTAACTTACAAAAAAGGATTTGTATTCCTGTGAAAGAATAAATTATTCTCATGGGAATTTATATAGGACTTCTTCATTTGAGTTAGAAAAGTGTTATGGGCTTGGATATAAAATTCTTTCTAAAAGTGTATATAATGGAAATATAGAACAAGGAGTTAAGTATCACGTGAAGTCTATGCCGTATATTTCAAAAAGGGTTTATGTTTCCAACCTTTATTCCCATATATATATGATGCTCCATCAACTATTGTATTTTTGACTTCTTGTGGTAAGAAATCAAGCTTTTCTTCAGAAGAGAATTAAATGTCTCTTACTAATTATCTTATACTTGAGAAATAGAATGTTTTGTTGAGGCTCCTCAAAGCCCACTTGAATACTCTTCCTCCTCCAACACGTAATAAATTTTATAGAAATACAATTCTTGTGTATATCATCAAGTGCATGGTCATTCTACCAACAATTTTCAGGCCTTGAGTAAAAAAGTACAATAACTTGATGATTGTGGTGCTCTTCCATGTGTAGATGCACCTAATACCTTTAATATATAATGATCTTTATTCTATGGTGTTGCTCCTAACTATGTGGAATTTGTAGCACCATATTTTTTATCATGACCGTTCAAGGCAAAGATCCCCTCTTCCCCCTATTTTCCCTAAAATACCAACATAGCAAGTATGTTGAAATATTAAGAGGGAGAATATCACCCTATCCATTTTATAGACGTATTATGATATTTGGCATATAGAAATACCCTTTAATGATGGTGTTGTTATAACACCCCTTGAGGCATGGTTATCAATTCATCCCCCATTACTAAACCTTTGAGCCCTCCCTGAGGTATGATTGGAAAAATAGTTCATGGATTTGGCATAACAAAGCTTGCTAATTCATGAACTCGTGCATTTTGCATGGCCACCTACCATAACACACCTTGCTTGGAAATGGAGCCATATGTTTCATGAGTGATTTTACATCCTTATGAGAATACCATTTTTTTTAAACAACACATTCGATGGATGATGTTTGGTATTTGAGACAAATTTAAGACTAAGGTCTCTTTACCTTACTAACTTGAATGATTTTTAGTAATAACCCTTGTGTTTGTATTGTTTGTCTTATATTTTCTATTTGTCTCACTACAACAAATCCCTATGATTATCTCCATTTTTTGCTTCAACCCACTGTTTCAATATATTTTTCTCCAATTTTTTAAAAAGGTCGACACTATTTGTTAGATTAATCGGGTATTTACTTTATTAATTAAACAATATTTGTTTAATTACTTAAAGTTCCCTTTTACCTCTTTTCACTTAAGCTAACATTAGGTACATAATAATTAATTACTTTATTAATTATTATTGTGCAAGCCTAGGGTTTTCCTTTTTAGGGTTTTCATCTATATGTAGTTGAAAACTATCTTTTGTATCATTATTCATTTTACATTTTCAGGTGAATACATTGCTCCACATTCTTGAGCATTTCTTTTGTTGCTTCTCTTTGTTTCTCCTTGTAACAGGTTATTTGCTTGCAAAGATCTTTTGGACTTCTGTGGTGTTGTATCTTCTCAACTCCAACATGGTATCAGAGCTTCAGATTTGTAGCTGCTTGTTCTTGTTTTGAGATTTTGCATTGGAAGCAAATCTAGGGTTCTAAAGTTTTTTGGGTGGATTCAACATACTCCATTTTTTGGGTTCACTTTGGGCTCAAATGGACAGTTCCATTGGATTCGTAGCGCCCAAAAACCCCTAAAACGACTGTCAAATCGTCGATTTTTGTTACAGTCAATTTGGAAGGCAAAATTTTTTTGCCCTAGGGCCGTACGGAGCAAAAATCGCAAAAATTTCAAAAAAAAAAATCAATTTAAGGTTTTTTTATTTTTTTTACGCGGCCAGTGTATTTTTTTTTCGCCGCTCGGCGGCCACCGCTTAGCCACCACCACTGGCGGCCTCAGCCTGTGCTCCGCCCACTCCGCCTAGCTCCGTCTGCTCCACTGACCGAGCTCGTCCGCCGCTGTCCGGGCTCCGCCGAGCTCGCCCGCTGACTCCGACTCGCCCCACCTCTCCAGCCGACACGGAGCTCGCCCCCCGACGGGCTCTAAACGCCACCGAACTCGCCAACCCGTATCGGTGACCATGGGCTCTACCCAGCCGCCAGCCCCCTGGTCGTCTACGTGACCAGGGGCCGAAGACTTTAGCCCTTGAGGGCTCCAAACACATTTTTTTTTGCACATTGGAGCAGCTTGCGCTAAATCGGGCGTAGAATGGGCATTTTTTCTCGCTTTTTGCAAACGAGATATCGTCGGAAAGCTGGTTCCGACGCCGTTCCAGTGGTACTGGTAATTTTTCCTGATTTTGTAGTTTTGCTATGTTTTTTGCCAGTCAAAGTCAGAACTTGGTTTTTTCACTCCAAGGGGTGTATCTTTTGCGTCCGAACTCCGTTTTGCACAAACGAATAGGCATTGGAAAGGTGTTACACTTTTTCCATATTTATAGTCTATTTTACCAGTTCATTTACCAGGTATTTTTTATTCAGCTTTGTGTGTTTTTACACTTTGCTCAATTACTTGGTCATTCTGGCTCCTACATGAGTTTTGTTTGCGTGGGATGGGTTATATTCACTTGATCTAAATGTTGTAAGGTCAGATTTCTCAGTTTGTTTTTCATTTGAAGAGTTATCATGGGTTTCTTTATTCACCCTTCAGTTGTTCTTCTGGAACGGGGTAATTATGAGTCATGGGCAAAGGGTATACTTACACATTGTAGGTGGCTTAATATTTTGACTTATTTGTATGATCTCATACCTGAACCAGCAACTTTAGAGGGCAGATTAGCATGGGATATTATTAGAAATCACATTGTAGGAGTTATATTGTCTAGTGTTGATCATGACACTGTGTTGGCTATATTGGACATTGATTGTCCTCACCCACTTTGGACACGTCTTTGGGAGATCTATGGAGACCCTATTCTATCTCCCTTCCCAGAGGATCCTGCTTCAGATTGTCTCATACCCATTGCTTGGCGAGAGAATACACCATTTGATCATGATACTTTAGAGGAGCTTGAGTATTTAGACACCCTTACTTATTCTGATGGATCAGAGGTTTGTCTCATAGTTCCTACTCTTCAGACTGAGACTTCATCAGCATCTCCTATTGGTCTTGATTCAGTGCAGCAGGGAATCATACATCTTTCAGACATAGCTACTTTGGACTCTTATGTTGCAGACATATCTTTCTTGTTTGTTGAGTCCTATATTGCAGATTTGGAGGATTATTTTGAGGACATTCATCTCCTCTACCTTGATAGTCAGGTTATCACTGTTCGCCCACCATTATCTGTGCATTCAGAGGTTGCATTTCAGTATTCTCCACATCAGATTGGATTTGACATTATTTGTTTCCATTCAGACAGTGAGACTCTTCAACATCCTATCATGGCATACATCTTGAGATAGATTGGTTCTTCCTTCTTCACAGGGTTTCTTCGGTACAGGTCCATGGATTTGTTTCTTCCCAAGGGGAGGAATATCATTTTCCGCTTCAGGATCTCCTTTTGGATTCTACATCAGACATCTACCATTGTGACAGGAGTTTCTTCATTGTGGGGGGGCCTTCTTCTCTCTTTCTATCTCTCCTATGGAGACCATTGTACATGTACTTATATGATAGAAGTTGTCTATGGGGGGTATCATATTATCCACCTCCTATCCTTCTTTCATTAGTGCATTGCATTCCTTCCTTGCATTCTATTTTGGGTAGGAGTTTTGTTCCCACTGGGTTTTCTCCTTTACCCCATTTCATTTAGTTTGCATTGATTTTGTACATGGGTACCTAATCTGGCCTTGTTGTCGAGACCCATTGCTTTTGCTTTTAGTAGCTTCTTCTAGGTTTTAGCTTCTCCTTATGTCTATCTTAAGGGGGGGTGTTAGAGTAATCGGGTATTTACTTTATTAATTAAACAATATTTGTTTAATTACTTAAAGTTCCCTTTTACCTCTTTTCACTTAAGATAACATTAGGTACATAATAATTAATTACTTTATTAATTATTATTGTGCAAGCCTAGGGTTTTCCTTTTTAGGGTTTTCATCTATATGTAGCTGAAAACTATCTTTTGTATCATTCATTCATTTTACATTTTCAGGTGAATACATTGCTCCACATTCTTGAGCATTTCTTTTGTTGCTTCTCTTTGTTTCTTCTTGTAACAGGTTATTTGCTTGCAAAGATCTTTTGGACTTCTGTGGTGTTGTATCTTCTCAACTCCAACACTATTTGTTGGGTTGGCACTATTTTGGAATTTATTGCACCATCCAAAACAAGCAGGCATTAATGCCATATTTAAGAGTGGGTTCAACACCAAAGCTAGCATCGAGTCTAGCACCAATCATAGCATCAAGTTTTCACCGAGTTTAGCTCCTGAGTGTAGCACCGATAATAGCACATAATTTAATGCCTAATTATGAGCCAACTTTGGAGCGTACTTTAGCGCCTAGTCTAGCGCCAAGTGTAGCACCCTATTTTTTGGATGAATTCATGATTGATTGGTCCTATGTGCATATCTTAGGGATTAGATCATATTAAATAAATAATATCGGCAACACTAGAATATATCAATGGAAGGGAACACAACGTCCCACTGATGGAGCGATACATTATATAGTAATGAAGTTCAACATGTGGTGAAAGTATATCGAGGGAACAAAAGGCTATCAGGCCAACATAAAGTTGGGTTTCCTTAATGCATTGTTAAAAGGCTGAAGACATCAGAGGAAGTGACACTTATCGGTGGAAGGATAACAAAAGTCTCCTTGATGACCCGATAAGACCATGAACCATCAAGTACATGTTAAGGAAGGATATCAGAGGAACTAGGGCACATCGGGGAGACATTATCCGGCATCCCACTGGTACCCTAAAAGGAAGGAGTTCATCGATGAAGAAGGTGGTTATTGGAGAAAATGGAATCATGGTATTTCCGATGTAACAATGATGATTATTTTCGATTGATGTGATGTCCCATTTATATCATTGAGATATTCAAAATAAATAATCTGCCTGATGAAAAGATTGATAGCAAGTGGAGTGTTTATGAGCTAGAGCTGAGTGAATTATACCTCAATTTGATCATATATATTCATTAAGACTTGAAAAGGATTCACTAGATGCGAGAGCAGAGTAAAGGAGGTTGGGAATTCACCATTACTACATAGCTCAGAACCAGTGAAAGCAAATCCAAGTAAGTATACAAAAACTGACAAAGAATTATAATAAAATTGAACAATGGAAGAAAGCTCAGAAAAGCCAAAAATTAAGAAACAAAAAAAAGGTGAAAAGACTTCTAAACCAAGACTTAATTGACCAATGCCCAGGGTCAGGACCGAGACCTAAAAGGAGTGCATTGATAAATCCTTCCATGGATAAGTTATGGTACAAGCACAAAGGTTTAGGAAATGTGTGGACACCACAGTGGGGATATGAGATATTCATATAGCATTATAGGAAATAGTATAGGTTTCAACCAGTCTGCATCCCATGGAGATTGAACCTAGGAAGATTAGTGGTACCCAATGTGTTTTTTAATATATAGTAGGTTAAAGATCTAGCCAACAAATATGAACCTAAAAGAAGAGCTATTCAATCACACGGTGGGTCTAACATTCTCATTATCTCCAAAGATATCATATCTAATGTTTTTCAATCAAAATTCTCTATGAATTTACCATTTACAATCAAATACCTTCTAACAGAGTAGGTTCACATGGACACAAGCTATAAAAGATGGAAGCTACAACTACTTAGGCCTAGGGATGAAGGTAGCTAGCTTGGAAGGTTTTCTAGTAATGATAACCCTCCATTTCATGAGGATTTATTTGAAGAATATTTTCAATATACATATTATTTAGCTGGACAAGTGTTAGGAGTAGAGGTCCCACCCCTCATGTCAATTTCCCTAATGGTCTTGGTTGTAGACATACAAAGTAAAGATTTCAAACCATTTGACTATGCTGGTTATTTAGGTAATGCTCTAAACCAGGGGATGGGAAGGATCAAAAGAAATAGAGATAGCATTCATGATTTTAGACATTACTCTTTGTTTATACATTTGCTTCTACATGAAGGATAAGTTAGAAGGTTCTAGGGAGAAGAATTAAGGATAAGAGATGTAGATGAAAGTGGGAATTATAAACTTGTACAAATGTGGACTTCCATATGGGATAGCAGATATGGTAGATCACACTATCTGTACTTTGAGAAATATTTTGTCAAGACATTGTTGAAATTGTTGGGACATCAATGTAATTATAACTTGTCCCCTGAAATACAAAAATTCTTGAGACCAAAGGAAAAGGACCCCAGGAAAAAGGTAAATCATAACTAGGGGGACTGGTATGCATTTCCTGCTTGCACTATGATTAGAGTCTATAGGTTTGAAGGATCCCCAAATCTATTTCCAAAAACAATTCCAGAAAAAATAACCTATTTGGAAATTGTGAGACAATTGGCTAAATCTGATGTAAAACATCTTAAGAGATACAATAAGTAGTCTATCATGCCTAGCACTTTGTGCTTTGGAGGTTTTATAGTAGTCACTACTGAAGGGTATGAAGAAATTGATACAAAATTGGAAAAAAATTCACAAGGAATATCAGGGTATGAACACCAATTCTATGTTGATGATGTAATAATAAATTATGGTGAGGCCTCAACAAAAGATGGGATGACTGCATATAACAAAATTGTGCTTGCTGAGACCTGGAAGAAAGGAAATGTTCCATCCTATTCAGGGGCATTTAATGAAGTACATGATCCTATAGAAAGAATTAAGTAGCTCATCACTCATGTGGATGAGCTAATAAAATATGCACCTCCATATGTCTTTGAAGCACCTCAGACAACTTATTTAAGAATGCAGGTTGAGGACATAGAGCCTCTTGATTACATACCCTCATAGCCCACTCCAGAAATGAACTTCTCTATAGATACAGCCATGAGTGAAGAAGATGAAGAAAAGAGTGATGAGGAGGGTGATGAGGTTGAACAGATAAGCACCCCTATAGTTACACAATATGAGCCACCTCCAGAACAAAACATTGTCAAATTTGAAGCATTCGATGAACTCTTTGATGACGTGAGAGTCAAGGCCACACAAGAATTTATTTTTGATAGTGATTTTGTCAAGACTTCTAAATTTAAATCATTTTTTTATGAGCATAAAGGTAGAATGCTAAGAAAAAGGATGAAGGATATCACTCTTGAGTAGGAGGCAGCCGCCTTGGAAGAGTTGAGAAAATAAATAGATAAAGAGTTAGAATCTATCACCTCTGAAAGGGGAAAATAATTACTTCAAGAGGCTGGGGTACTACTCTTACTAGGATGGGATATCATCTTGGCAATAGTGTTCGATAGTTTTAGGAAAAAAGGAGACAAAAAAATGCATCTAACAGAAGAGGCAAGTGATAAAATGTACTTAGGATCAAGGTACAACCCATATGAAGGCACCCTGCTAATTTGGGAATTGTCTCATCAGTAATTCAAGGAATGCTCTCATCAAGATAAAAGGCATGCTCTCATCAGTAATTCAAATCAAGTGTTTGGAAATATTTTGGTCCACAGGGTAGGGGACACTAACCCCATTGAAACAACTGAGCTAAACATAAATGTTGCAAAACTCACTAAGGCACAGATTGAAAAACTAGTAAAATAAAATCATAAATTAAGGAAGGAGGTGGCTAGTCAAAGAGATAAAACATCTTCCTCTTCCAGATCAAAATTATATTCCCCATGGTTAGAGAGTGACAAAAGAATATTTGATGCATTAGCAGATTTAACTTACTGGAAACACTGTCATCAGAAGTCTCAAGAGAAATGCAAGGAGCTGGAAATAGGAATAAAAACCACTAAATATAATGTTGTGTCTAAGATAATCAAAGAAAGATTCAACATGATGATGGATCATGCTGATGAATATTGGAAATTGTTTAAAGAAACACACTCAACAGTTATGGAGAATGAAATATTACAAATACGAATGATTGAAAAAAGTGAGGAGCTCTAAAATGAGAAAGCCATGAAAGGTCAGACATTGCAGACATACAATAAGCTGGTGGAATCACAGAAGTATGACAATAGGCTCAAAGAGGACCTTGACTATTTCGATTTGTATCCTACAACCCATGATAGCCTTGGAAATCCTAGGGAGAAAGATGATTGGAAGGATTAGCTCACCATGTATTCACATACTGCATTGTAAGAAATAAACAATAAAGAGATGGTGTTACAAAATACACATAAATAACTTGAGAATATGATGTATGTGGAATATGATATGAAGGGTGCAATTTCCAACGTGGAAACTTATGTTGAGGAGGAATACACTTGTCATCTCTTTGCCATCAACTTGTTCATGAGCCAAACTAGAGATGCAAAAAATACATAGGGGCAACCATTGGAGCTTAAAGACCAGTTGGCATCATAAGGAAGATACACTTTGTAGGTGGTGCATTATCATGGAGTAGGAGCCTTGAACAGATCTGAAGTCGTCATAAGCACCAGCTGGAAGATTAACAAATCAATGCATTCATGTGTTGAAGTGTTATGTTTTCATTTATGTTAATTAACTTTTTTTCATCAAACATCATAACTATTTATTCTAATGCATATTATTTAAAAGGTAATATAATGGAGATGACTGATTATAATTCATAATCCATTTTTAGTGTTCAATTGTTGTGTCAAATTTTCATGCTTATTTATTGCTTTGATGTCTCCAAAGTGATATTTTCAAGTTATTTAAGTCTGCAAGATTTGTCAAGGCACATTTGTTGTTACTGTGTGGATTCTTTGATTTGTTTCTAGTTAGGTGTGAATTAAAGTCCTTTCAAATAATTTACTTTAATTGGCTCCTATTAAGGATTAAAATTCCTTTTAGAGAAATTGTTTTGATTGGTTTCCATCAGCTTAAGAATTATAATTCCTTTCATAGTTCCACAATAACTTGAGGGGATAACACTAGGATTATTAAAAAAGAGCACCGTAATATCAATTGAAGCAATATAATGGAGAACATCTTATTATTGGAGATTCTCCATGATTGTGTCATCATTTTGTATTTTTCTTATGTTTTCCACACTTATTTCTTCTTATATTTGAATGAATATCAGTTATTGAGACTCAATATTGTGCTTATGTGAATGAATTTGCTGATACAATAAATTATTTATTGTGGATGTTGGTAGACCTTCTAATTTTTTAAAAAATTTGAGCTTATTTTGACTTGTTACATGTTCAACTTAAAAATGGAAACTGTTTAAAAATAATAAAGTTAACAAAGTTTCTTATTTAAATAATTGTGAGTTACATGCATTAATATTTTATTAACTTTTGTGTCTTCACGAACATATGTTGATACAAAATGAATGGAAAAAGAATCCAAGTAATCCTAATTTTTTCTACCAACAATTCATACCAAATATTGAACAATTTAAGGATATTGAAATAGGTAATTTGTATCGACACAAATAATACTACTGAAGCATTTCAAATTTTAGTCCATAAGAATCATCCTTTTTTAAACATGGATTGTAAATGATTCTAAAAATTTAGAAGTCTTGGTCATTAACATTATTGTCTGCTACAATGTCATCCATTGTATCATTGTCAATGTTCATATGTTCTTTCAAGTAATTAATATTATCATCATCCTCATCTTGATCTGCATCATCTTCATCGTCATTTAAATTTGACTATAGACCATCTATATTATTACTAGATGTATTTGGATCATCATTTTATATACCATCCATATTGTTGTCTTCCAAAGCATCATCTAACTTTGGATTTTTGTCTTCTTGTGCCTGAACATAACCATCTTCAACATCATCATGGATGTCAATTTCTTCAATGTTCTCTAATCCCTCTCTCTCATTTTGTTGGCCATCATTCTTTTGCTCTGTATCCGCTAATGCATCATCAAATACATACCTTAATCTTGGATCGTAATGTATGACAAAAATCCATTTTGGGTTCAAAATATCTTCATAGAAAAAAACCTGCACATGAGCGAAATACATATATATGATGCATGATATAACAATTTTACTGATTAATAAACACATGTATATATTCATAATAAACTATGAACTAATAGATAAATGATCACTACCGCTTCTTGTTTGAGTTAAATAAATACCCAATCAAAATGAATTGGTAGAACATGAGGCTCCCTATCCTCTGGTAGGAAGCATGAGGAATCTATAGAAAATAATCCACTATGGGTAACATGTCTTCATGTCCTCTTAAATTCTTCATACCATCTACACTTAAAAATACAACATTTAAAAGAGTGGTAATCCAACTCAATAATTTCTTATATTTTCCCAACATATTGTAGACTCCCTTCAATTATATTCTTATCTTTTGAGCTTGATCAACTGGATTACTTGAAGTCAACCATGATGCCACAATCGAAGGATCGTCTCTTTACATCTACACTTTCTACACAATAATGTCGACCATATGCCCACATTACTGGATATTTCCTTGCCTATGAAAGACCATTTATTTTAGTGAAAACAAATATAATGACGAATATTAAAATAGTTAATAGTGTCAAAACTGTAAGGAAACAACATTTTGTAAAATTCCAGCTGTACATTTCTTTCACATCCTCTAGACATGTTGATTTCATCTTCTGTTATGCCTGAATCTATACCTGCATCTTCTATTTGATTTTGAATTTGTTTAGTAACCCATTATAATGTGCAATATTTTCCCCATTCCCCAAGCAGATCAATGGGAAGTGGAGTATTCCTTGGGTTCGATCTCTTAAATTGTCTCCTTGATTCTAGCACTTCTCTCTTTTTATCATACAAATCAATCCATTTGTTCATAAAGTCCATATGGTACAGAATGAACTTGTCGAGTATAGAACTTTCATCTACACCTATTACATATCAACATGTTTATTTCAAACTCCAAATGTCATGTTGTTAATTTGAAAAATAAATTACAGAGTAAATTAATGATTGCAAGAAAAACAAACACACTGATCATGAATTTACTTACTAATTTTTACTTCAACACCATTAGATTGTGGTTTTTCTCCATCAATAATATCTGATGCGCGTTCTTCATCCTAGATGCGTGGACCATATTCAAAATCCTTACCAAGGAATTCACACAAGAAGAAAATGCTTCATTCAATACATACCCTTCAGCCATGCAACCCTCTGGATGTGCCTTTTGTCAGACATATCTCTTAAGATTTTTCATATACCTCTCAAAGAAAAACATCCACCTCATTGATATGACACCCACCAATTCAATGTCATCAACTAGGTGTATAAGTAAATGGATTTGTAGGTCCATGAAACTTGTAGGGACCTCCTTCTCAAATACACATACAATTTCTGCAATTTCCTTCTTCATCTTTGGCACTTTATATTTGTGGATCTCCTTGGAGGTCATCCACCTAATATAAGAATAGTAAATTAGTATGAACCTTTAGTCAAAATTTAAAATGCAATATAATATCTCTATGTCTCTCACACATGAAAATTTCAAATAACCACATACCTTGTAAATGCTGACAATCAACTTATGGCATTCCTTAGGTCAAATATAAGACAAGAATCACCCTAATTGCCAATGGCATGATATTTTATCAAACACATTTATGAAAAGGTAATTAGTAATTTTTTCTCACACAACAAAATATCAAAATATATTTAGTACTTAATCAATGTTACCAATAAATGTTAAATGATGATATATTTAATACCTTCATAAAATTATGAAAATCATGTGTTTTAAATCATGTGATATGTCCGTCAATTGTAAAAGCTTTAGACAATGATGACCCATAATCAGTAGGTGTCCTTATTGAATGGATGAAATTTTTAGTTGGTCTAGCTCTTTTTTTTTTCAAAATCCATGGAGCTTCTGCATATGTTTCATTTTCCCTATTTGGCCACAAATGTTTTCTATCAATTTTGGTACGCAAAAGAGCAATATCTCTCCTCGAAGACAAGGTGTCCTCTTTACCTGATATATGTCAAAATATAGAATCTGGAGAATTTTTGAAGACGTGCATAGGATCTAATAGGTGAGATATTAATAGATCCTTCTAGGAAGGGAGCTCATAAAATATGGGTTTCCTTTTCATTCCTTCTGGTATATTGACAAGAACTTGTTCTGGTTCTTGAATTGAATCACCCTAATCAAAAAAATCCTCCCAAGCTTTCAATTCAGCATCTTCATACTTCTTAAGCCAATCACCTGGACCCATAATCATGGGAGGGCCTCTATTTTTAACTTTTCCATCAAATTGATTCTTTAAATGATTTCTAAACCTATGATCTAGTGGTAGAAAAACCTTGTTGTTTATGTAAATAAATTTAGGTAGATATTTATAATACTGCCCTTGAAATTGTTCTGCACATCTTGGACATGAAAATATCCCCTTTGTTTGAAGCCTTGAAATTCAACAAGTAATGTTAATAACATCAAAAAAATAGTATAAAACTAAGTATGAAAGTTGGGATGAAAATAAATTATGAGTGTAAATACATAAATATTTTATCTTACCAAAACAAACACCAAGTCTTGGGAAATCATGAATAGTCCAACATAGCACCTTATACAACATGAAGGACATATTTGATGGAGGATGTGATATATCATACATTCTTATGCCTTTCCATAGCATTTGCATCTCATCAATAAAAGGTGCAAGATAAACATCCATGTTTTTAACTTGATGTTTTCCTGGAACAATGAGAGTTAGCATAAGGTGCTCCTTTCTAACACTCATCCACAAAGGAATATTGTATACTATCAATCCAACTAGCCAAACACTATAATTTGAGCTCAGGAAAGAGAATGGGTACACTCCATCAATTGCAAGACCAAACTTGATACTACAAGATTCATCTTTGAATTTTCTTGGTCATTTTTCCTCTATGTGTTTAATTGCTTTGGAGTCAGCCAAAAATTGCATGAATCCATATTTACTCCTATTCTTTGCATGACAGTCCATCAATTGTGAAAGTGACTTGCAAAAAAACATTCGTTGAAGTCTAGGTATAATTTTCATGCGACGTAAAACCTTCTTTGGAACTTTAGGATCTTGTACATCTGTATGATATCTCTTCTCTTTACATATAGGGCATTCTACCTTTTTCTGATATTCATCTTTGTATAAAATGCAATCATTTTTACATGAATTAATTTGCTTATATTCAATCCCCAACTCAACCAACAAAAAATGTGCCTCTTTGCAAGTTGATGGAAACACATTCTCTTAAGGGAATATTTTAGTTTTTAGTGCCTTTTAAGATTGCCAGAGATTAAATCAATTGAATGTTTGACTTATGATGAACATGTTTGATATGTCAATCTATACTAGGAATTTTAATATACAATATATGGTTTTAAAATCCCCTTAAATAAATATAAATGAAGTCGATGAATGTTTACGAATTGTGTACACCAATAGACAATGGAAAGTAAGAAATAAATTTCAACTCACTTCAATAGGGTAGTGAATCCTTTGTCTGAACAACCGAATAGTGACTTGATTTCTAATAATATTAATGTGCATGCTAGTTGTGAGGTTCTACTTGCACCCAATTTGAACACGGGTGTCTTCGCTACTTGCTTGATGGAGTCTTTCAAGATGTTATCATCAACATTATGTTGGTGGTAATTACCCCTGATATCATCATTACTATCAGCCATATGATCATTATTGTCATCATTGTTTCCATCCCCAAAGAAACATACAAGCGTTTCATTCAATCCTTCTTCATGCACTACATTTTCACTATCATTATCAACATCATTAAGGCTAGGTGGCATCTCATCAGTGTATGCAGATCTCATCAGCTCTTCGAATTTCTTAGGTGGTATTAATCTCTTCAAACTTACTCTTTTCACCCTGGTATGGTTTAAAGGATGGTTTGGATCATCCCGCCCAGATCTTAATAACCCAGTTGGATCATGGGTATTAGTATGTGTTTCATCAACATCTTCTACCTATCAACAAATGCAAGCATTATTTAATATTTGGCAACAATTGGATAAATCATAAATGTATCAATTTCAAAAAAATATAATCAAATATGGCTTAAAAAATATAAATATAAATTATATGAATATATATACATCAATTGAATAATGAAACATTATTTTATAGACTACCTTTTTTATACAATAATTTAAATAAAACAAAATTTTGACAACATAGTTTATAAAACATCAGTCCACACTCATTTATTATTCTTTGGTTTTCTACCCTTAGGAACATCCTTAGGGAGACCTTGTTCTTCCCTTTTCTTTCGCATAGGAGTGCATTTTAACAAGGGGTAATTGAAAGGAAACTAGGTGTGTGGAATTACAGTTTCCTACACTAATCTATGAGGAGAGGAGAGTGCAAATTAATTTTAACCCTTACAATTTCAGAATGTTAAACATATGTTAACTTAGATGTTGCTGCAATCACATACATACAAAAAGATAGACAGAAGATAGAAGTGACACAAATATTTACCGTGGGGAAAACCTTTCGGTAAAAAACCCCACACTCCAAAACCTGCACAATGTATTATCAAAACACTTGCTATTTACAACACACTTGCAATGCAAGCTATCATGGAGTCTTCAACACTCGTATCTAGAGACAATCTGGTAGCATAATAGTACCTATCAAACACTATATGTCTCCCATCCAAAGCACTGCTTATATAGACTTTTACAAGGCCAAAATGGCATCTTCTTGAGATAGGCATCCAACATGGGTGCATGGCCCAAAACCCACGCCTAGGGACACATGTACAAGTGTTTCATAAGTCCTAACACTTGTCCCAACATGCATTCCATAAGTGGGTCGCCCATTCCTAAGTTTAGGCAATGACGGATGCTCTTACAGTTCTTACACCGTCATAGAATATGCCAGAAATAACCATTATGATAGCTGTAAGAGAATCTGTCATACACATGCTATAAATAGCATATTCTCTTACAACATGTCATAGATGCTCCTTGGGCACCCAAATAGGCCTTAGTCAGAGATGCTCTTGCATGCATGTCTTGCATGTCTTCACCTGTCATAGAATCTTCCTTATTTAGCTCTTACATGTCATAGGAATCCGTCATAACCGTTTCAGTCATGATTACCTTACACATTCTCCAAAGTGTCTACACTTGGCAGATAACTCCTACCACAAAGTGGGATGCCTAGAACCTCCTAGACCAAGTTGACCATCCTAGTCATCTTCCAAGTGGAGTGACAACTCACCGTGTCCACTCACACTAAATGAAAAAATAGGATGTGCAACTTAAATACATTATTTGCAAACAATTAATTACAAGACAAATAAATACACGCTAGGAATTTACAAGCTTGAGACACCTTAATTCCCAACATTCTCCCACTTGTCAAACACCTTGTAAGAGCCAAAGAAAATAACAGGATTTAACTGCTCTAGGCCGAGAGGCCCATAGACTCCGAACACCATCTGAACTTTTCTGTGCCCACTGGTTTCGTCAATGCATCTGCAACATTTTTCATTGTATCTACCTTCTCCAAATTTACCTTTCTCTCCTCTACCATATATTGCACGAAATGAAACTACACATCAATGTGCTTCATTCTAGCATGGAAAGTTGGATTCTTCGCAAGGCAAATAGCACTCTAACTGTCACAACAAATTGTAATCTATCCAGCATCAACACCAACATTTGAACACAGTCTCCTAAGCCAAATGGCTTCCTTACAAGCATGAGTAGCTACCATATACTCAGCTTATGTCATGAACAAAGCGACCACAGGTTGTTGCTTACTCATCCAATTGATAGCACCACCAAACATAGTGAACACATATGCACTCATGGATCTTCTGCTGTCAATGTCACCTGCCCAATCTGAATCCACAAACCCACGAATACAAACTGAATGCGGAGCTCCATAGGAATTTCCATGATAGAAAATGGAACACTCGGAAGTACCCCTTAAGTATCTGAACACTCGCTTAACTGCATCCCAATGTACCCGTCCAGGGTTAGCCATAAATCAACTCAAGACTCCCAGTACTTGGGCAATGTCTGGTCTAGTACAGACCATAGCATACATCAAACTGCCAACTGCACTAGCATAAGGTACTCTGCTCATGTCCTCCACCTCACTGGGAGATTTTGGACAATCATCTACAGATAACTTTGTTCCCAAAGAAATAGGAACACACAATGGTCTGCAATCTGCCATGCTAAACCTGTCCAACACGGTCTTCACATACTTCCTCTGACTTAAGCAAAGTTTTCTGTTAGCCCTGTCTCTACTGATTTCCATTCCCAAGATATACCTGGCTGCCCCTAGATTTTTCATATCAAACTGTGCTGACAATTGGGACTTCAAATCAGAAATCATACCCATACCCTTCCCAATCAACAACACATCATCAACATATAGTGCAATAATGAGAAGACGATCATTGTCAACTTTGTAATACACATAATGATCTGATTTCAATCTCAGAAATCCAATCAACAACACAAAGGCATCAAACTTCAAGTACCACATCCTAGGAGATTGCTTCAAACCATATAAAGACTTCTTTAACTTGCAAACCAAAGATTCTTTACCTTTCTCAATGTAGTGCTCAGGCTGTGACATGTAAATCTCTTCCTCCAAGTCACCATGAAGGAAAGTTGTCTTCACATCCATCTGTTCTACCTCTAAATCATAAGATGTTGTAAGAGATAATAGAAATCGAATAGATGTCAACTTTGCAATAGGAGAGAATATTTCACCATAATCAATTCCCTCCACCTGTGAATACCCCTTCGCAACCAATCTAGCCTTGTACTTCTCAACACTACCATCTGCACAGAACTTCTTCTTAAACACCCATTTACATCCAACAGGTTTCCATCCTTTAGGAAATGGTACTAGGTCCCATGTTTTGTTTTTCTCCAATGAAACCATCTCATCCTCCATGGCCTCAATCCATGAACCTGCATCTTTCATACCCATAGCCTCTTTCATAGTTCTAGGCTCATCAATGTTAGTAATCAAGGCAAAAGCACAACTGGAATCTAACATAGAAAATCCAAACCTCTCTGGCTGCTTCTTTTCTCTTGTGGATCTCCTCAAGGGCTAAGGTTGAGGTTCTACCTCTTCTTCTAAACTTTCAGAGCTGCTAGAGCTCTCCTCATCATTAGATCCAACTAGGTCTCTCTGTTCAGTCTTCTCAAGGGTAGAAGGTAACTGAACCACATCTTCTTTCTTTTCTATTTCATCTGGTTGTAGGATAATAGGAGAAGGTGTTAGCTCTCTAAAAATAACATTTCTGCTATACAACACTTTACCAGTCACAGGATCCCAAAGCTTGTACCCTTTCACACCAACACTGTAGCTGATGAAGATACATTTAACTACCTTGTTCTCCAATTTAGACCTTTTCTCCTTAGGCACATGTGCATAAGCTTCACAACCAAAAACATGAAGATGTCTAATGGAAGGCTTCTTACCAGACCACACCTCCATGGGTGTCTTACCAAAAAGAGTTGATGTAGGAGATCTATTAACCAAATAGCAAGTAGTGGCTACAACTTCTGCCCAAAACCTTTGTTCGAGGCTTGCTCCACTAAGCATACTCCTAGCCTTCTCCATCAGGGTCCTGTTCATTCTTTCTACAACTCCATTTTGTTGCGGGGTATAAGGAGTTGTCTTATGCCTTTCAATCCCTCGTTCTTTACAGAACTTCTCGAACTCTATCGAACAAAACTCACCACCGTTATCAGTTCTCACACATTTAATCTTTTTACTAGTCTGATTCTCAATGAGAGCTTTAAATTCCATGAACCGACTAAAGAATTCTGACTTGCTTCTAAGGAAATAAATCCATGTCCTTCTACTGTAATCATCTATGAAAGATACAAAGTATACAGATTTGGAGAGAGAAGGAACATTAACAGGACCAAATACATCAGAATGAATTAGATCCAACACACCAGAAGTCTTGTGAGAACTAGAATAAAACTAAACATGGTTTTGTTTTCCATAAACACAATGTTCGCAAAAGTCGAACTCGAGATTACAATCATTTAACCCCTCAACGAGGTTCTTGTTCTTCAGGGTTCTAAGACCCTTCTCACCAATGTGGCCAAATCTCATATGCCACAGCATTGTCTTTTCAGTAGGAAGTTTTCCTTCCAAAGTGTTTGCACCCTTGGGTACACAAGATGCACTACCATCAGAACCCGTTACAACAGATCTCTTCACTGCTCGTTCAGATGGTGGGGATGAAGTGACTACAACTCTCTTCCTTGAGACAAAAGAATTATTGCACTGTGGAGTGCATGCCTCCAGTTGAAATAGAGTACCTGTCTGAGTACCCCTCGCGAGCACCATAGCTCCTCTAGTCATCTTGCATCCATCTTTCGAAAAGACAACCTGGAAACCTACATCATTCAACATACTTATAGAGAGCAGGTTCCGTGCCAAGTCTGGGATGTGCATTACCCCATTGATTCCCTTCACTCGTCCATCAAGAAATTGGATAGAGACTCTTCCTTGACCAATGATCTTCAGGTGAGAGTCATCACCTAGGTACACCTTTCCACCATCGAACTCCTCATACTTTGAGAACCAGCTTTGATGAGAGGTCATGTGGAATGAAGCACCAGAGTCAATCAGCCACACATCATCTGATGCATGGGTGGCCAGGGCTGCGATGAAAGCATCTCCATCATCTTGGGTTCTATCAAAATCTGAATCCGGTGACTTCTTCTCCTTTGCCTCTTTGCAATCTCTTCTGAAGTGCCCAGATTTACCATAGTTCCAATAGGTAGCCTTCGTCTTTCCAAGAATCTTGGATCTCCCATAGGATTTGGATCTACCCTTCTTAGTTTTCTTGTCCTTCTTCTTCCATTGGTCTTTGGGTCTTCCACGAACAACAAGGGCTTCCTTAGCCAAATCTAAAGACTTTCTCCGCATCTCCTCAAACAACAATGAAGACACCACATCATCCATTCTAAAATTGACTATAGTACTTCTGAGAGCCATCGCAAGATGGTCCCATGAATCCGGCAAGGAACATAACAGGGTCATACATCGATCCTCCTCCTCTATCTTGACACCAGATGATGTCAACTGTGCAATCAGCATATTAAATGCATTTAGATGATCTGCAATGGATCCTCCTCCCTCCATTCTCAGAGAATACAACTTCTTCCTCAGGAACAACTTGTTCACTAGAGATTTGGCCTGATACACAGACTCAAGCCATTCCCACAAGGAGTTTGCAGTCTTCTCATCAAGAACATTCAGGAGGACGGAATCAGCTAGACAGAGTCTTATGATTCCCTTAGCTTTCTCATCCTTGAGATCCCAATCAGTTTGAGACATAGCTGCTGGTTTGGTATTGTTTGAGACAGCTTCCCAAACATCTCTATCAACTAGCATGTCCTCCATCTTGAGCTTCCAAAGCTCAAAATTCGTGTCGGTGAATCTCTCCACCTCCATCTTGTTGTATGAAGAACTTGCCATCTCTTTCCTACAATAAGGTTATTGAATACTCTACACAATACTCCCACTCAACCTTAGATTAGCTCAAAAAACCCTTTACCCAACAACTAGGACCAAAGGTGATCAAGCTCTGATACCAACTGAAAGGAAACTAGGTGTGCGGAATTACAGTTTCCTACACTAATCTATGAGGAGAGGAGAGTGCAAATTCATTTTAACCCTTACAATTTCAGAATGTTAAACATATGTTAACTTAGATGTTGCTGCAATCACATGCATACAAAAAGATAGACAGAAGATAGAAGTGACACAAAGATTTACCATGGGGAAAACCTTTCGGTAAAAAACCCCACACTCCAAAACCTGCACAATGTATTATCAAAACACTTGTTGTTTACAACACACTTGCAATGCAAGCTATCATGGAGTCTTCAACACTCGTATCTAGAGACAATCCGGCAGCATAACAGTACCTATCAAACACTATATGTCTCCCATCCAAAGCACTGCTTATATAGACTTTTACAAGGCCAAAATGGCATCTTCTTGAGATAGGCATCCAACATGGGTGCATGGCCCAAAACCCATGCCTAGGGACACATTTCCAAGTGTGTCATAAGTCTTGACACTTGTCCCAACATGCATTCCATAAGTGGGTCGCCCATTCCTAAGTTTAGGCAATGACGGATGCTCTTACAGTTCTTACACCGTCATAGAATATGCCAGAAATAACCGTTATGACAGTTGTAAGCGAATCTGTCATACACATGCTATAAATAGCATATTCTCTTACAGCATGTCATAGATGCTCCTTGGGCACCCAAATAGGCCTTAGTCAAAGATGCTCTTGCATGCATGTCTTGCATGTCTTCACCTGTCATAGAATCTTCCTTATTTAGCTCTTACATGTCATAGGAATCTGTCATAACCGTTTCAGTCATGATTACCTTACACATTCTCCAAAGTGTCTACACTTGGCAGATAACTCCTACCACAAAGTGGGATGCCTAGAACCTCCTAGACCAAGTTGACCATCCTAGTCATCTTCCAAGTGGAGTGACAACTCACCGTGTCCACTCACACTAAATGAAAAAATAGGATGTGCAACTTAAATACATTATTTGTAAACAATTAATTACAAAACAAATAAATACATGCTAGGAATTTACAAGGTTGAGACACCTTATTTCCCAACAGTAATCAATCAATAACTCATCCCCAATGGTAAGGTCCTTAATAGCCTCAACCATTATCAATCTATCAATCTCTCTTTTCATATCTCCATCTTTATCATTTATAACCTCAACAAATTGACGATTCGGTCTTACATTAGGGTCCCTTCCCTTAATACTATTTATAAATCCAGTAATATTTTTGTGTGTGTATGCACGTCCATCTATATACATAAGATAACCTCTATTAATTTATTTTCCACTTTCCAATTGGATATGGTGTGTATACTTATTCTAATTTAGACCATATGCTGACATGCTAGGCTTATATTCTGCAAGCCTTCTCCATTCACCATTGTAATATGATGGACCATAATATGGCATTAATCTCCTAGTGGTTTGTTCTGAATTGTTTCTATTTTTAGATCCCACGTGTATATTTTGGAAAATAAAGAGGCCTAGATTCTCTCCATGAATATTGGAGGGTCGTATCATGTAGTTGTATCCCCAAAATTGAAACACCTCATACACTCTAGGTAGTTGTTCATCACTAGGCCAAGCTCAATATAGTTGATGATCAAATGTCTCTTTGTAAATTGATCTCAAACTTAGGGACAAGTCATCATCTCCATCACATTCATTCTCATAGGGTATGTAGTCCACCTTCCCCCTGTCTTTAAGAAAATTATGCATCTTTAAACCGGTTCTTGTTCTGTTACTTGTTTTCATCAATTCCTCATCTTTTGAGCTAGTATATTGGCACATATTGTTGTTAGATGTATCATCTAATAAATGATCATTTCCCTCTAGGCTAGAAGTCGGTGATCCAAAAAACTTTAAACCAAGAACTTTATCCTGCAAGTATCCATTGAGAAAAAAATTAGTTATTTAAATAATATAAACAATGTTTAAAAGAATTAGTATACATGTTATTTATATCAAATTAGAAAATTCCTTACCATAATTCCTATTGGATTTGAATCGATTGTAGGAGGCATACTACTGACTAGAAGCTTATCATATATGTAATGTCTTTGTACAATTTCTCGTTTGAATTGTTTCTTTCCATGACATACAGAACATCCACAAACAACAATTTTCTCAAAGTATTCATCCCATGTACTATAGTCCTGTCCAACCTCTTGTTTAGTGCAATCATCTGTTGTCTTTGCAAGATCCATTGTCATATCCTCTTCCACTCACTGTCATTTACGTGATTTAACAATTTTAGGTCCATGTCCACATACATATCTTATTCTTTTGCTAGTTGAACGCTCAGGCTCTGCATTTTCTCCAATCTCCATCTAAAATAATCAACAAAATACATTAATATATGTCAAGATTGGATAATACATTATTAATTTCAATAATATTGTGATAAAAGATGGACGTATCACAAAATTCCATCAGATAATTTTTTCCTAAGTTAAGTCAAAATTTGAGTACCTAATGTCCTGCTTCATCTGTTTTGTCCTCATTCGATATGACACGATCTATTGCCATGGCCTCATCTCGCCCCTATAATACACAACATATTAAATAATGTTTATTACACCAATTATATCATTTCAACAAATATTCTATCCAACACAAAACCTCACTTTAGAGGCAATTAGAAATCAAAGAAAAAGAATGATGCACTTTAGAGGCAAAGGTTGTTGTCTTGAGAAAATAACTTGATATGTGTAAAAATAGTAATAAACTGGTAGAACTTCTAGGTAAACAAAGACATTATAATGAAAAAATAGGTCTTGGGTTTATGGAAGTTCAATGCTCTTATTCTGATATGTTCCAACATAACAAGGTAGCAAAGCAAACAAGGTTGATTTGGAAACCAAAGAAAATTAATGAAAATTCAGAAGGTATAGTCAGTCAATAATGGGTGAATAATGAATGGATTCTAGATAGTGGGTGTTCTTACCATATGATAGGTGACAAAAGTAGCTTTATAAATTTTCAATATTATGATGGCGGATTATTTTGGTTTGGAAATGATGACAGTATTCAAATCATTGGAAAAGGAATAGTTTCTTTGAATGATAACTTGTGTTTGCAGGATGTATACTTTTCAGAAGAACTCAAGCATAATCTTCTGAGCGTAACTCAAATATGTGATCAAGGTTTTTATGTTATTTTTAATGATCTAGGGTGTGAGATTAGAAAGAAAATAGGTGAAATTTTTGGTGCAAGTTCAAGAACTCAAGGGAATGTTTATAATATGCAAGAAACAAGATGTGTGAAAATGGATGCTTAGTTGAGGGAGAAAGTGTATGCTCTTCCTCATATTTCCCATCACTAAATCATCTATATGTGGTTTCAGGGTGCATTTCAAGTTTTTTATATATCCCTGTGGTTAGTTGTTGCATTGGATTATATTGGTGCAGTTCTATATGATAAAGTGATGATTCTATTATTGAAATTTTATTTGGGAAGTGTCAAAGGATAGTTTTTGGCATTATTTTGTCTGAATATTATAGCATCTATTTTTGGGTTGTGATATGTCAGTATAATGAGCAAAAGGTGACAATGTTGTTTTATGTTACAACTTCAGGTGACAATAAGTTTACACATTTTTCTTATACATTGTTTAGTCATGTTTCTTAATCTGATATGAAAGTGGTGTAAATTTATGTTGGAAATGGCGTTTCTTGAACTCAATGGTTTAGTAATTCATACTATTCCATACAATGGCTATATACATATGATTCATTCTTGGATTGTGTATTTAGTTCCTATGCTTAATCCATGTTGGTAGATATGTTAGCAAAGATTTATCATTGGTGACAAAGGTATGGCAAAGTTTGAAAAATCATTTGATATCAGTTTCTGCAATTGCATTATAGCAGGGTTGAATTATGAAAGTATAGTACGGTGTATTTTGCTTTGAGGAGAATCTTATTGTTAAGATGATAATGAAAGCTATTCCAATTTTGATTGCTTATTTGCAAGGCTTCAAGGCTTCTTGAAATAGTCATGTCTAAATGCTCTTAAAAGTATGCATGGTCTAAGAGGGAGACTTCATGTCTATTTTACATTCCTGGTTAAGCTATTTTTCTGTATGCTTCTATGAATTTATGATCCATACTAGTATTATGATGATACACTACTACTATTCTACCAATGTTGGTTCAGATCATGGTTACCTCTGGTTCTTCTTAGTATTATCAATTTTCATCTTTGACATGTTCAGTGATATTCTATTTGATATTCCACTGGATGGGGTTACATGCATCTTGGTATTGCATTATGGTTTGGATTGTTGATTGGTATAATAGTTGTTTAATGATTCAGGTTTCATGAGATAGTTACTTAAGATGGGATAGCATCAGTGAAAGCAACATGTGTTTCTTGGACACATGTCAAGTAATAAGTAGTGATGATTGTGAGTAGTGATTGAAAAATGCTATATCATAGTAAGAGGTTTCTTGCATATTTCATTCCCATGGTAGATAATACTTTTGGTGATTTGTTGTAATACAGTTTGGTGATCTGTACATTCTCAGCTTGTCATTGATGTATGGCAGTGGTATTTATTACATTGTTTGTTTGTTCTTGGGGTGCTTGACAATGATATTCCTTTGTTTTTTTGATAGTGAGTTGCTACTTGTATGTTATGCAATTGATGCATACATTGATATTTTTGGCCTCATGGTACTTGATTTTATGATATTTACATGTTGATGTTTCCTTAGTATAAGGTAACAAATATTTGTGAGTATTGTGACTTGATCACTACCAGCTACATGTTGAAAGTAGCAGCGTGTCACATGTTTGACTTGGTAACGGTTACATAATGAGTTGTGAGTTTGGTGATGAAACTGTATGCACAATGGTAAAATCCTGTTGACTCTTTTTGCTTGTACACTACTTGCATCCATACTGAATTTTTTAGTGGTACCATGTCTTGACTATATATTTCCTTGATTCAAATGTATGTGAATGTCAGTAAAAGTGCCCAGACAATTTAGTGAAGTAGCAACACTCAAAGGTTGCAACATTATATGAACAAAGTAAAAAAAAATTGAACTTCTTTGTTGATCAATGTGTAGAAGAAACAATGCTTTTCGCTAAATTCAAAGCAATTTAAACTAACATGCAAAGCTAGTGATACAATAAAGGTCATTTTGTGAAGGAAAGTTAATGCAAAGCATCAAAGGGAGCTTATTACATTCTTTATTCATTTACAAATCTCTTGCAAATTGTGTTTGCTGCACTATTGCTCTATTTGTAGTTGGTTCTTCTTGTTATTGGTTGGATTCTTAGTTGTTTTTCATGGCATTTTGTATTCTTCTCCTTTATTCTTTGTCTTTGAGGCAAAAAGGGGGAGAGTCATTTGTGTTTTTCCATCAAGGACAAAGGGGGAGTTTTTTGGATCTCATTGTGATCATGGTTTGTCCTTGATGACAAATCCACTTGATTTGAGTCTCATGGTTTGACTACTTCAGATTTGGTCTCTTATAGGATCCTTATGCTCTTCATATTTAGTTGTCTTGACATGATATATACTTGATAGCTCTTGATGATGTCAGTTGCTTTACATGGTCTTCTCATGGCATACAGTTTCAAATTTTAGCTTGTTTTGATACATGATGATTACAATTGGTTCATATGGTGATTCACATGGTTCATGGCATGCACTTTCAAGTTTCAATTTTTACATGTCGGTACTGATATTTGACATGGTGTTCATTGTGACATGGCATGCATTTGTTTCAAGGCATGCATTTGCTTCATATATATATGTCATTGTTATCTTGATAGGTACCAGGATCTTTATGCTTCAGGTTGATCATGTTCTTGATGATTCAAGTTCAAGTATATTCAACAGGTATATTATTTCAGTTGATCATTTTCTATTTGATCTTGGCTTCATTGATATTTATTAGGTTAATCATTGGAATCTATTTAGTTCCTTGGAATCAATAGCTATGACACACTAATTGATATACATAGAATATGTTATCTTTATCTGGTTTCATATAATTCACTTATGAAAGGGTTGGTGGTTGGCTAAGAGAAAAGAGGTCACTTTGATACCAGGTCTCTTTTCATTTGTATTGAAAATGGATGGTGTCTTTATAAATTATCATGAAATATGGTTCATAGTGTATACATTGCTCTATAAGCAATCACCTTGGCTGAAGCATTCGAATTCAGGCAACCAGTATGTCATAATATTACTTTGGTATTTGTTTTCTTTTGAAGGCCTTCAAGGTTGATATGTCCTTTGGTGAGGATATTAAATTATTTATATTTTACACCATACATGGTGGCAGGCACTAAAAGTGATATAAGGTTTTATTTAATCAAGCAATTCAAGCCCTTGTCAGGCATGCTAAACTTTGGGGGAATCAACATCTCTAAAGTCTAAACCTTATCGGGTTTTGTTTAGCATATATTGTGGTGATCTTACCACATTAGTCACCTTGCACTAATATTGATTTTTTTTTTTGACTTTGTGTAAAGTCTTTTGGAAATAATCCTTGGTAGATTAATGTGTGCATTTGACACCCATGATTTCTCATTATCTATGTTGACATTTTGAAAATATTTGTCTTGGTATAAATTTTATTCGGTGATTATTGTGCATCGATAGTTTGTATACAATATTTTGACGTAATCATGTGGTTGACAGCCTTGGTAAATGATTAGACAAGCGAACTCATAAGTTTTTTTTAATAAGTTGATTATAATTGTGTCTTTGTGTCTTCGAACTTAAAATTTTTATCAACTCCGAAAAAGTCATCGAATGACTTGGATGAAGGAAAGAATAGGGAAAATAGGTTGTGTTTCACTTTTCTTAGGGTTTGGAACCCTAGCCACCACCATAAAGTCATTGTGATCTAGAATCTAGTGAAGCTCTCTCTGTCATCATTCTTTGATTTCAAAATCAGCTCATTATGAGAGATCGGGTAGCATATGGGATTTCTCTGAGCATGAAAAGTTGTTGCTGGTTGTGATCTTTCAAGGGAAGTCTATGGGAGTTACAAACCTAGGAAATTATGGTGGTTGGCATCGAATCTCTTTGGTATTTATTTGATTTTCTTGCTGCATGAACAAGTATTATTCTCTTTGCTTGAAGAAAGTTTTTTATGGCAGTTATGATTTCATTCTTTCAAATATGGAAAAGAGTTGGTGGGCTCTGATAGGATATCATTCTTTTTATTTCAGTTTCACTCTCTCCATTATCAGTATTCTAAAATTGTTCTTGTTTCATTCAAGCCATAAAAATATTATGTGGGAAATCGATTATGTTTTCTTGACAATTTTTGATATGTTATTGGTTCTTGAACAAAATCTTGTGGCTAAAGGTATTTTCTTTAAGGGAACATATTATTTTATATGTTGTCCTCCTAACATAGAATTAAGGGTTTTTCTTGAATCATATCAATGATGATACTCATTTTGAACTGAATCCTTCAAAAAAGACACATGATATCATTGGTGCATATTTTATTGTATTTGGTATTCTTGGAACATAACTAACATTTCACTCTATCTTATCTGAAACCTTCGGTGAAGATACTGAACAATTTTTTTATATTTTGTAAAAGATATATATACAGTGATTAATCATTGTTCTAGATTGATTGTTCTTTGAAGAATAAGTAAAAATTTTTGTAATTGTTAATCTGCAAATATAATGCAGAGAGATAGCCTACAATTTTGATATAAAGATTCAAATGGTGAATCTTTATGATATTAGGGGTATTAGAATGAGACGCATATGTGAGTTGTATTGAAATAGAGAAACCCTCTGATGTATTATTGTTCTGAGATTTAATAAGGGGTTGGTGCTCCTTGAAATGGGTATTTCTAAATAAGGGGTTGATGCTCCTATAGTGGGTTCTATGAAGTTTTCCAATAAGGCATTGTAAGCAGTGATTTTAAAAGATAAGCCAGTATGGCAGCATTTTAGGAGTGGTTTTTCTACCCCAGGAGGGTTTTCCACTCAACATATCATTTGTCTCATGGTCTCACTTGTGGTCTCTTTGCTTCATTGTGATAATGTTGTAATGTTCATTGTTTTTCTTTGATACTTCTCATTTCAATTATTTAATGGTTGCATTTGACTCATGAATGTATTTATCATTGAAATATTGAGAGCATAAAATATCTAAGTTTAATTTTATGGAAAATGTTAAAACTGTTTAAGACACTAATTCACCCCCCCTCTCAGTGTCATCTTCACTCCAACATTTTTATCCCCCAAAGATTACCATTCTCTACAGGTGTGCAGGCATTAATTTTTTTACAATACATTTGTTTCATTTTGTATATATTTATATCCTTATAAATATATTTATATTCTATAGAGGTGTGCAAGAAATTGACTCATACGTGTTTAAATCTAGAAAGAGAGTCATTCAAGGTAAAACTTCATACCACAAACTGGATGAAAACTTTCATACCTGACAATGTGTACTTCATTTGCCTCCAACAACTGGACAGAAATAATTTGACCTAGGTCACCTCAAAATATCGAGCGATAGAGGGAAGATAAAAAAGGGAGTAGACTCTGGCCATGATGAGGTAATTCATTGTCAATTTATAGATTTGTAAATGTTTCCCTTGTTTCTTTCATTTTTACTTTTTACTTTTTACTTTTTAAATTTAAAAGAAGAAATTTATTATATATCTATAGGGACATGTGACTGACAAAGATAAAGAGGCATTGGCTTCCATATTGGGGGCAGAGGTAGTGATCAAATTGGATGATGTGTGTTGGACAATGCTTGTCAGATACATAGAAAATCGATCTAGTGAAGCCCCTCAAGCATTGCAACCAAATCAACCATGTCAAAGGGAATCAATTGATTCTCCAAGCAATCCTACATAGAGCAAAAGATCCAGGAGGAAATTAGTAACAATAAACTCTAGGAATGTAGAGTAGGGAACAAAGGCTTCCACTATCTCATCCACTCTCGGGGCACAAAATTCTTCCACAACGACAAGTTTTCAATATTGCATTGGTACCTTCAATAACAAGATAGAATATGATGTGGTTTTTGGGGAAATCTGAATGACAACTACTAGAAAAGGGTTTGTTCATAGGTTGATGTAATCATTCCTTCAACGATTCAAAGACCATCTAAATTTTCCATTCCCAAAGACACCCATACACCTACAAAAAGCAGTTATCAATGACATGGAGACTGAATATGGCACAGGTTGGTATGTGAAGAAGGTAAAGCTATGAATGTCTCAAAATTGCAAGAGATTTCGATGCAACCAAAAAAAGAAGATAAAAAAAGTCCCTCCCGAGCCAAGGTTCAAAAAAAGGCCACTTGATGTAAGTTTCAAAGTATGGAAAAAGCTTGTAAATGCATATGATAAGTCCAAAGAACGGAGGAAGTCCAGTGAGGAGAGTATGTAGGTATTTGAATTTTCTCATAAGATTCTATCAAATTTATTAAATGATTTTTAAATTTTATTTGTGCATTGTTAAATTGAATTAGTATATGTTTTAGGACAAGGCCTCCAAGGCTAGGCTTCAAAAACCTTGTGCCACACATCACAGTGGCTAGAAAGGTTTACAGGCCTTGATCTGTAAATTTGTAAGTATATTTAATATGTTAAATGATTTTTTTTTTTTAATTCCCTATAAAAAAGTAAATGATTTCATATCAATTAGTTCAACTAGTCCATGTGTCATGTTTTGACAGGAGGAGAAATATGGTTGACATCCAAAGCAATTTGAAAAGGAAAAGTTACAAAGCAAAAATTGGGCCAATTTTTTAATCTGGATGGAGAATGAGGTATCAATAGTTGACTTTCAGTTTCAATAACTTAGTTGGATATTGTTATGTTAATATGTCAATTTTCATTTCTTGTGTTGAGTTGTTTATTGATGTGTAGGATGAGTTCTAAAGTGCTTCTCTGTTGACCCTAGATCCCACTCAATTATCCTATTATTTCAAGTTCAGGAAAAAAATATTGTTTTCCTTAAAGGGTAGTGGGTGACATTCATGCCTTATTTTCATCGCATATTTTAATTAATGATCATTTTCTTTTAATATCTCTTAAGTGTCCTCATTTAAGTTATGATTTGTATCATTTGAGAAACTTAGTCCCATGTTGATTTGATTTATCTTCTTTTCTCTCAAACATGGTATCTCAAGGAGTGATTCCTTGGTATCTCAAGTAGTGCTTCCTTGAATTCATGTTTCCATTCTACTAAGTGATCCACATGTATCTTTATCATCCTTCCTCATGATGCTTCCATTATTTTAACATGTAAGAATATTTTGATACATCTTGGTAGGAATCCTATAGATCTAACACATCCTTGTAGTCTACATCACTTGGCCTAGCTAACCATCCACTTAATTTTCTCATCTAATTTTTAAAAAAGTAGTAAATTCCTATCTTCCAAGTTAAAAAAACTCCATAAATAAAGAAATCAATAGTAAAAAACCTACAACCTGATTTGATCAACATAGAGAAGCGTGTAATACTATACTTCTTAATATTCAAAAGATAAATGGATTGTCCTTAATACCAAGTAGGGCTATCCAAAAAATCTAACTAAAAACATAAATGTGCTCCCACACAGAATGGCCTAATGGTTGGTTGAAATAGAAGTCAAACTACCAAACTAAAAAGACTGATCAAGTTAACATATATGCATCATTTGCATAAACAAGAACCATTTATGTGCATGAATAAATAGTAGAAGAATGTAGATGAACTCAATTCATTTGACTTTATGCCTCTTGGCAGACATTCCTCTTGAATCTCTAACATCAAGTGACCGAGACATCCCTATAGCTTTTACCTTTCATCGCCGCCTTTCCTCTTCACTATTAGACTCTTCTCCTTTTTCCTTATCTTCAATTTTTTCTTTGGCTTCTGATTCATCCCATGTTTTACCTTCCTCCCCTTCAGAATCTTCTTCTTCTTCTCCCTCATCTAACTCCACAAGAGATTAATCTTTTGAACCTTCCTCATCTAATTCTAATTCCTCTTCTACATCAAAGGGTTCATATCCTTCATCTGACTCATTTGAATTATCAGAATGAGAATCACTAGCTTCCATATTCAAAAATTCCCAACCACCATCTTCAATAAAATTTTCTGGATCATCAATAATAGTCTTCAAAATTGGTCGCCAGTTCAAGTTCATTCTGATTTCATAATACTTTATATCCATGGAGTTCAACCATTCCTTGATTCCATCAAGCGAAGATTGAGGAATCATGTCAATGGAGTTCAACCATTTCTCTTACCCGATTGAAAAATCCCTAAAACTTTGCATTGATTTTATTTTTCTTGTCCCTCTCTTACTGTTCTTACTCAATTTCATCAAGATCATACATTGACTTTCTTTCCCCTCCTAAATTTTTGACTACATCCATTATCTCCACATAAAAATTGATATCCTTGGTCTTCTTGGTTCCCACACCATGATATGGTTATGCAAATGAAAATGAAACAAAGTATTCATCTTTCTTCCTCTTCTATGAATCCCAAGCTCTCTAAATAGTATATCAAACTCTAGTTCAAAATATTTTAGATGAGGTCGTTCCCATAGCTCTCTTACTTGCTTTACAAATCCTTAAAAATTTACATTAATTTTATTTTTCATATCCCTCTCTTGTTGTTCTTCCTCAATTTCATTAAGATCATACATTTACCTTCTCGCCCCTCCTAAATTTTGGACCACATCCATTACCTCCACATTGTACATCATTGGTCTTCTTCATTCCCATGCCATGATATGGTTATGCAAATGAAAATGAAGCAAAGTAATCATCTTTCTTCCTCTTCCATGAAAACCAAGCTCTCTAAATGGTATATCAAACTCTAGGTGAAAATATTTTAGATGAGGCTACTCCCATAGTTCTCGTACTCACTTGACAAATCCTTGAAAATCTGCATTGATTTTATTTTTCCTATCCCTCTTTTGCTATTCTTCCTCAATTTCATCAGGATCATACATTGACCTTCTTGCCCCTCCTAAAGTTTGGGCCACATCCATTACCTCCACATAAAACTGGACATCCTTGGTCTTCTTGGTTCCCACACCGTGATATGTTTATACAAATTAAAATAAAGCAAATTAATCATCTTTCTTCCTCTTCCATGAAAACCAATCTCTCTAAATGGTATATCAAACTCTAGTTCAAAATATTTCAGATGAGGCTGCTCCCATAGTTCTCTTACTTGCTTGACAAATCCTTGAAAATTTGCATTGATTTTATTTTTCCTGTCCCTCTCTTGTTGTTCTTCCTCAATTTTATCAAAATCATACATTGACCTTCTTGCCAGTCCTAAAGTTTGGACCACATCCATTACCTCCACAGAAAATTGGACATCCTTGGTCTTCTTGGTTCCCATGCCATGATATATTTATGCAAATGAAAATGAAGCAAAGTAATCATCTTTCTTCATCTTCCATGAAAACCAAGATCTCTAAATGGTATATCAAACTCTAGTTCAAAATATTTTAGATGAGGCTGCTCCCATAGCTCTCTTACTCACTCGAAAAATCCTTGAAACTCTGCATTGATTTTATTTTTTCTATCCCTCTCTTGTTGTTCTTCCTCAATTTCATCAAGATCATACATTGAACTTCTTGTCCCTCCTAAAGTTTGGACATCCATCACCTCCTGATTAAAATTGACATCCTTGGTCTTCTTGGTTCCCACGCCATGATATGGTTATGCAAATGAAAATGAAGCAAAGTAATCATATCCTTCTCCACTAGTTGGAAGAATGCATGCTTAATGTTTTGATACATGATATCAGCTCTCTCTTCTGCTCTCATGGTTGAATACCTAAATCCATTATGGTAGCCCTCCAAAGTTCTAGTCATCTTTCTTCCTCTTCCACCAAATATTGGCCTAATCCACAAGTTTGCCAGCCTAATTGCCTTTGTTTTTGAAAGCTAAAGTTTCTCCTAAATCACTAGTGTAGCTCTCTCTTCCTTTTCAGACTCTTTCATTCTACACATCATCTATGGGATTTAATCATTTGTACCACATGGTTGATGTGCTTTGAATCCTTGGATCTAAAGGAAATTTCCTTAACATAAATATTGCTAGGGAATTTCAATGTTAGCATGTAGTTTGCATTAAAGTCGGTACCTAGAACATTGAAAATTATCCTTATATAAGAATTCCCTCCATCTTGTTGGCTTCTAACACTCTTGATGGTGGCTACATGAAATATGATTTTGATTCCTCTTCTACATCAAAGGGTTCATCTCCTTGATTTTATTCTTCTGAATTATCAAAATTAGAATCACTAGCTTCCATATTCAAAAATTCCCAACCACCATATTCAATAAATTTATCTGGATCATTAGTAATAGTCTTCAAAATTAGCTGCCAATTCATGTTCAGTCCGCTTTCATAATACTTTATATCCATGGAGTTCAACCATTCCTTGATGCCATCAAGCAAATATTAAGGAATGGTGTCAATGGAGTTCAGCCATTTATCTTACTTGCTTCACAAATCCTTGAAAATCTACATTGATTTTATTTTTCCTATCCCTCTTTTTGGTCTTCCTCAATTTCATCAGGATCGTACATTGACCTTCTTTCTCCTCCTAAACTTTGGACCACATCCATTACCTCCACATAAAACTAGGCATCCTTGGTCTTCTTGGTTCCCACGCCATGATATGGTTATGCAAATAAAAATGAAGCAAAGTAATCATCTTTCTTCCTCTTCCATGGAAACCAAGCTCTCTAAATGGTATATCAAAATCTAGTTCAAAATATTTTAGATGAGGCTACTCCCATAGTTCTCTTACTCGCTTGAAAAATCATTGAAAAATGCATTGATTTTATTTTTCCTATCCCTCTCTTGTTGTTCTTCCTCAATTTCATCAGTATCATACATTGACCTTCCTTCCCCTCCTAAATTTTGGACCACATTCATTACCTCCACATAAAACTAGACATCCTTGGTCTTCTTGGTTCCCACACCATGATATGGTTATGCAAATGAAAATGAAGCAAAGTAATCATCTTTCTTCCTCTTCCCTGAAAACCAAGCTCTATAAATGGTATATCAAACTCTAGTTCAAAATATTTTAGATGAGGCTACTCCTATAGCTCTCTTCCTCGCTTGAAACTTCCTTCAAACTCTATATTGATTTTATTTTTTTTGTCCCTCTCTTGTTGTTCTTCCTCAATTTCATCAGTATCATACATTGAACTTCTTGCCCCTCCTAAAGGTTGGACCACATCCATTACCTCCACATAACACTGGACATCCTTAGTCTTCTTGGTTCCCACACCATGATATGGTTATGCAAATGAAAATGAAACAAAGTAATCATCTCCTTCTCCACTAGCTGGAAGAATGCATGCCTAATGTTTTGATACATGATATCAACTTCTCTTCTGCTCTCATGGTTGAATACCAAAATCCATTATGGTAGCCCTTCAGAGTTCTAGTCATCTTTCTTCCTCTTCCATCAAATGTTGGCCTGATTCACAAGTTTGCTAGCCTAATTGCCTTTGTATTTGAAAGATGAAGTCTCCCCTGAGTGACTAGTGTATCTCTCTCTACCTTTTCAAACTCTTTCAATGCTACAAATTTTCTATGGGATTTAATAATTTGTACCACATGGTTGATGTGCTTTGAATCCTTGGATCTAAAGGAAATTTCCTTAACATAAATACTGCTAGGGAATTTAAATGTTGGCATGTAGTTGGCATTAAATCCGGTACCTAGAACATTGAAAATTATCCTTATATAAGAACTCCCTCCATCTTGTTGGCTTCTAACACTCTTGATGGTGGCTACATGAAACGGAACCATGATTCTATATATGGGTACCAAAACAACATCATTTTTTGTATGACCCTGAATCATGAGCTCTCTAGAAATAGGGATATCTTCCACATTTGTGTATGAAACCATCTCAGTGGATGGCTTGGAAGAACCATGTCCATCTCCTATACCAATGCCCCCTACATCCAATCTTCTTGCAATCTTCTTATTCTTTTGCAGAGGGTTGGCACTTAAGGTTATGTAATAGAATTTACAATTGATAGTTAAATTGTATAACAATATTTTTTATGATCTTTACTAACATTTATTAGAATTGTTGCATGTTTTACATTATTGGAATCACATATTAGCTTTAATTTTTTTGAAATTTTAGTCTGGTATGTGCACTTTGATATGATGTAATATGATTATGGTTTCGTCTCATATGTTTCAATATTAGATATATAACAAAAAAATAAATTATTGCATGAAATAAATAATAACTTTTCATTTTAAATGTTGTTTTTGTAGAACACAGGTCTTCTAGAAGATCAAGATGATCCTCATCATGATATAGATCTAGAAAATACTGGTTCTACCGGTACAGATCACATGGTAGAGGATGATGATGACATAGATATAGAAGACACTGAGGCCAATGACAATGATGATGACGACGATGATGATCATGATGTTGATGATCACGATGGTGATGATGATTATGATCATGATGGTGAAGATGATGATAGGGTAGTTTCTGGTAGTACCCAACAACATTAATGATCATATAGGTTGCATCATGGATCATTATTGGTATATCATTGTGATGATGATCATGATAGTGGTGATGATGATGAGGCAGTTGCTAGTAGTACCCAGTGATAATCATGATCATATAGACTGCATCATGGATCATTGTTGATATATTGTTATGATGCCTCTTTTCATGGTTACTATCATATGTATCATTTTCACGGCCTACAGTACCATATTATTGAGTTGTATCATATTGAAATTTATCATTTTCACTTATATCATTTGGACATGTATCATCTTGACTTGTATCAATTTGAGTTACATAATTTATCATTTTTACTTATATCATTTGTACATGTATCATTTTAACATGTTATTGATCTACTAGCATATTTGACTTTCACTTGTTTTAGTTATACATGATGATGATCTTATCAATACTGACTTGTCAATTTATATATATTAAAAGTGATCGATGATTAATTTTGGATGGATATTTATTGCGTATGATGATTTTAATTTACTTTTTAGGATGGATGTTGTCAAATTCAATTAAATTATAGATATTTGACTCACTTGCTATAATAATTATCTTGTTATATCCAACAAACACACCTCAAAGGCACAAAAAATACATAGAAAGGAAGTAATTAGGTCGCCGTTGATAAAAGGCATCAACTGGTGTTATTTTTGACAAGCGCAAAGGAGCATTCCATAAGCATGTGTGAGAAAAAGAAGGTGGCGGAGCCGAAGGTAGAGGAACTAATTCATATTTGAGTAGCAGAAAGGCATGGGAAGTGGTAGCAGCAAGAATAATGGAGACTCCATTATTCTTGAACACTGAGAAGTAGAAACAATATTTCAAAGGTGAGATCACAAACAAAAGACTGCAGGCTTTGTTGGCATCATCTCATGCACTGATTCTCTAGGCGACCAAGAAAATTATGGGTCCAAAATTTATGAGGGCCTATCACAGGTTCAAGGTGAACTCAGAAATCTTGGCCATGTTCTTGGCAGTGTTACTACATATGGGTGTTTTGAAAGAGATGCAGAACAATCTCACACAGATGGTCTTTGTCCATTCTTGGTTGGGGGATATCGATGTAGCCCTCGATAATGTAGATGAGAATAAACAAATATCAATGCCCCAAAACTACTACATGCTCTAGATGCATGGTAGGGATGTCATGAAATTCCCTCTAGTTCGATCTATCAACCTAGAGGGTTTTGAGAAGTTATGGGATGAGTGTGAAAGCAATGTCTTCTTCCTACTCAGAGTAGCCAATTTGGTGACAAATCGTCCATGAGGTTGGGCAATCCGGTATGTCGAGGATGAAAGGCTAGCGGACAAGATTGTGGCAGGGGATGACAAAAACTGAGACTTTGGTTCAGGAGAAGAGTGGCACAAGGACGACAGTAGGGACCCAGGGGAAAAATTCAGTGGTCTAGCCCACCAGAATTGTGGTGTTGACTGCCCAGTGATTGTGGCCTACATTTCCTACAAGAAGCGGACAAAGATAGATGATGATGAAGATTAAAAAATTCCCAGCCTAGTAAAAGTTATATTTTGGTATACATATGATATAGTAGAAACAAGGGAAAGCAGTAGTGGATAAGAATCAGTCCTGGTTGGCATTGCCTGAGTCTAGAACTGAGCCATTTTATAAATCAAAATGTATCAGCATGGATAGGTAGGGTAAAGGTTTCTAAAACACATGGCCATTTTGTCAAAGGCCTACAAGTAAATTTTGGTCAGGAACTCATGTAAAATATTTTGTGAATAAATATAGGGTGTTGCCCCTTAGTAGTGATTTAACTATAAAAAGAAAATAATTATCTTGTCATTCAATCATATGAGTTAAATAATTAAATTACTTACTCTATAATCATATGAGTTAAACAATTAAATTACTTACTCTATAACCATATGAGTTATTTACAAGGCATCATATATTTAACTAATTAAATTGAATTAAAACATATTAAATTAATAAATGGAAGCAAAACAAGAAATATTTTTAGAAGCAATAATGGAAGCCAAACTAGAAGAAAAGCATAAGCAATCTTGGAAGCAAAATTGGAAGGAACCCAGGAAGAAAAATTGGAAAAAAATTTAGAAGAAAAATCAGAAGCAAAACTAGAAGAAAAACTGGAAGCAAACCTAGAAGGAAAAATGGAAGCAAAACTAGAAGAAAAATTGGAAGAAAAACTGGAAGCAAGAATGGAAGCAAAAATGGAAGCAAAATCGAAAGCAAAACCGAAAGCAAAATCGAAAGCCAAAATAGAAGCCAAACTGGAAGAAAAAGTAGAAGCAATCCTGGAAGCCAAAATGGAAGCAAAAGTGGAAGCAAAACTTTTAGAAAACCTAGAAGAAAAATTGGAAGTAGAAATGGAAGGAAAACTGGAAGGAAAAGATGAAGCAAAACCGAAAGCACAACTGAAAGCAAAAGTGGAAGCAAAACTGGGAGAAAAACTAGAAGCAAAAATGGGAGAAGACATGGAAGCAAAACCAAAAGCCAATTTGGGTGCCAATCTAGGCGCTATTTTTAGTGCCATTTTTTGATGCTATTACCGGTGCTAAAGAGGACGCTATAACTGGCACCAAAATTCTGGTGTACAATCCGATGCTAGAGTGGGTGTTATAGACGGCACAAAATCCGGTGCAAAATCCAACGTCGAAATGAAGAAACACTTTTATGTCAACTTTTGCACCGTGAGATGGCTCCAATTGATGATGGTCTTAAATACACTAAAATCCGGTGCTAAATTCAGTGCTAATTGCCTATTTTGTTGTAGTGCCTACTTTGTGTCTTTGGTGCATTTTCTTTGTGTATTTTGTGCATTTTCATCATTTACTCTTTTGTATAGTGTGCATTTTCTTTGTTCATGCTTTGTGTATTCTTTTAAAGTTTACTCCATTAATTTTTCATAAAGTTCTTTATATGTGAGTGAATCTTTCCTTGTCTTATGTGCATTTTTGTCTTAATCTTGTGGATTGATAAGATCCTAAGTTGGGGGCTTGCACACCCATCAACTTGGTGTCATCTTGTCTCTTCAACATTTTCATATGGATTTGTATTCCTTTATTGTGAGTATAAGTGTAAGGTCATACTCTCACTAAAGTGGGGGCTAAATGTAGCATAAAAAATGGTCACCCTTGACAATTTCACACTACATTGACATCCTATTTTTCTTATAACTTTAATTATAATAATTTACCAATTTTGGGGCTATATTAATAAAATATATTTAAATCCCCATCACCCCTATAAATTTAGGCCAAAAGTACCATCCACTTTGCATAGGATGCCCTAGACCAAATTTTATTTTGAATGTTTAAATTTTTTTAATGCTCTACCGTGATCTGAGAGAGAGAGAGAGAGGTGAGATAGAGATAAGTAAAAGGGAAAGGAGAGAATGAGAAATAGATAGAGAGGAAAGAGGGAGGGAGGAAGAGAGAGGTGGAGAGAGATAGGTGAGATAGAGAGATGTACAGAGAGAGAGAGAAAGAGATATAGAGAAAGAAGTGAGATGGAGAGAAGTAGATAGGGAGGGAGGGAGGGAGGGAGAGTGAGATGGAGAGAGTGGTGAGATAGATAGAAATAGAGAGGGAAGGAGATAATGAGAAAGAGAGAGATGGAAGGAGGGAGAGGTAGAGAGGGATAGGTGAGATAGAGAGAAGCAAAGAGAGAGAGAAGAGACATGGAGATAAGTAGAGATGGAAGGAGGGAGAGAGAGGGAGGGAGGGAGAGGTAGATATGGATAGGTGAGATAGATAGAAGTAGAGAGAGAAAGGGGAGGGAGGGAGAGGTAAAGAGGGTTAGGAAAGATAGAGAGAGAGGAGGGAGTGACAAAGAGAAAGGGAGGGATAATTATGAGATAGAGAGGAGAGAGAGACAATGATAGAGAGAGAGAGAGAGGTTGTTGAGCATAGGTTGTCATTGATGTCAATTTGATGTTATCATGTCATTGTGTTTGATAATGATTATTAAAGGGTTTCAAGGCTATCAAATGTGAATATTATCAAAATGATGAAGGTTGTAGGTGTACAAGTATTATCAATTGTCTCAAGGTTCTGGAAGCATGTTGTGTAGGCTATCTAATCCATCATATCTTGTGTCATATTAGTTGTGGCATGACTACCTTATGATAGATAATGAATTTATTAAACCATGCTAAGTATGTAGTCAACATTAGTGTGGTGTTCTAGAAGGATATCTTTTGGGAAGAGAAATTAATTGATATGGGTGGTATTTCTTTCATAAGTGCAGTGTTGCTTAGTGGTTTGGAAGGAGAGTATGTCTACACTACTTATATAAGTTTCTTGAGTTTTCCATGGTGTAGCTTAGTGTTAAAAGAGTTTAAATTAATGGAAGATTCACCAAGATATTAAAAGTTCGAGGCATGTGTGGTAAAGGCTACAAGTGTTTAGAATTTAAATTAAGCATGTGGAGTGAGGATAGGACCTATTTAAGGTTCCCATGGTGGTGCAAGGCATCATGTCCTTTTGGTGGAAATATTGGAATGATGTATTACATGTTTCATGTAATTTGAATTTAGGTCCACCCTATGTTGTCTAGGTTGGTGTGGGTCCCTATCCGGAAAAAAAGAGTGTTAATATAATTTCATGTATATATTTAAAAACTTTAGATGCATTGTAGCATGAGATATGTATTTGTGAGTGTAGTAGATGAAATTGATGATTATAGTGAATTTATTGTAGTGGGATGTATAGTCATGTTGTGAAGAAAAGAGTGAGTGCTAGTATCAGAGTGTCTGCTAGTCAGAGTTATATTTAAAATATACCATTATTTTTGTTCCAGTAGGATTGGTGTTCTACGTATTGTATTATTCTAGGAGGGATTGTTATCTCTTTTAGGTTGGTGCCTACTAAATCTTTTGGGGATTGGTGTCTCTTGTAGGTTTGTTCCAACTAAATCTCTTGTGGATTGGTATTTTTGGTAGGTTGGTGCCTACATCTCATTATAAAATTAACTTCACTTATTATATTTTTACTTGTGAGATATTTTCATCGTAGTTTTTATCATCTTGGATTTCCATGTAAAATTAGGTGTTATGTGTTATATTGTGGTGTTCTTTAATTTTTTTTCTCACTAGCTTGTATGGTTCAATTCTCTTTAGGTTGAAAATCTTTAAAGTAGCTGTGAAGGTTTCTGGATTTTGTAATTGTTTGGATCTACTGATTGGCCCCCCTCTCAATAGATTGTGTGCCCTTCAATTGGTATCAGAGCTAAGTTCGTTTGAAAAAGTATAATATCTTAAGGTAGATCTGGGATGGCATAAGAAATTCCTTCTAGAAACAAAGTACCAGTTTTTGATGGATCTAATTTTGTATTTTGGAAAGTTAGGATGGAGTCATATTTGAGGGCTTTAGGAATGGACATCTATATGTCAGTTTTAGAAGGATATGAGCCTCCTAAAAATATCCCTCCCTAGGATCAAGCAGGAAAGAGAGCTCTTGAGCTCAATGCTAAGGCTAGGAATGCTATTTCATGTGGTTTGACTAACAGTGAATTTGTGAAAGTGATTGAATGTAGAACAACAAAGGAAATATGGGAAAAATTGGAAACTATCTATGAAGGTTATGATAAAGTGAAAGAAGAAAATTTGCAAACTTACAAAGCTTAGTTTGAAGGTCTAAGGATAAAAGATGATGAGAACATTGCTACATTCATGCTTCGGGTTGATGAAATTTTCAATCATATGCAAGGACTTGGAGAAAGCTTGGAAGAGAAGGTTGTTGTAAAGAAGGTTCTTAGATCCCTACTTAGAAGGTTTGATCCTAAAATATTTTCTATTGAAGAAGCTAAAGATTTGAATACCTTATGGGTGATTAAGTTTCATGGAACACTAACTGCATTTGAAATGATATTTGAAAGTGAAGATTCTATAAGGAAATAAGTTGATTTTAGAGTATCTTTGAAGTAGGTTGATCAAGATTCTTATTATGGATCAAATTTGGAAGAAGCTAATTTTGTGAGGAAGTTACAAAGAGATTCTGGTAAGTATAAAGGTAAATTACCTTTCAAGTGTTTCAATTGTGGAGATGTTGGACATTTTATGGCTAAGTGTCCTTATAAGAATGCTAAAAATGTTGAACAAAATAATGGAATGAAATATTTTAGAGAAGGTCCAACCTGGGTCAAAGGAAACATAAGAGTTTATACACTAATGAGGAAGAAGCATATTGCACTAAAGAAGAAGATGAAGATGCATCAAGAGATGAACATTGAAAATTAAATCTACGTTTATGGCTTTTGAAGTTGTTGATGGTGATATTAAAATGGGTTCTAGAGAAAATAAAGAAGAAAATATTATGAAGAACTTGTTATGGGCCATAAAAGAAATCAAGAAGCTAAATATCAAAATTGCAGAAGAGGTAAGAGCCAAAAAAAGAATTGAAAAATATTTGAAGAACAATAAAAAGATCCGATTGTTGAGTTGAAGAACCGGGAAAAAGAAGCAAAAAGTGTTGAAGTTTTAATAGAAAAGTTAATATCAAAAGACAAAGACTATGAAAAGCTTGAGGTAAAATGTTTTGCATCTAGAAAAGAGCTTGAGAAGGAAAATCAACAACTATAGTTGAAGTTTACGAAGTGTACTAAAAACCTCAATCAAATATTGGAAGGTCAAAAAGTTTTGCAAGGAAAAAATAGAGTACGTTTTGATGATTAGAAGAAAAAGGTGACAAAACAATCAAAAAAGAGTGTTAAGGCTAGTTTGGAGGTAATAGGTTCTGGAAGTTCAAAATTAGAAAGGACAATGATAAGTGATGGAAGCATGAATTAGAATGATAGATTTGTTCAAGTGCAGAAAAAAAGGAGGAGATCTCGAAGCCAATTATACATATCAGGTCAAGTTTTTATTTTTCTGGTTATTGTTTTAATTGTAATGTATATGGACATAAGGATATGGATTGTAGAATATTTTTAGTAAGAAGAAATGATTTTGTCAGTAATAATGCATTTTCACCTCTGTTCAATTTCAATGTTATTTGTTTCAAGTGCAACAATTTTGGAAATATTGCAAGGAAATACAAAATTAGCTTTGTGAGTTCACCATTATTGGAAAAAGGAAGAAGTGATGTTCCAAAGAAGGTCTAGAAGAAGGTTCCTAAAGATAAGAAATCTGATAAGTTTTTGATTGCTCAAACAAGGCTATATTCTTAGAAGGAGAAGAACTCGTGGATTATTGATAGCGGTTGCTCTAGTCACATGACTGGAGCTAAAAGTAAGTTCATGAATTTCAAATAATTTAAAGGTGGTGTAGTTACCCTTTTGGAAGCAATTCAATTGCTAAAATGTCTTGTAAGGGTACTCTAACTCTTGATGGTGGTAAAACAAAGAAACATGATGTTTTGTATGCTAAAGGTCTAAAGCGCAATTTTTTGTGTGTTTGTTAGATGTGTGATCAATAAGAGATATCAGTTACCCTTTCGTGTTTATGGTTGTAAAATCAGAAAATTAGGTATCGATGAGTTGATTGCAGAAGGAAGCAGGAAAAATAGTGATATCTATCACCTTAGTGAGTTGAATAGAAAATTTTATCTCATTAAATAGAAGGATGAAAGTTGTTTTTGGAATAGAAGGTTAGGACACATGAATTTTGATGAAATTATCAAGATTAGTTCAAACGGGCTATTTTGGGATATGCCAAGAATCAAGAAACCTCATTCAATCAATTGAAAGCCATGCTATGAAGGAAACAAAACAAAAAGAAAATATCCTACTGAGTATTCCACATCAAATTCATCATATTTGGTACAAATAGATGTGTGTAGACCAATGAGGACTAAGAGTCCACAAGGAGACAAGTATTTCATGATTTTGATTGATGATTATACTAGGATGACTTGGATTACATATCTAACAGAGAAGTTAGAAGATTTTGAGAAGTTCAAGAGATTCAAGGCTATGGTGGAGAATGAGACCAGAAGGAAAAGTAAGGTCCTAAGATCAAATAGAGGAAGAGAGTTTACAACTAAGAAGTATGACATATTTTGTGAAGATCATGAAATCTAGAGGTAGTTTTCTCCTCCAAGAACTCCACAACAAAATAGAGTTGCTGAAAGAAAGAACTTGACTATACATGAAGTGGAAAGCACTATGTTATGTCAAGAAAATATGTTAGATATGTACTGGAGAGAAGCTAGATAGAAAACTATGTATATTCTAAGAAGAGTTTAGATGTAATTCCCCCTTCTCATTAGTGAGGAGTGTAGTGGCTTGTCAGCCTATTTCGGATGCCTATAGGCTCATCGGAGGTAAAATTAGGGTTTCCTATTTTATAGGAGGTTTCTTATACATTTTTGAAGGTTTGCATGTGATATTTTTTAATACATGTCTTGTGGAGCTTTCTGGGTTTTTGGAGAGCTTCAGAATGGTGTAAAATGCATCTCCATCTAACAACCTTTCCTGACACTTACTATTTTTAGTAAGTCACGATGGCTACCCAGTTTGTGCTCAAAATGAGTTCGGAACAACTTACTATTTTTAACAATATGCTATTTTTAGTAAGTTCCATTTATGGCAGTGCCATTTTTCAGAGGTTTGCATGTTGGATTTTTGAGTTCTGAATTGCAGATTCTTTCTAGGTTTTAAGAGAGCTTCACAGTGTTATGACATGCAACTACATTGGGAAACTTTTCACAATTTATTCTTTTTAGTAAGCTATATTTCTAGCAGTGCTTGGGTTGGTAGCAGTTTCGTGTGCTCATCTATTCCTAGTAAGGCAGTGAGTATATTTGGTTTTTGGCTTTAAGGTGCATTTTTGGAGGGATAATTTATTTTTTCATTAATGTTATATTTCAAATTTGGCCCCCTTGGCCTAGTGATTAATGATTTAATGTTGTTTTAATGTGGCTCTTAAGGGTGGATGCCTCATTGAGGTGTTATTTTAACATTTTAAATGTTATTATTCTGCTTGAGCTTTGGACGCCTAGGATAATGGAGGAATAAGTGAATATTAAAATTAAAATATTACAAAAGGCTTGGGCATCCCTTTTTGGAGGGGAAAAGTGGAATTTGAAGAGTCACCTCAAAACTCTATTTAAGAAAGGCTTTTCTTTAGCTTTTGGAATCTATTGCTTATGAAAACAAATTGTTGACGAATTGGTTTCAGGCTTATGGCTTTGAGGAATGCATACCTCCGAGCAAGTATATGATTTCATGTTTAAGAGATAACACCTAGTTGGAATTGAGGCTGCTTCTCACATAGATAAGTAGATTGAACATCATTGTTGAAGGTTTTGGTGATATTTATAAGTTTTTTGTTTATTGGTTTATGTATGGCTGAAGAAGATTTTCAATTGTAGTTCATGGTGTGATTTTATTTTTCTTTATGGGTTTTTTCTCTCTTGGTTTTTATGCTATTGGCTCCCCTTTCTGTGCAATTTCAAATTTTATCTTGGAGAGTTGGATTTTCTAGAGGGGTCACCCCTCTCCATCGGTCGTACCATCTTTTTTTAGTAGCAGTGGGAATCATGCTTCATATTTATGGGAGTTTTTGATTGGATTTTCCATTTTTTGTTGGTCACCTTGCTTCTAGTGATTAATTATTTCCAATGTTAGGTGATTTGGTGAAGATTCAAAGTAGATATGAATAATTGGGTGATTGCATAGTTGCTGGTATGATTATTTCAATTTGCTGGTCTTTTATATCAGACCCGGTTATTCTCTTTTAATGCTATGTTACCTTGGTATTTCTACTCACATTTGTTATTGGAGACATAGTATAATTATTGCTGTGATTTTGGAACATTTTCTATTGAAAAATCATTGTAATAAGCACATTCTAATTGTTGGTTTCAATAGTATTGAATCGGCCTCTCTTTCTTTGTCTTATTTCATTTGTATCTTTCATTTTTCACCCACTGGATAAGTGGAGTATCCCCACTACTTAAGTGGATTCCTAGTAAAAATTAGATGCCCATTGATAGCAGATGATTGCACTCTCTTTGTAATAATCCCCCCCACTAGATAAGTGGCAGTGCAGATTTTCATGGTTAGTTTACCGCATGCACTTTCATTTCCAGCTTTGTAATTTAGTTCAGTTTACTGCTAATGATCCCTATCACCACATGTTATCACCTCGTCTTCAATGAGACCTTGGTGAACATTCTTAGTGAATATTACTTTCAAGCTAATTATCTTTGGAGATAATGCTAATCATTGGTGCTCGTCTTGGATTTGTTATGAAAAAAATTGAAAAAAAAACTAAGGGGATTATTTCAGTGGTATCAAAGCCAAGATCCTGCCATCCTATGAAAAGATAGAGCTGGTGATCTTATTAGCCTATTGGAAGTTAACTCTCTATTGTATATTGTCAATTACAAATCAAAATTTTCCAGTAGTTCATTCAGTCTGATGGCTTCATAACTTTGTGCATGTTGGTGACCAACACTTGTATGTCCATCCCAATGCATTCATTTTGACAAATTGTTTGAAGCAGAGTTGAAAGATGTCTACAATAGGTAAGTCTATGTCAGAGTTGATGCAAGAATTGTCTAATCTAATGAAGGACCCAAATCTTAGAGGGTGCCTCAAGATAATTGCAAAACCTATACAAAGTGAATCGAGTTTGAGAGAAGTTACAACAAAGGCTAATGAGAAAATGGATTCTTTTGTTGAAGAGAAGAATGTTCTAAAATCAAAAGATGGTTTGGTTGCCTTTCTGATTTACACACAAGAATAGCATGAGAACTTGAAGGGTCAAGATAGAGATACTAATTTACTTGAAGATGAAGGTAGGAATGTCTCTAATGATGAAGAGAAAGTTCCCAAGCATGGAGACTATCAAATTGGCTCACTTGAGTTTTCAGAAAAAAGAACATTTTGAAATGGAGAGAGATGAACTTACATAGTTGTTGTATGAAAAAGAAGATTTCATTAATCAAGAGGAATGTATGGTGGAGCTTCATAATGATTTATTTGAAGGAAATATAGCTAATGAAGAGTTTGAGGTCACTAAAAATCTCAAAACAACAACTAAGTTGGAACATGTACATCATTTTGTTCATGATAATTCAGAATATGAGTGAGATTTTCCCATACCAAAATTACTTCAGAATGACTTTAGGGTAGATTTTGTTGAGATAGGTGTTCCTAATGATAGAGCTAATTATTTTTATAACTTTGGTGTGTTTGACTTAGATCTTTCTAAGGGTGATGTTTTGAAGAAACCAACCATTCATGGAGAGCTTGATGGGCATATTTGTTCAGAACAAAATCAGAGATTCATGAGACCATGGGATCCAGGTGTTTTGACACCGAAATTCTTAAGGAAGCAAGCAATGGAACCTTTTGATGATTTATTTCTTGAAGATATTGTTGACAAGCCTTCGATTCAGGAATTATGTTTTGAAAAAGGTTGGAAAGGAAGTTGCTTTTGAAAATCATGTCAATGAAAACAAATAAAAAAAGTTGATGATTGATGAGCAAAGCCTCTTTGCTGATTGTGATCAAGGGCCTAAAAAGCTACAAGTTTTGAAGGATAAATTAATGGTTTTAGAAGAGAAAATTATTAAAGCGTTATCAAGATTTGATAGCACACACAATTTTATTGAATAAATCTACTGGAAGGTTTAGATTGAAGAGAGACATAAAGGATTTAAGGTTGTAGTCACTCATTCTATAATGCAAACCATCAAAGAAGCATTGGAATCAATAAAGATAGATCATTTGCATTTTTTATCAGATAGGGATAATGCCATTAATTTTGTAGAGGAGGCCTATGATTCCTACCAAGAGAAGGAGAAAGAGGTTGATAGGAATTTCCTTCATCTTACCTTAGCTCATATTCTTTATGCAAAGCAAAAAATCAATTAGCTATCGCAACTACACTTAAGGAACAAGAAGCTAATACAAGGTTTATGGAGATCAAGAAAATAGTTGAAGGAATATATGAAGTCCATAATGATGAAACATTGCATAATGCTAAGGAGATTCAATATGTTGATGGTGATTGGAAAGAACATCAAGAGTGTGAACTATTGAGTTGGGAAGAGAAATTTCCACAAGAAGGAATAGTTTGCAGCCATGAGATAGATGTTATGACTACTAATGTATGTGGTATTCAGTATGTTACGCGCTGTAGATTGAAAACTAATGATGGGCATCCACAAGTTGAAAAATATGTGCATGAATCCTATGAAGACACTAATGAAAGGGATGAAGAAAACATTTTTTTTATGATTGTGAACAACAGTCCATTATCTTCACATGATTTGGTTAATCATATGGTGGTAGATAATTTATATGTGGATGACGTTGGTAAGCGGAATTAGCTTTTTGACATGCAAGATTTTATAGTTAAGCATGAGGTAATGATGGTAGATCCAAGCTACATGCTAGGCAACACTCTCTTGAGATGGTTAGCAAATGAGAATTTAATGGTGTCCAAACTTGAACTTGTTGGACTTCACTCTACATTAACCAATGAAACAGTACTACCTATCTTAAGATGGTTGAATTGGTTGAGTCTCATAAATGTGCATCAAATTGTGGGAGAATTTTCAGACTTGGCTGCTTGGTTTCCAAATTACATACATTGTTGTTTAGTGGTTATTCTAAAATGTTGGTCATGGCATGTCCAAACCTTGCATTGATGTTTGCAGCTGATTAAATGGATTTTTGTGCATGAGATTGTCACTATAGCACTTGGAGGTTTAGTGGGGATGAAATTCTATCAATTTTTTTTAGTTTTGATAGTCCTATCATTATTTGCATTAGTTTAGAGAGGATGGGCCTATCTGCTTATGCACACATGAAGAACATCATTCAGTTCCATGAGACATAGTTTAGAGGTATGACTATATTGAGTGATGGAGCTCCTTTTGAAGTCCATGAGGTGGTTGTATTTGATCACAAGATTTGTGGCCTAGGTGCAGTTGTCCGCAATGAGGTGTTGAATTGAGATTGGAGTTGTGGGCAAAATTTCAAAGTTGGCATTGTTGTCCACATTCCAATAAGCTTTTATGCAGTTATGAATCTTTGCACACAAATGAGTTGGTGTGCTCAGATTCACCCCTTTGACACTGAGATATTAGGTGTCAATGATATGTTATCAGTTCATGATTGTAGAGGCATTCCTAGGATAGTTGAATTCGGTGTTGTTTTTGTTGGCCACTTCTATACCAACCACTTGTTAGGGATTGATTTTTCTCACTCTAGAGACATCATGAGGAGAGATATTTCAAGAAAAAGATGGTTTTTTGTTGGGTTGGATTCTCTTGAGAGGATGTTTCCAGCCTCAGACATGAGAAAATGCATTAATTTGGATGATGATTTTCATTATAGTCGTAGTTGTTCATATTTTTGGATGTTGATTATCTTTAAATCTGATCATAAGTCAATCAATTCAGTCATGGTAGGCAGTTGGTATATTCATTTTCAGACTTCATAGTCTCCTATTAGGACTAATTTTTGGCCTCAAATACAAGAAGTGATGATTCAAAGAAATCCAAATCTATCTTTGGGAGGTGTTCAAGTTGTTACCAGTGGTTATTCCTATGCTTTCCCTTGTATTTATGCTTGGGGCAGTGAGCCTTTGATTGCCTTGGTTCATCATTCTGAGACTCTTAGAGTAGGTTGTACAAGATATTTCAAAAATATTCTTGATTGTTTTAGAATAACTCACAGGAGGCACAATAGATTCATAAGGATTCATGAGGATTAATTTGTTTTTCTCTTTGCAAGAAGTCTTAGAGGAGTCACATATGCAATTGTGACTCTATTAGTCACTTTGAGAAGTTATATTGAGGAGTATGATTTTGAGTTGAGTAGAATCTCTTTCCTTTTTCTTGGGGTTACAATAGACACTAGTATGGTAGAAATTGGGTTCTCTGAATCTTTTCAGCAAGGGATGTTGTAGGTTATTGATTTTAGTTCTTATAGGACTTTCAGTTTGAGTTTTCTAGACAGTAACCTTTTGAGGTTACAAGGGAGATTAGTGTAGTATTGGCATGATATTTTCACTAATGAGATTAGAGTGGTGCAACATTGGCATGGTGGGTCCTTCCTGATATGGACATGGGACCCTAGGATCGTACTTGGTTGGGTATGGATCAATTTAATGTTCTCTAGAGTTGTGGTGGCATTGCTCAAGGACAAGAAATTTTGGGAAGGGAAAACTATAATGTACCCCTCTCATTAGTGAGCAATGCAGTTGCTCATCAACCTATTCTAGATGCTTGTAGGCTTGCTAGAGGTAAAATTATGGTTTCTTATTTTATAAGAGTTTTTTATCCAATTTTGAAGGTTTGCATGTGACAGTTTTTGATGCATGTCTGATGGAGCTTTCTGAGTTTTTAGAGAGCTTTAGAATGGTGTAACATGCATCTCCATCTGAAAACCTTTCCCAACACTTACTATTTTTAGTAAGTCACGGTAGCTACCCGATTTGTGCTCAAAATGAGTTTGGAACAACTTACTATTTTTAGTAAGTTCTATTTATGGCAGTGCCATTTTTCGTAGGTTTGCATGTTGGAGTTTTGAGTTTTGGATTGTAGATTCTTTCTAGGTTTTTAGAGAGCTTCATAGTGTTATGAAATTCAACTACATTGAGAATTTTTTTAGAATTTACTATTTTTAGTAAGCTCTGTTTTTGGCAGTGCTCAGGTTGGTAGCAGTTTAGTGTGCTCATCTATTTCTAGCAAGGCAGTGAGTATATTTGGTTTTTGGATTTGAGGTGCATTTTTGGAGGGATAAGTTATTTTAAGTCATTAATATTATATTTCATATTTTCCCCCCTTGGCCTAGTGATTGATGACTTGATGTTGTTCTAATGTGGATCTTAAGGGTGGAAGATTCATTGAGGTGTTATTTTAGTATTTTAAATGTTATTATGCCCCTTGATCTTTGGATGCCTAGGACAATGGAGGAATAAGTGAATGTTAAAATTAAAATATTGCAAAATGCTTGGGTGTCCCTTTTTGGAGGGGAAAAGTGGAATTTAAAGAGTCACATCGAAACTCTATTTAAGAAATGCTTTGCTTAGCTTTTGGAATCTATTGCTTATGACAATGAATTGTTGCAAAACTAGTTTCAGGATTATGGCTTCAAGGAATGCATACCTCCTAGCAAGTATCATATTTCATGTTTGAGAGATAACACCTAGTTGGAATTAAGGCTACTTCTCACATAGATAAGTAGATTGAGAATCATTGTTGAAGATTTTGGTGACATTTATAGTTTTGTGTTTGCAGGTTTATGTATGGCTGAAGAATATTTTCAATTGCAGTTCATGGTGTGATTTAATTTTTCTTATGGGTTTTTTCTCCCTTGGTTTCTATGCTATTGGAGCCCCTTTCTGTGCAATTTCAGATTTTATCTTGGATAATTGGATTTTCTAGAGAGGTCACCCCTCTCCATGGGTCATACCATCTCTTTTGAGTAGCATTAGGAATCATGCTTCATATTTATGGGAGTTGTTGGTGTTGTCAAGGATGAAGGGTCTCAGAATAGGATTGTCCAACCTTGCAGCAAGAGTAAACACAATGAAAACTCAAAGAATTGGAATGAAAATCACACATGAATATATGAAAAATTCTCAAGTATTCATTGGCAATATGCCCTGCCTTCAGGGTTACAAAGTACAAAATTATTCAGTGCTCTACCCAGACTTACTTGTGGGTCAAAACTCTTATTTATCACTATATCACTAATTCTTGCTAACTTACTAACTAATACTCTAATGCAACTACACAATGATTATATATATCAATTCCCAGCTCCATAAAAGGTCTGCATCAGCCTCAAGAGGTTCCAAACCCCGAAGTTGATGAAACATGTAAGAGTCAGCCAAATTCTTGGACAAACATGATGCTGATCGACATGAAGGTTACTCGATGAATGTGCATCCTTATGAAATGGTTTCTAGAGCTTTGCAAGTCACATAATAGGTCCACACATTTGAAAGGTTGAGACTAGTTCTAAATAGTTAATTACTAAATGCAAGAAAGATGAATGCAAATATTTTTGGTTGATGCAAGATTTCTCACAACTTGGGATGCTCTTGCATCAGACACCCAAGGTTGAAGAAAAGTGAGCCTCTCACTTTCCAATGACTAGAGGAAAACCAATGCAGTCTGCCTCAGCCTAGGAAATCCATGATGAATCTTCCTCTGGTCTTCCTTTCCATATAACCAGATATTCCTTGTATTGTCTTCCTCTAGTACTACACCCAATTCTGTTGTCTAAAATTTCCTTAATTTTCTTTGAATGATATGCTATTTGGTTTGGTATACCAACTTCTATGTCCTTTGATGACTCTCCTTCATGATACTGATATAGGTTTGCAATGTTGTATATAGGTGATATGCCAAATTCCTCTAGTAGCTCCACTTCATATGCATTTCCTAAATCAAACTTCTTGATGATTTTACAAGGTCCTTCTTCATCTTCAACTTATTATATGTCCCAATTGGAAACTCTTTTTTCTCAGATATACTTGTAGTGTAGTAAAATGCATACCCTTGCATTTTCACACTTGTTTGGGCTTTCCTTTCTTTATTTATCCTTCTTTATGGCTTAATTGGCTCTATTTTATGTCCACAAGCCCTATGAATGACATATTGTTTTGGTAAATCTTGACATTCTCCAAAGCATATATGATCCCCTAATGACTCTGATTGGTGTGTCCCTGAGTTATAGTTGGGACTAAGACACCACCAAGGTCATCTTTGTCCCCTCAAGGTCTTGGGACCCTAATTTTGAGGCATCTATTTTGGTCCCCTTTTTGGTGTTTGTGCCCCAAGTTTCATCATTTGGGACTATGATGCCACCTAGGGTGTCTTAGTCCTCCTTGAGTCATTTTTGGGATTTAATTTCAAATCTTGGCAGGATTGAACCTCCTTTATTCTTTTGAATTCATATGTTAGCTTGGTGTGATATAATTTTGATATATTAAGCATAGCTAAGTATAAATACAAGGTTCATTCATTCATTTTCATCCTAGCAAATTGTGTATTCATTCCTAAGGAAAATTTATGAGATCAAGTGCATTCAAGAGCAATTCATCAAGAAATTGGAGCCATCATCAAGTTTCAAGAATTATATCAAAGAATGTTCTTGCATCATGTGTGTTGTTGTGCTGACATTTGTGATGTAGGATTTTGATCTAAGCAAGCATTTCAAGACCACATCTATCAAGTATTTCAAGATCTATATCCATTTCATCCATTGCACAAAAATTTGCAGCCTTTTTAAGGGTTTGGTGAGTTGTAGCATTGCATATTTTTCATTCACCATTTCCTTCATCATTTCTATTTCATTTCAAGGTTTGATTACCAACAAGGGGTTTGACCAAGGAAAACCCCCATTCACTAACAATCAACAAGTTTTTCCATCTTGTCCATTTATATTTGCAAATCTAGGTTGAAGAATTGAAGATCACTTGGAATGAAAAGTTGTCAAAGTTTCAAAGTTGCATTTTCAAAGTTGTCATCTTCAAGGAAACTCACCTACAGGTAAGATCTGGTTGTTTCATAACCTAAGATCCAAGGAGAAGCAATTACAGATCTAGGAGCCCAGGACCACATTCATAGTTTTCAAAAATTTAGATTGGGACTAAGACAAGATTAAAGGCATATTAGTCCTCTAGGTGGAAACTTTCAGTGATTTTTCAAGATTCGTTTTCGTTATCCGAAGATTCTATGTATGCCTCAAAAAATAGCAACGGGACTAAGATAGGAGTAAACACGTCTTAGTCCTCCAAGGCATATTTTGGTACTCTTTTTACATTTACAAAATCCTTTTGGCATTTGTAGGTTTCCTAGGTACACATACCCTAACTTGGAGTTTTTCATTTTCCATATTAAGAAGCTTTAATTCGCTTATTTTCAGTGTTTTGCATATCACAGTGTGTTTTCAAACATTATTGTTTACAAGATTTTTTTTGGTGGTGAACCCCTTAATCCGATAGAACACCCCCTCCTAAGTCTTCCTAATTGCGTATTGACTCATCTTGAGAGGTCGATAGTCAGTCCTATTAGGGTTCTTATGACATATTCGAATGAACGTGGCACAGTGGGGAGGCAATCCACCTCTTCCCACTTTCCCCATTGTTCAATACCATTACTTCCTCTCCTACTGCAAACACCTTATGTCTTCTCTTCTTATCTTCTTTCTCCTTATATGTATTTTTTATCTTCTCCAGATGCTCCTTAACTTGATTATGCATTGTTTCAATGAATCCTACAAATTCTTCTGCCTCCACACTCCTTTTGTTCTCCATACTGATATACCTTAACTCTGCTACTCCTCTAGGTTATTGTCCTATCACAATTTCAAATAGTTTCTTCCATGTGCTCTGGTTTACTGAATTGTTGTATGCAAATTTTTCTTGTGGTAGTATCAACTCCCAATTTCTGACTTTACCTTCAGTCAAACACCTCAACACGTTCCCAAACTCTTGTTTACCACTTTTGTTTGTCCATCTATCTGTGGGTAAAATGCTAAACTATACTTCAAATCTATCTTCATCTTCTTCCACAATGTTTTCCAGAAATATCCAATGAATCTAGTGTCTTTGTTTGATACTATACTCTTTGGTAGTCCATGTAGTCTCACAACCTCCTTGAAAAATAGGTCTACAACATGTACTACATCACTAGTCTTCTTACAAGGTATGAAATGTGTCATATTAAAAAATCTATCCACAACCACAAATATAGAGTCAAATCCTCTCGGTGTCTTTGGTAATCCCAACACAATATCCATGCTAATGTCCTCCCATGGTCTCTCTGGTACTGTCAATGGTGTATACATTCCAATGTTTTAGTTGTTTCCTTTTGCAACTTGATAAATTCTGCAACTTTGGACATATTTCCTAACATCCTTATATAATTGTGGCCAAAAATAGTTCACTCACCACTACTACAGTACTATCAATCCCAAAAATGTCCTGCTAATCCTTTGCAATGCTTTTCCTTGATCAAATTCTCTCTCATTGAACTCCTAGGAATACATAACTAGTTGTTCCTAAATAAAATACCTTCCTAAATGAAATAATCTAACCATTTTCTTCTATCATCCTCTACAGGTTCCTTGCAAGCCTTCCATGCCTCAACAAAATTGATGTCATCCTCATACATATGCTTCGGTTCTTCAAAACCCAATACTTCAGTTCTCATCTCTGTTAACAAACTCCTTCTCCAACTCAATGCATGTACAACCTTGTTTGATTTTCCGCTCCAGTGTTTCAACAAAAATGTGTAACTCTGCAAGAATTCTACCCATCTCATATGTCTATGGTTCAAATTCCCTTGAATATTCAAATATTTTAAAGCTTGATGATCCGTATACAACACAAATTCCTTAGGAAACAAATAATGTCTCCACTTCTTCAAGGCTTGTATTATTGAATATTTTCTCTTGGCATCATTTAATTTCTCACTGAAATAAGCTATTGTTCTCCCTTCCTAGCTCAGCACAACTCCTATTGCACTTCCACTAGCATCAAAATCTACTTGGAATACCTTATCAAATTCCGGTAGTGCTAACATAGGTTGTTCTATCACCTTCTACTTCAACAACTCAAAACTCTTTTATGCTCTAGATGTACACTTGAATTCCTTTTGATCACCCCTCATTGTATTTTTCATGGATGTGAAAATACTACTAAATTTTTTGATGAACTTTCGGTAAAGCTTACTAGTCCATGGAATGATCTTACCTCTCCAATGTTCACAGGTGCAAGTCATTCAACTATTGCTCCAAATTTCTCAGGGTCCATCTTCAATCCTTGCATAGATATCACAAATCCTAAATACCCTATTTCTTCCTTCATGGAACTACATTTCTTGATGTTTATCAACAACTTCTCTTCCCTTAGCCTCTAAAATAATTTTCGAATGTGCTCCAAATGTTCTTCCCTAGTCTTACTAAAAATTAGAATATCATCTAGGTACACAATAAAAAAATTACCCAATAATTTCTTCAAAACTTTATTCATCAGCCTCATAAATGTGCTAGGTGCATTAGTTAGTCCAAATGGAATGACCAACCACTCATAAAATCCCTCATTTGTCTTGAAATTATTCTTCCATTCATCTCCCTCTCTGATCCTGATATGATGGTATCACTCTTTAGGTCTATCTTGGTAAAATACTTTTCTCCACTCAAACTATCCATTATGTCATCCATCCTAGGAAATGGGAATCTATAGTTCATTGTGATCTTATTGATAGCTCTTGAATCAGTACACATCCTCCATTCTCCATCCTTCTTGGGTGCAAGTACAGGTGGTACCACACATGGGCTCATACTTTCTCTGATCAATCCTTTCTTCAACAGTTCTTGTATTTGTTTGTTCAGCTCCACCTTCTTTGTTGGTGTCATCTGATGTGCAACTTTGTTAAAAATAATATCTCTTGGAATAAGGTCCATATGATGAGTGATACTTTAGATTGGTGGTAAACCATCAGGCACATTCTTTGATACAAGATCTTGGTACTCTATCAATAGTTTACTAACTTCCTTCTTTGGTGATTCTTCTTCATCTAGGGCTCCACATTTCCTTGGAATCAAAGAAAAACACATGTTTTCATGTCTCAATCCATCCATAAATTTCCTTCCATCTACCAAATTGATTCTATTTGTACCACATACTTCACTTTTAGGTTCATCTTCCAAAGGTGTCAAGGTGATTCTCTTTCCATTGGAAATTATGGTGTAATTATTCTTTCTCCCATCATGTATAGCTTTCTTATCATACTACCAAGGTCTACCCAACAACATATGACATACATCCATTGGCATAATATCACATAGCACTTCAACATGATATGATCCTCTATGAAAATTTACTAGACATTGCTCACTTACTCGTATCTTGTGCTCAATTCGAATCCATGCTATCCTATAAGGTTTTGGATGTTTTATTCTTTCTAAATTCAACTTTGTCACAATTTCCTCAAAAACTAGATTATCTGTACTGCCACTATCAATGATAACTTTGCAGCACTTACCTCCTACTTTTCATCTAGTCCATAAAAAAATTTTCCTATGTGGTGCTTCCTTAGGTTCTTCTTTCTTCTGGAACAATGCTCTTCTCATGAATAATGATTCTCCCTTCTTAGGACTTCCTCCAAAACTCAGTGGTCCCACTGTTCTTCCTTTACATATTTAGTTCTTGCATGATATTCAACCTTATTACTTTCTTGGTGACACTCAAATGCTCTATGTCCTTCTCCTCCACACCTAAAACTGGTTCCTTTGAAAGTTCTCTTGTCATATCCTTTCTCATCTCTTTGGTATCCATTATTGTGATAAGAATTGTAGCCTCCTTTGTTGTTGTGGTAATAATTTATATCATCTCTCCCTTTATGGTATGAATTTGAATCCCTCTCTTCCTTTTGGTATGAATCTTTGTCCTTGCTTTGCTCCACATACAATTTTTCTACTCCAAAATGCAACCTTCCTCTTTGAAATATACCTCCTCTTACCTTCTACTTCTATTCATGTCCTTTATTTAGCTTTTCCTCCACCTTTAAAGCAAACTGACATGCTTCCTCTATTGAATCCATCCTTACCAAACTCAACTCTTCCTGAATGTTCATTCTCAGCCCATTGATATATCTTGCCACTTTCTCCTTGCTTGCTTCAGTATGTCCGGTCTTGATATTGATCTTATGAAATGCCTCAGTTTATTCTTTCATAGTCTTTTCCTTCTACCTCAAGTTTTGCAATATTTTCAGTAGCTCCAACTCATAATCCATAGGTATAAACTGGCTCTTTAGTTTTGTCACCATTCTATCCCATTTCACAATCTTCTCTTTACCTTTTTTGTTCCTTTCCAATTGAACTTCCTTCCACCATATTGTAGCATATCCTTTCAACTTAGTCTTTGCAAATATAACTCTCTCTAGATCTTCAATTTCATTTATCTAATCAATCAACTCCTCAGGGTTTAGGTTATCGTTACAATTCAAAATCTCCATTCCGGGTCGCTTTCCTATTCTCGAAACAGCCTTCAACATTTTCATCTGATTTGATTCTTACTCTTCTGAGGTTTATTCAGTTAGGTTCATAGCTTGAACTTCATCATCATCACTTTCATCATCAGGTCTAGGGTTTAATCCCTTTATTTGATCTTCTTCAACAACATCCAATCTTACTTTCATTATTCGCATCATTTCCATCATCTCATCCATCTTTCCAGCAACATTAACATTAGTATGAATTCTCCTCAGTGGCATCTCTTCCTGGGATTCGATGCAACTACCTCAAGTCAACGATCTGGATACAAGGTTGCAACTGCCTCACATTCAGTGATCTGTTGACAAACACAAGTAGGATTCCTCAAGTCGATGATCTATCCACATAGATATTGTATGGAATGTCTTTCTCAACTTTGCTCTCTTCTCCCAAAGTTCAGAAAATTTATCTACTACCACTTGGTGCAATCAAGGATGGAGGGTCCTGGAATAAGATTGTCCAACCTTGCAGCAAGAGTAAACACAACAGAAACTCAAAGAATTGGAATAAAAATCACACATGAATATATGAAAAATGCTCAATTATTATCTGGCAACTTGCCCTACCTTCAGGCTTACAAAGTGTAGAATGATTTAGTGTTATGCCCAGACTTACATGTGGGTCGAAGCCCTTATTTATCACTATATCACTACTTCTTAGTAACTTACTAATTACTACTCTAATGCAACTACACAATGCTTATATATATCAATTCCTAGCTCCATAAAAGGTCTGTGTCAACCTCAAGAGGTTCTGAACCCCGACGTTGATGAAACATGTAAGAGTTGACCAAAACATATGGTTCTTCTTTAATTCTTGGATAAACATGATGTGTATCCGAACAAAGGTTCCTCGATGAATGTGCATTCTTATGAAATTGTTTCTAGAGCTCCACAAGTCACATAATAGGTCCACACACTTGAAAGGTCGAGACTGGTCTGAACAGTTAATTACTGAAATGCAAGAAAGAATATGAATGCAAATATTTTTGGATGATGCAATATTTCTCATAATCTGGCATGCTCCTGCATCAATTTTCTATTGGATTTTCTATTGTTGGTTGGTTTCCTTGCTTCTAGTGATTAATTGTTTCCAATTTTAGGTGATTTGGTGAATATTCGAAGTAGATATGAACAATTGGGTGATTACATAGTTGTTGGTCTAAGTATTTCATTTTGTTGGTCTTTTATATCAGACTTGGTTATTCTCTTTGCATGCTATGTTTCCTTAGTATTTATAATTACATTTGTAATTGAAGACATAGTATAATAATTTCAGTGATTTTGGAATATTTTCTATTGAAAAATCATTGTAATAAGAACATTGTAATTGTTGGTTTCAGTAGTACTGAATCAACCTCTCTTTCTTTAGCTTATTTCATTTGTATCTTTCGTATTTCACCCACTAAATAAGTGGAGTATCCCTGTCGCTTAAGTGGATGCCTACTGAAAAAGTGAATTCCTATTGATAGCAGATGATTGCACTCTCTTTGTAATAATTTCCCCCGACTGGATAAGTGGTAGTGTGGATTTTCATGGTTAGTTTATTGCCTACACTTTCATTTCCAACTTTGTAATTCGATTCAATGTATTGCTAATGATCCCTATCACCATATGCTATCATCTCACATTCAACAGGACCTTGGTGAACATTCTTGGTGAATGTTACTTTCAAGTTGATTATCTTTGGAGCTAACACTAATCATTGGTGCTTGTGCTGGATTTGTTGTGGAAAAAATGGAAAAAAAAATTCTAAGGGGATTATTTCATCAAACTAGGCACAAGATAGAGAAAACTCCATATCACTTATGGAGAGGAATACTGACATTGGTAAGGGGCCTAAAAATATTTGGAAGCTAGTGCTACATCAAAAGAGATGAAGATAATTTGGGTAAGTTTGACTCAAGATCATATGAAGGAATTTTCCTTGGTTACTCTTTAAGAAGAAAAGTGTGGATATTTAGATACCCCCATGCTCTCTTCAGGTTATTTTTTATTTATTTCCTGACTTCTGATCGCCCTGATGATTTTTGAAGCCTGTCGACGGTCTTTCGACGCTCTCAACCAAAATTCTAGAACATGTCACCAAAGCGCTCATCAAAGGGGAGCTTCCCTTCCTTTCTCTTTTAGGCCCTGACTACCTACCACTTGGGATTCATCCGTGCAAAAATTTTGGTGGGCCCCTCAAGTGATGCCGATAACAGGGATGTTGCCATATGTCTTCTCATCGGTAACTCTCATCAAAGGATGAGGAGAACAAACTACGGGTTATGAAATGCCACCACATGTTCCTTTGGCGAGCCACATACAAAGAGATATGTGGTGCAATCACTAGTATACCATACTGTCATGTTCTCTAACTGCTTTCGTTGAGAGGAAATTTTTTTTTACACAGTGTAGGTTGGGACCACTGCCATCATTTGTAGGGAATGCATCTGGCTGGCGAACGACTAGATTCATGCTCAAGAATCTTTTTGTTACAACGGTTGTGATGAATCATTGTTGTAAACATTATGATTCATGATGGATATCTTTTTACAATCTTTCAGGCGGTGGATGCCCTTGGCTATATATACTTCTCCTCTTAAGAGGAGGAGGGAGTTAGAAGCTTTTTACTAGTTATTTAGTGAGTAATTTTAAAGAGTAGCAATTGAATAGTTGATAATTGCTAGGTTTGAAATATCCACATAAGGATTAGGAAGACACTAGGCCTTTGTTTTGTTGGCTAAATGTAAAGACTCACAGACTGTGCCCTTGTAATTTGGTCTTTTTGTCTCTTAACTATTGATAATAATATATTGTGCTATTTCTAGATAAGTTTCTTGCAACTTCAATTATTTGAATAGAATATTGATTTAGAACCATGTCTTCGACTCTTTCTTTTTAGTAGAGCTCTGTGCAAATTATTTTATGTCATGAAATAAATTATTCATGTCTTTCCCCTTTAATGATTATTATTTCGAGCATAGCAGATTACTGAGTGTGACCTTAGATTTAATCTGCAAGATAGGTCTATCATGCTTTACATCTAAGTCTCGGTGCATCACCCTAGTTAGATACTTTTATTTCATATCTCCTTCCTTTTCCCATTCAAAACCTCAATTATAGAAGAGTTGGCTTCTTTAAAATCTGGTGGTTACTCAGTTTAGCACAATAGGTCCCCCCTTTAACTGATTTTCCCACAAAATCCTGTTACCTTGCAAATTTTTGGCATCAATAGTTCCTTTTTTATTGGAATGCCTGGTGGGATCGCTAAATGTGCTTAAGCCTTAAGCAAGTATATGAGCCATCGACCTGTCACAAGATCCCAAACAATAAACAACCTTGGTTTGTTAGTACCATCATTAGGGTTGGTACCAACTAGAACCCATCGCATAAACATCCCAATCCCTCCACTAGCCATGTTGTCTATCGCTAACTGAAATTATGTGGCATGGGATGATGGAAGTCCTCTTAGAACACCTATAGCACTTGCCATTTGGGCCCCCATCTCAATATTTTCTCTCAAATCAATCCCTAAGTTCACCAAAGATGGCTCAAGAACACCATCTGAACATCTGCAAGATGTGGCAGATCTATGTTTAGTGCACAGAGTTACAAATTAGAACATAGCACTGAGGTTGCTCACAACTTCTTTCAAAGGAAAAGCATCAGATTGGTATCGCACTATGCTGACTAACTCTATCAACACTTGGGCTCAGCTTGGATATCCTTTTTATGAAAGATTCTCAAATGATGGAGATAGGTCTTCCTAGTATCACCAGCTAGAGATCATCGAGCGAGCTCTAGATGAGGCCCTGACCAACTTCAATGCTCAGTTCCACATAACTTGGCGAAGAATTCAGGTTGCAATCCGCTCGCCACCTGATTTGGCCTTCATGTTTTACCTAAAGTCCATCAATGTTGATATCTCAATGATGATCCGATCACTTGGCAAAACTACTCTACCAAATACAAATAGCGTCGCAATCGAAGTAGAGAACAATCTGATCGATGGTGAAAAGTTGCCACCTTGGCCCATCATGCCTATATTCCCTGAAACGCCAACTCATGCCTAGCCAACATCGACAACCGCACCAACTACTCCTCTGCAATATATGTACACATATGCAAGCACACCATAGAACGTTGCAACTGGTTCCTCAAAGTATGAGACGAGTGACATAGAGGAAATATTGTGGGCTATGGCCAACAAGATAACTATTATCAAACGCAACCAGGCCACTCCTCCAAAGCTGACCTACAAGAATTATCAGGGTACAAGGCCTTCCTACCAACAAAACCAATTCCAAGGAGGCGCTCGCTAAAATTTTCAAGCACCAACAACGAGTGAAATAGTACTAGTACCCATTCCATTGCAGAATGCCAACCTAAGTTCTAACAAAGAGTTGATTGCAGGGAAAAAAAATTGATCGATGATGGTAACCCCTAGTGTTTTCCTTGCAGTGATTTGCATATGCCCTAAAACTTCCCTTGTGACAATCTACAACAAAAGATGGTGGAGCGATGCATTCAAGGCACAATATCAGACGACGAGGATTATGTATATACTTCTTCGCAAATGGAAAACACGGTACTCACTGCTCAAATGCAAGGGATGTCTCTAGAACAGGAGACCAACATAGCTCCTAACCACGCCCTCTTCTCATGGATGGAAGGGGAGGAAGCGGTGTTCATGTTCTAAGAATCCACTTTTGAAACCCCACGAGTATAGTCTGATTATAACACACGCTCTGAAGGGAAATTTGCGGATGAAATAGTCATCCCACAATTGGTCAGTCTGCCATCTGAAAATACTCCTGACTACCAGACTAATGCCCCTGTAGTAGTAACACAAAGCCCTCCACAAAGGAAGGCCATAACAACTAGAACTAAGGATCAAAAGCATTAGAGTCCACCACCATTGGATGTGGTGAGCAGTTAAAGAAATCATCTGGTAACGTTTCCCTATGGGAAATTCTAGCTATGTTGGAACAAAATACACTACTACAAAGGGCTCCTCAAGAAGACCCAATCATAGACCTAAGGAGCAATCACCTTAGGAGGAAACTACAAAACTATCACAATCGACCAAAGTTCTTGTGAATACTGCAGAAGAAACTCCCCATAAAGATCTAGAAGGAGAATCAGTATTCAGATTCGGTGAAGAAAAACCAAAGCCAAGGCTATTTCTTTTAACCCTTATTGTGGGTAAGAAATTGTTGCATAATTCTATGATTGACTCTAACACCAACACCAAAGTCATGCCCAGGCTAATAGCTAAAGCCCTGGGGTTAAGCTATGAACCTATCAAGAAGAGGTTCTCCTAAGCGAGTTCATTAACAAGGATCCTTTAAGAAAATATCATGCAACTAGACTAGAAACCTATGTCATTTATGATGAGGATCAAGTGATCCCGAAGGTGGAACAAATTAAAACCCAAAGGCTTTTCGGTGACCAAGCTATGGTTGCTACATTTTGATAGTGCGGGGTACGAAATCGACACAAAAGCTAAAGTATACTTGACTTCCCAAAGTAGCAAGGACACAACCATTTCCCTTCGACCCCATTTTTCCTATTCTAGTGACAAGGTTGAATGTGAAGGCCTTGTACTAATTTTGAGCCTGAAAGAACAAATGGACATCAAGCAAACAAGTCGGCTCAGGATTTCCAAACTAATCAACAATCAAGTTCAGAATATCAATACTGAAGAGGATGGTTGTACAAGATCCTCTGAAGGAAAGGTCTGGGACCTAATTAAGAGCTTTGGAACTTTCAATATTCAAGTTGTTCCTCAAGAATAGAATGATGATACAAAAGGCTTTCCAAAATCAGATCCCAATCCAAATTGGTACCCGACCTAACATACAACCAATGCTCTGAGGGAGTGATACTCCAATTAGCAAAACCAGATGATGGACAAAGCTGGCAAATATTCAATAGTGGTGAACACATCACCTTGATTAGTTTGCAGTCGGGAAAAGTCACGAACCAACTCCAATTAAGGGTTGTCAAAAGTGATGAAAGGAAAGACATTCAACAAGGACTCCATGAACTTCCAAATAATTCAGTTGCTTTCGAAAGTTCCCCTCTTAGCAATACTACAAATAATAAGAGAAAGTTCATAGCGGATGAAGGAGATTGTATGGATGGTCAAATCAGAAAAGAAAATAATCTTAAAGTCCTAAAGAGCATCCTACATCAAGATGAAGAAGAGTGCATACATTTTTCAAAAGAAAATGAGAAATTGTTGGCTTGGTCATATGATAAACTCAGAGGATATGATCTCAACATCGTCTAGTCTACGTTTAAAACAAGAAAGGGGGACAGAATCAACGTGCCAAACTAAAAGGCTATTGAATCTTAGGATTAAAGCTTCAATAAACCTAGAAAGGTCAGAAAAGCTAGTCCTGAAGCAAGTTGCCTACTTAATCGATCCTAGCATTGGGATTTTTTGTTTCATTCTGGTCTGAAAGGAAAACAAAGATATTCGTCTATGTATAAATTTCAAGGATCTAAACCAAATGCCAGCAAGAAATTGTCACCCACCAGCCTCTATGGAATCAATCTTACATAATGTAACAAAAGCAAGTGTGCTTCTTGTTTGATGGTTTTTTAGACCAGAGGCTAGATGGTAAGGGTCTAGTGATAAAATTCAGTCAATAGGAATCAAGAACTGACCGACATGAGAAATCCGATAATTTTGAGGAGGGTCTTCTTGTAATGATTCAAGCGACACAAGGCGATCAAATAAAAGAGCTTAGAAAGAAAAGCGTCAAGGGTTCCCATTAGGGGAATTCACTTTGAAATACTATATAGTTCAATTTGACAGTTCTACTATGTAAATATGTAATTACTGCATTAATTTTTTGTTCTTTTTGTTTGGTTGATCTTCCTAATCTGTTATACAGCAAAAGCTCACATTGTGACAACAAAAAATAACACAAATATCCAAAGAAATAAAATTTATGTAGCAGGGTAGAGATGCTAAATATAAGCTACGCCTTCATTATATTTATATATATATACTTCAGAAATTACAACAAAAAAATGGCTTAGAGGCCACACTTTCAAAGCAGTATATACTTATATGTATGCTATAGAGCCTTTTCCAGTATATATACAAAAGGACTAACATAGTCTCAGTCTTAAAGGAAGAAAGGAGAGTTTTCAGTCTTGAGTAGCAACAGCAACATCATCCGGCACCACCTCATCCTCAGCTACACCAGCAACATCATTGACAAAAGCAATGGTGGGTGGGAACACCAGGTTCCTAAAGTCAGTGTACCAGTCAATATCGTAGGAATGGCACCACATTGTACATTTATAACATAAAGTGGCATGCATTGGTAACCTTATGACGATGGACTTCTCATGACTGAAGGTGAAAGCCAGTCAAGAATGGAAACCATGGGAAAACCACATCCTCTTCAATGAATCTATGAAGGTCACCCACAGTTGGAATCCCTCAGTCAAATTTTGTATGTGCCATCACCTCCTCAAGGTCGTTTAGGTACTTCTTTGGGAATATCTTAGTCACCAAGTGGATGATAAGTGGCTTAGGGACTTGAATATCAAGTAGCAATACCAGAAAATGAGAGAAAACGTCAGTATTAACTCTATACTTATCTTCGTACTCAAGGAAATCTTGGCCCAGGACCCATTTCATAGCTATGATGGTCAAAGAATGTTTATTCTTCATCATCCTCAGATGCCTGCTTCATATTTTGCCAAGAAAGGCCATTTGTAGTTTATGAGAAGTTAGCCTGATCAAAGTATTAATATATGATTGTCAGGCAGTGACCCTATACAAAGAGCCAAAACCTAAACTCTACACGAAATACTAAGTAGACTACAATTACCAAATGCTAAACCTATCACCTGATGCTAATTTCGCTATGTTGCTAAATATGATTCTACTACTAACTGGATGCCTATTTATAGAAATGATAGGGATAGGCGTGGTAGTTCGCATACAATAAGCATGAGGTTAACCAGATACCGCCTTGAACACTGCACCAAAGCTTGTTCGAAACTCTCACCAAGTTTTGTTTGTGGGTAATATTTGCTGCATACAAAATCAAGGCAAAGCAATTAATTTGCACGAGGTACTGGCAACATTCGGCGGTAGCCTTTTCAGGCAGACGATGAGGTGTCATCTTGCTAGGTGTTCCTCACTTCCCGAGAAAAGATGCAAATATATTTGAGGCTTATCGCATACTTTGGCATAATCATTTCATTTGGGGTATTAATTACCACGACATATGATTCTTGGCCTGCTATCGGATCATCGACTCAATTTCCAAAGAAAATCGCACTATGGGTTTAAGTACCTGGAGTTATTATGAATACTTGTCATTTCAAAATGACAAGTAGTTTGTTTCACCCAAACCAAAAGGCAGGTGGTACATGCCGAATTTAATGCAAAAAAATCAACCAACACCTACCACTTCAAGAGGGATAGAAAATAAAGTGTTGCATGTGTTTGTTTAAAGCAAAGAAAATTTGATACAAGAATTATGTAGGAAATTACAAAGGTACAGAGTTGCAAAAAATCGAGTAGCAATTTTTTAGAATTTCAGAGGGAAGATGGCATCCGCTATCCATGAAGTACCCTGGAGCCCATAGATGAATGAGCTTGGTGAGGCATCTCAAAGCTTGGCCAATGCGATAATCACCGTACCCATGGCCAATATTTTTGAGGAGCAGAAGTCCTATGCTACACCTGGAATCCCAGAAAAGCTAGATTGGTCTTGCACATGCCCAACAAAGAAGGGCCTAGTCAGAGATGCTAACTTGGTAAAGGAGGAGTGGGATAACATCTATGACCTTGAGCTCAAGACTAACCCTAAGGGCTTAAGGGAAGCTGCTTTCGCTAGGAGGAAGAAATCCTATGAAAATCAACTAGCATTCAAGCAATGGCACTCTGGACTTCCCCAATACATGGTCCCTTATGTGCACCATTTCCTAGAGATAATTCATGAAAGTGTTTAGCACTTCAATTTAGCGACTGGCACCATTGAAGGAAGAAGGCTAAGATTCGTGCTACCTATGGAGGCTCTTAGGCACATGATGTGCATTCCTGATATGGGGACTAGAGAACGAACGATGGAGTATTTTAGCCAAAAAAGGGTTCTGAATTCTAGAGGACCAGGACAAATGCCCTCAACTTTTATAATGTTGAAATCAGAAGGTCCCAAGATAGCAAGGCACCATTGAAAAATCTGAATCATCATGTTGAATATAAAGAGGAAGACATGAAGGATGCTTTCTCCATGATGACTTTTGTGTGCGGTTTTGATAATGACGAGATCATGTCTGAGGCTCAGTTGGGCTTGGGTTTCCAACTCAAAAGGAAGAAGGAACCTTTCTGGCATGACTTCATAGAAATGATCATCAAAGATATGAAGAAACAAATTGGCGAGTTCAAGACTGTGGGTAAGTTCAAGTATCCTTCTCTTCTTGCCTATATGTTTCTACATCAAAATCTTGATTTCTTCAGGGAAAATATGGAGTTGTCAGTGTTCGACGAGAATAAGCACTAGAAGTCAGTTTTGGTATGGAATCCCATCCTTTGTTCCACTTATGACTATTATGCATTTTCAGAGAAATTCTTGAACCTGATTTTGCGCGATCTTGGCAAGGATAGTGACTACTATCGTCTAACGGGGGATTAGACTAGCTGGATACAATCCCTATTCCCAAAATGCAACTGGTTCCTCGATGAAGAATTCACATGTGTCTGAGTTTGTGATTTTTGTGAAGAGTCGATCTGACTCCTTGCATCCATCACCAATCAGGTATTAGCCCTCAAATTCTTTCGACAAATGTCCATTATGGACTGGAACTTTTGCTCTGACTCGAAGAAGAAGAAGAAAGGATTTTTCAAATTCCTTATGAACTACAAAATAGTGATCATGGTGAAGAAAGGTCAGCAGAGCTACTTGAGGCTAAGTTGGAACACCTCGAGCTGGTTCTCATTTGCAATAAATGGGATTACAACCCCAAGGATGATTTGGGTGACACATTTATTAAGGCTAAGCATAGCCCTCGACCCTACTAGGATGCACGATGAAATCCTCCCGAAGATGTCAGCCAAATCTAGTTGAACTTGTCGCAGATGCCGATAGATAATCAAAGGTCATCATGGCTCAGTTTCTATCTTGTCAAGGGGAATGTAGATGAAAATAAATGCAAAGGTACTACCCTCTAAAATCGCTTGGAAAGGCAATAGGGTTGGAAGCCAAAAAAGATTCAGGATTTCTAGATCTACTACCAAGAGATCAATAACACCACCAACCCTTTCCAACATCCATTGGTTTTCAAAATTGATGATAAATTTGATACCCTCTAGAACTAGGAACATTCAAATTCTGATGCAAATGATGTGGAGGAGCTCGACCCTGAAGATGCCCCACCACGCTCTAACAAGGGAAAGCATAAACAAAAAGCGGAGATGCAACCAGGTGGCACTGCTATTAGGAGTGTGCAAATTAGTACCTCACGATCAGAGTCCTCACAATCTTGACCCGTGATCATGAGAGATCCCACAACGATGCAACAATCAACAAAGGTGGTATATTTGGAGAACCCTCCACCAAGCAAAAGACAACACACTGATACAAGTGTCAGAGGCGGTTCATAGGAGATTGTGATTAGCCAAGCATCGGAGATAGAATCGGCCTCTCAAGTATCTCTCTCTCCCTCTCTTCTCAGCTCACAGACTCTTGTTTCTTCCATAGTCCTTTTGGCGTCTGTTGCCCCAAGTATGATCCTATCTTTCTTTGTCCCCTCTGCCATGGCTATGGGAGGTTTCTCCTAGTTTTTTCATATCAGATAGATCATTTTCACTACTCCACGACCTACCCTGCCATTGGTCTACCCCCCTTTCGCATCTCCATTTTCCTCCTCATCAGCATCCATGTCTTCCAACCCATTGATTTTCTAGGCCGCCGTCCCTGTTGCATCATCTAAGTCAATTTTGACTCAACTTTTGCAACCGTCGAAGCTTGTTGCATCCCCATTACTGTCACCGTTCCCCTTGAGCCCCTCCACGCCTTCCCCACCTAGGATTTGGAGCACTCCTCCATTCTCTCTGCTCACAGTCCCCCTTTTGAAGAAGAAAACATTTGAGTTCACTTTCCTTTCTTTCCCTTTCTCTATCCCTCTCAGTGCACCATTTGCAGGTGAACACATCAGATCATCGGCTCAATTCTTGTCTCAGAGCGATATGACGAAGCAGGCTCGACCTCTCTGACTCTAGAAGCAAAGAGAAAAGGATACCAAGAGGCCAATGAAGCATAGGATTCATATAGTTTACAACGAGGCTCAACAATCACTACACTTCACAACCCTACATCCAAATCAGTGACTCTAGAAGCAAAGAGAAAAGGATACCTTGAGTCAATCAGTGACTCGCATATGGTTTTAGTAGCAAACATAAGTATCTTTCCTTGCTTGCCAAATTGAGGATTCCAGTGTTACTCCACAGTGTACTTCCAGTGCTTCTCTTGCAACAGGTTATCTCATTGAGGGGGGCTACCTTGTCTCTCTTCTACTTCTCTCTTATGGAGGGGTCTTTTTCCTCACATGGGGTTTTTACCTTCTCATGCATCATTGAGAGCATTTCTATTTTGTATTTCATCTCTCTTTTGGGGAGGAGTTTTGTCCCACTGGGTTTTCTCCTTTTCTCCGTTTGTGAGAGATTGCATTGCATTTGTACATGGGTACCTAACATGGCCTAGTTGTCAGGACCCATCTTGCATTGTTTGATTCTCCCTAAGTTGCACTTAAGGGGTGGTGTTGGTGTAATTAAATGTTTTGTACCTTATCCTAGGTCATAATTACACCTTAGTTAAGTTTATTTAGGGACCACATAGGAGTTGTTGGAGAATTTCCACCTTTGGTGGACTTATCTTCTTATTACTTTATCACTTCCACCTTTCATGGACATATCATGTGATTAGGTTTCCACCATTTGTGGGTGATCCACTATTTGTGGTGGTTATCACATTATCACTTTCAACTTTAAGTGGAGCGATAGCTTTTCATTGTTGTCTCATGTCATAAGATTACGACACTTGTCATATTCCTATGAACTCCTATGTTCTCACCTTAGCTATATAACCAAGGGGTCTCTACTACATTTGTACACACATTGATATCATATCATTAACATTGAATACAGTTTATTCTTGTCACATTATTTTCTCTCTTCTTGTGATTTTCATTTGGTCCATAGATCTTGGCATCCGTAGCCAATTCTAACATGGTATCAGAGCATGTTTGATTCTAACATGGTATCAAAGTGGGTTGGGTGCCATTGGAGAGTCTTTTTCTAAAGAGAGGTACCAGATTTGGGGAGGTTCCATTTTTTGTTTTTTTATTGCATGTTCATATTAGAGCTTGTTGGTGCAAATTTGAGCTCACCATTGCATCCAAAAGGCTTGAGAAAGTCAAATTTGGCTTTTGGTTCACTCAATTTGATCACCATGTGCATTTTTGACAAACAAGGGTTTGTTGAAAATCGTTTTTTATTGGAGTCGTCATCATTTTTGCTTCAAAAATCCAGTTTTTGCTCATTTGCAGGAAAAACGATTTCTGGGTTTTGTAGCCAGCGTCGAAATTTGAACAAATTATCTTATAGATTTTGCATATCTTGCACAGATCTGGAGAAAATCGCAGTCCAAAAAGCGTCGGGTGTCATTTTTCTCCTAGCTGAAGGTTAAAAAAAAAATTCAAATTTTCATCTTCTGCTTGTTGGATCAAAAACCTATTTCTGGGTTTTTATTTTTGTCTACAAACAATTAGTAGATTTTCTAGAAATCAAATTAGAAAAAAACATTTTTGCTAGAAAGCTCGTTTCCTGCAAGCTAAATTCAATTTTTTGAAAAATTCATAACTTTTGGTTACGATGTTCGTTTTTAGCAAACGAGATATCAACAGAAAGATAGTTTCGAGCACTTCACAATGGTGTCGGCCATTTTTTCAGATTTGGTCATCTACACAAATTTGAGGTTATTTTTCATCATGGAGGCAGATGTGAACATTCATTAGTGCATGCACTATTTTCTTTTTTGTATGCATTAGGTTTGCATTTTCTCTTTGTTTTATGCATGTTTTGCATGTTCTCCTTTTACAATCATGGGGTATTGTAATAAATGAACTTACATAAAGTTTCATCGGGGGGGCTTCTTGCATAATAATCTGATTAAAGTGTAGTTGCACTTTGATCTCATCTTCATATTGATGACAACTCGCATGAGTTGTATCTGGATTATGTTGTTTCTTTTGGCCACATCTTGCTCATAGTTTGACACATTTTGGTTCGCATCAGTTCACATCTCAGATTGAGAGCCTATGGTTAATGATCTTGAATCACATCAGATTCATATTGGGTCACATCTTAGTTTGAGAGCCATTCATTTTATGGTTAATGTTCCAGAATCTTCATGGTACTTGCTCCTATGGATCAGTTTTAGTCACAGTTTGGCATCAACATCAAGATACACATGGCTTTCAGATTCTTTCATCATATCATTCCCTCTTATGGGGGGCATCATTTATTCATCTACTGTTGCTTCATGGATTTCAAAGTTGTTCCAGTTTGTGAGTTTTCCAATGTTCCTTGGCATCGGGTCTGCTGTTGCTTTATCATGATTCCACCTTGAGTCAATCAGTGACTCGCATATGGTTTCAGTAACAAACATGAGTATCTTTCCTTGCTTTCCAGATTGAGGATTCTAGTGTTACTCCACAGTGTACTTCCAGTGCTTCTCTTGCAGCAGGTTATCTCATTGAGGGGGGCTACCTTGTCTCTCTTCTACTTCTCTCTTATGGGGGGGTCTTTTTCCTCACATGTGGTTTTACCTTCTCATGCATCATTGAGAGCATTTTTATTTTGTATTTCATCTCTCTTTTGGGGAGGAGTTTTGTCCCACTGGGTTTTCTCCTTTTCTCCGTTTGTGAGAGATTGCATTGCATTTGTACATGGGTACCTAACATGGCCTAGTTGTCGGGACCCATCTTGCATTGTTTGATTCTCCCTAAGTTGCACTTAAGGGGGATTGTTGGTGTAATTAAATGTTTTGTACCTTGTCCTAGGTCATAATTACACCTTAGTTAAGTTTACTTAGGGACCACATAGGAGTTGTTGGAAAATTTCCACCTTTGGTGGACTTATCTTCTTATTACTTTATCACTTCCACCTTTCATGGACATATCATGTGATTAGGTTTCCACCATTTGTGGGTGATCCACTATTTGTGGTGGTTATCACATTATCACTTTCCACTTTAGGCAGAGTGATAGCTTTTCATTGTTGTCTCATGTCATAAGATTACGACACTTGTCATAATCTTATGCACTCCTATGTTCTCACCTTGGCTATATAACCAAGGGGTCTCTACTAAATTTGTACACACATTGATATCATATCATTGACATTGAATACAGTTTATTCTTGTCACATTATTTTCTCTCTTCTTGTGCTTTTCATTTGGTCCATAGATCTTGGCATCCATAGCCAATTCTAACATGGTATCAGAGCATGTTTGATTCTGACACCTAGATCAAGATTTTGCAAATCGAAACTAGGCTAAGGAAAGATGGTTGGCTGCATAAAATAACTTGAAGGAGAAGCACACCTCTGCCGCAAAATAAATTGTAGAGCTAACACAAGAGATTGGGATGAAGGATGCAAAGATTAATCTCTTGAAAAGAATCATTCAAACTCCTTCTCCCTAGACATACCTCTGCCTAGTGGCCCAACAACTATATGCTTCCTACTGGGGGAGGTTCAAGGCTTTATGCCTAACACTCCATCCCACACTTTGGTTCATGGCAGAGGCAACAAATTTATGCAAATAGGTTCACGTTACAATGGAACATCTCTCGCAATCCATAAGGAAAAAGATTCCCGAATCAAAGAGGCTGCTAGGTAAGCTATACATAGTACCAAGCGAGGATATGGAATGAGCAAGGATTGAGGATCCAAAGGCAGCTATTGGGGTATCAAAGGAGTTTATCTAATGTCAAGAGGCCACCCTTCGTGCTCAACAATGCTTGGTTACATTAGGGCATACAATAGACAACGTTCAGGCAAGGTTTTCCTAGTTAAACCAGATGGGCTTGCCCTCTCCATTTCTCCCTAATGAATAAGTGGCTTTCATGGAGTAGATTGCAGCCAAGATTGAGGAGAGGAAGCAAGATTCATCAATTTTTTAGAGTTTCAGCCAATCTCCGATTGTCGAGGATATTGAGGGTGTAACGCATCAGAACACGCAGTTGCTTTTTCAGCTTGAGGATGGGTTTGGAATACCTACAGTTTTTCCCTTTAAGGAGATGATCAACTTGCATGAGGCACATGAAATCCTATGCTCCAAACCAACGCCTTCCAAGGCCAACTTTTTGCCTTTGCAGGTTATCCTTTCTAGACTCTAACTCCAATGCCCAATGGATAAAGCTCTGGTTTCAAAACCAAAAAAAATTGGATTCTCTGTTTTGTAGGCAAAACGCCCAGGGTAGTCACCAAAAGCTGTGGATATTTAAATACCCCCATGCTCCCTTCGAGTTATTTTTGATGTCTTGCCCGAATTTTGATCGCCCCGATAATTTTTGAAGCCTCTTGACGATCTTTCAGCGCTCTCAACCAAAATGCCACCACATGTCACGAAAGCGGTCATCAAAGGGGACCTTCCCTTCCTTTCTCTTTCGGGCCTCGACTGCCTACCACGTGGCTTTAATCCATGCAAAATTTTGGTGGGCCCCTGAAGTGATGCCGATAACAGGGATGTTGCCACATGTCTTCTCATCACAAACTCTCATCAAAGGATGAGGAGAATGAACTACGAGTTGCAAAATGCTGCTACGTGTTCCTTTGGCACAACCACATACAAAGAGAGAAGTGGTGCAATCACTAGTCTACCATACTGCCACATGCTCTAACTACTTTCATTGAGAGGCGACACGTGTTTACACAGTGTAGGTTGGGACCACTGCCATCATTTGTAGGGAATGCATTTGACTGGCGAACGACTAGATTCATGCTTGAGAATCTTTCTGTTACAACGGTCATGATGAATCATTGATGTAAGCATTATGATTCATGATGGATATCTTCTTACAATCTTGCAGGTGGTGGATGCTCTTGGCTATATATACTTCTCCTCTTGACAGGAGGAGGGAGTTAGAAGCTTTTTACTAATTAGTTAGTGAGTAATTTTAAAGAGCAACGATTGAATAGTTGATAATTGCTAGGTTAAAAATATTAACAGAAGGATTAGAAAGATACCAGGCCTTTGTTTTGTTGGGAAAATGTAAAGACTCACAGATTGTGCCCTTGTAATTTGGCCTTTCTATCTCTTAACTATTGATAACAATATACTGTGTTGTTTATGGATAATTTTCTTGCAACTTCAATGATTCGAATAAAATTTTGATTTAGAACCATGTCTTCAACTCTTTCCTTTTAGTAGAGCTCTATGAAAATTATTTTATGTCATGAAATAAATTATTCAAGTCTTTCCCCTTTAATGATTGTCATTTCAAGCATACCAGATTATTGACTGGGCCCTTAAATTTCATCTACAAGATAGTTCTATCATGCTTTACATCTAAGTCTTGGCACATCGCCCAAGTTAGATACTTTTATTTCATATATACTTCCTTTTCCCATTTAAAACCCCAGTTATAGAAGAGTCGACTTCTTTAAAATTTGGAGGTTACTCAGTTTAGCGCAATAGGTATCACCATTAACTGAGTTTCCCATAAAATCCTATTACCTTGCCAATTTTTGGCATCAACAAAAAGATTACATAGATTATAACAAAAATATTGAGGAAGATAATTGAAAGTGAAAATGTGAAGGTTGATGAAACAATTCATAATACTAGTTTTTCAGAGGAAGAAGATTATAAGGAATCAATTCATAGCAATGTTGAAGATCTAGAAGAAGTTGTTATAAAGACTCCAACTAAGTATTTTCAAATAAATCACTCTGTAGATTAGATCATCAGTGACAAAGATAATGGGGTTCTTACCTAGAAGAGGTTGGAAAGATCAAGAGAACAAATAATTTTTTCTTTATTATCAAAGATAGAACCCAAGACATATACAAAAGTAGTTAAAGAAAAATAATGGATAGAAGCAATGGAAGAAGAGTTGAATCAGATTATGAAGAATGAAACTTGGGAACTTGTTCCAAGTCCTAAAGATGAAAATGTGATTGGAACAAAGTGGGTATTTAGAATCAAGTTGAATGAAGAAGGAGAAGTGATCTAGAATAAATCAAAACTTGTGTGTAAGGGTATGCCAAAGTTGAAGGTATAGACTTTGAAGAGGTATTTTCTCCAGTGGCTAGATTGGAGGCAATCATAATTTTTTTAGCTCTCTTAGCATTCAAGAATTTCAATGTGTATTAGATGGATGTGAATTCAACATTCTTGAATGGACAGCTTGAAGAAGTATATATTGAACAACCGAAATGATTTCAGTGCAATAATAATTTGGATTATGTTTGTAGATTGAAGAAGGCTTTGTATGGTCTTGAGAAAGATCCTAGAGATTGGTACATTCAAGATTGGATGGATACTTGCAACAACAAGGTTTCTAGAGAGGTTGTCTGGAAAGCAATTTATACATAAAAAGAGAAGGAGAACAAATTTTGATAGTTGTTGTGTATGTTAATGTCATCTTTTTTTGAGGTAGTACTGATGAAATGTGCAAAAAAATTAAGGGTATGTAGAATGAATTTGAAATGTCTATGTTAGAAGAATTATCTTTCTACTTGGGATTGCAGATTGTGCAATCAGACAAAGTGATTTTTATTTCACAACACATATATACATCAAGGAGTTGTTAAGAAAGTCTAGGATGGAAGATTGCAAACCTGTTGCAAAAACCATGGTTACTAGGTGTAAGTTGATTGAGGATGATGATTTTTCTCTGGTAGATCAAACTTCGTATCAGTCTATGATTGGTAGTTTATTGTATGTGACAACATCTATAACAAATTTATGCAATGTTGTTCTTTGGTCCTCCTTGTTTCGTTTTGTCCTTGTTGCCAAAAGACACATGATGATTTTTGTCTTTGTAACATACACTTGATGTGCAGATAATGATATACTTCATGTACAAGTGAACACATGAAGATGTTTGTCCTTGTAACATACACTTGATGTGTAAATAGTGATATACTTCATGTGCAAGTGACATGACATTTGTGATATGAGCATTGGCACAGGTGATATTTGGTTGATAGCTATTTAGTGGTACACTGATTTCATTAAGAAAGTTTCTCTCATACTGAATGCAAAGGTTGTGATTACACAAAGGCAAAGAGATAGGTATTAAAATGCTCAAAGATATTGTGATAAAAAAAGTGGAAATGAATGTCATTGGGTTCAAAGTATCATATGTCATAAAAGACATAATGTGTTGGTGTAATTAATTATATAATTACACTTACATAAGTTTACTTAGACATAATATTTAATTAATTAAGTCCTAGGTTGCATTATTAGATAAATCATTAATAATGGGGTCATCCCCCTTTCCATGTATGTAGGAAAGATTCCTTCTAGAAACCTTATCTAGGAATACACATTCACCTAGGTGGGTTGTTAGTTGTCTCATGTGATAGGATTAAGACACTTGTCATAATCTTGTCTAATCTTATCTCTCAACCTTGCCTTTATAAGCAAGGCATCTCATGTACATTTGTATCAATTCAATTAATTCGATCTTGCATTGTGAAGCAAGTCTTATTTCCATTCTCTCTCTTGTGGAAGTGGTTTTGGTCTAGCAACTATTTTTGGGGGTGTTGGAGAGTCACCATTTACTCTCCCATGGTATCAGAGCTCCAGTGTTGCAGATTCCTTCCCAGATCTGAGGGTTTCATGTTGGCTTGAAGATTTTGCTAGGTGCATTTTGGGATTTCATAGACCTCACGATTGAATCGAGAGCGTCAAAGAAAGTCAGGTTTTCTTTTTGTTTCGTCAAAATTGGTTATGTTTTGGCTGATCTATGAGGGTTTGGAAAAGTGTGAAGAGTAGCTGATCCAGGAGGTCACTATTTTTTTGGAGTACTTTGGGCCCAAATCTGCATCACCATTGTGCTCAGAAGGCCTCGCAGACGAATTTTGACTATCAATTCGTCCATTTTCGATAAAATTTGTTTTTGAGGCAAAAAAAAATCTCTGAAACATGCCGTACGGCCTCCCGAGCGGTACAGTCATAATTATTTTTCGCAGAAATATTATTTCAAAAATAATTTCTGCATATTTTATCTAGTCGGGTAAATATTTTTACAAAAAATTGGGCAAATATTTTTATATTTTTGGGCTAAAATTCTGGTGAAATATTTTTATTCGGAAAAATTATGCAGTACCCGTATCTGACAGGGTCATCGGCATAATTCGGCGGAATATTCCGCAGCATATATTTTGGTGTACGCAAGTTCTTTATCGTTCAGCCGTCATATCCGTCACTTAATCGACATTGTACCGGGTACATTGGCTGTCACGTCAAAAAGTTCATGGGCCTATGTCAAATCATGGTATGCAGGGTTCGGTTGCATTTTAATTGGCTATTTTATGCAGGCTTTATCATAAGTTTTTTATATAAATATCAAACCTTGTCTTAATCATCAACATTCTTTTGACATTGTATGTTAAAGCGGACCTATCCATCGGCATATTAGGCGAATGAATATTCTACTAAACTTTGTAAGACTTTGTTTTAAAAATATTCAAAAGCCATATTAGAATAGCCGACCACATCCTTTTTGGTCACTAAGAATTGTAAAAGGCCGAAATTTTGGAAAGTGGGCTGAATTTTTTGGAATTATTAAATTTTTTTTGGCCCTAGTTTTTCCCCAAATACCTTAAAATAGGGTTTTTTTTCAAATTGGCATAACTTTGTCATAGGGAAGGGAATTTCTTCAAACGAAATATCGTGGGAAAACTAGAAGTGTCAACTTTTCAGTGGTGCAGATATTTTGCAGGGATTTTGCAATTTTGTACCATTTTTTTCAGGTTGAAGAAAAATCTTCATTTTTGGCTTTTGAGCTTATATCTTTGTGTAGAAAATGAGTTTTTTAATTACTTTGGAGAAAGGGAATTATAGGCAATGGAGTAATTTAATTCTCACACATCTTGGTGAGTGGAATCTATTGTCATATTTGTTTAATAAAGTTCCTTGTCCTAGCACAAATGATGAGTATTACATTTGGAAAGGCCTTAAGGCTAGAGTCTTTAGAGTTATTTTTGAAAATGTAAATGATGACATTTTGGAGACACTTATCCACTTTGAATGTCCTCATGCTCTTTGGACTCACATTAGAGAGGTGTATGGAGATCATGATTATTCTCCATCTCTTGAAGATCCTCTTTCCAACTCCAATGTGCTTCTTCATTCTTTAGAGTTGATAACCCATGCTTGTGATCCTTTGGAGGAGATTGTAGATGCTTCAGAAGTTCCTGATTCTTCATCTTCTGTTGATGAGTCATTGAGTACTACCAATGATTCATTGCAATAGGTATCAGATAGTCTTCTTGATTGGGATTCCTATTTGATAGACATTGCTTCTTTGTTTGTGGAGTCTCACATTGCAGATTTGGAGGACCAATTTGGGGGTTTATCTCTCCTATTTGATGATAGTCATGGATCAGCTATTGTCACTTCATGTTCGTCTTTGGAGCTTGTTCAAGATCAGTTTCCACTGGTTCCTGGTTTGTCACAATTTTTTGTGATAGGGCATGTACCTAATTGGATTGTGGCATCATCTTCTTCATCCAAGAGCTTGACAACACATGAGCAGATTTCAGAGACACAATCTTCATACATATGGATTCATCTTCCTACAGATTCCTATCCAGAATGGGAAGCATTCCTACAGTTGTACTTGGTGTATCTTCTTTCTAAGCGGAGAAATATTGTTTGTAGGCATTGGATTATGTTTTGTCTTCAAACATTAACCATGTTTTCAGGTGATCACACATGGGGGGGATCATATCTCTCTACTTCCCTCTTATGGGGGATTCACTAATTGTATATACATGATGGATGTAGTTCTTGGGGGGTATCATTGAGTCCTCCATACATCATGTTTATTTTGTTTTGTTTTCTCTCTTTTGGAGAGGAGTTTTGTCCCACTAGGTTTTCTCCTTTTCTCCATTTGTGAGAGATTTTTCATTTGCATTTGCATTGTAAATGGGTACCTAACATGTCCTAGTAGCTGAGGCCCATCATTGCATCTTTGCATCATTTGCATAATAATTTCCTTCCTAAGTTGCACTTATGGGGGGTGTTGGTGTAATTAATTATTTAATTACACTTGCATAAGTTTACTTAGGCATAATATTTAATTAATTAAGTCCTAGGTTGCATTATTAGATAAATCATTAATAATGGGGCCATCCCCCTTTCCATGTATGTAGGAAATATTCCTTCTAGAAACCTTATCTAGGAATGCACATTCACCTAGGTGGGTTGTTAGTTGTCTCATGTGATAGGATTAAGACATTTGTCATAATCTAGTCTAATCTTATCTCTCAACCTTGCCTTTATAAGCAAGGCATCTCATGTACATTTGTATCAATTCAATCAATTCAATCTTGCATTGTGAAGCAAGTCTTCTTTCCATTCTCTCTCTTGTGGAAGTGGTTTTGGTCTAGCAACTATTCCTGGGGGTGTTGGAGAGCCACCATTTACTCTCACATAATGAAAGTCTTGCCGAGCTCTTTTTTGAACTTATTGTGTTTCTCTTCCTCGAGCTAGGGCATAGGCTTGTTTATCTTGTTAAGGTAAATTATGGCAGTAGCAAAGGATGGTTTGGTAGTTTGCAATGATGTTTTCAAAAAACACAAATTGTAATGAATGCTCGTGCAACATTGAAAATGAAGGGTATTATGGTTTCACGGCTAGCTACATAGGAAAGTTTTTCAGACTACTGCAAAACATAATGGCTTATGTTGAGCTGCAAGTTGGTATTTCATTTTCTAAATCTCAATGCTTATTGGTTTATCTGAAATGGTAAAGGCTTAAATGTTCATTAACTTTGAACTATTGTTTAGTTTGGTTTATTCCTATGTAAATGGTGCAGGGTTTGTTTCAAAATGGTTTTTTCATTAATTTGTGATTAGTTTTTATTGAAACCTTAATTGAGTTCTACAAAAACCAGTCAATATTTTATTATGAGTTATATCACCAGGCAGTTAGGGTTATATCACTGGGTAGTTAGGGTGCAATCTTGCATTCTACAGTGACATGGAGAGTGTTCTTTTAGTTGTAAAGAGGCAGTTGGCATTGTAGTTGGTTGCAGTAAGTTTTGGTTTTAGTTTTTTAATTGCAAAAAGGTATAGCTTTGTTGAAATTTATAATATTGATGATAGCATTATTTATATGTGGATCAAGATTGGAAAAAGAGATAGAAAAATGAAATAAAAAGAAAAATCTAGTGAGAGAAATAATTTGTTGTAGTTGGGAAAAAAGGAGAGATCATTCTGAAAGTTCTTTTGAAAGGCATACTGTTGTTTCATTTCCAAGCACATTTAGTGCTTTGGTTTACTTTCAAATCTCTGATTCTGATTTGATCGTAGAATAAAGAATGTGATGTATTTAAATAGAGATCTTACTCTGTGATTCAAATTCATTTATACTTGTACATGTGAGAAAAAGATAGTGAGCCAAATCTTGAAAATTCTGTTAGTGAGACAAGAAATTTGCTATAGAGGCATTGTACAAATTAGTTTTTTCAGATAAGGCTAGTGAAGCCAATTCAAGTGGTTTTATTCCCCATGAGGGTTTCCACTCAAGAAAATATTGTGTCTCAATTTTGTGGATGTGAGCATTGATTAGTTACTTTATTGCACTGCATTTTTATTTCAACAGAAAATTGTGAAAATTGTTTTAAAATTTTGATCACTGATTCACCCCCCTCCCTCTCAGTGATCACCGTACACCAACATGCAGGTAGTTGGAATGGTTGCTATATTTTAGATAACACCTAAAGAGACTCATGTGAAGGTGATGAAGAGGATATTCAAGTTTGAAGGCTACTGAAGAGTTTGGTCTTTGGTATCTAGAGTGAAAAATTCCACTCTTCTTTTATACACCGATGCAGATTAAGCAAGTTGTGTAGATGACTAAAAGAGAACACGTGGCAGTGCATTCTTCCTTGGAGAAAGTTTGGTGTCCTACTTGAGTAAAAATAAATAATTAGTTTCTTTATCTATAGTAGAAGCAAAATACATTGTCGCAATATCATGCTACACTCAGGTTCTTTGAATGAAGAAAAACTTGAAGGAGATGAAGGTTGATTTTGAAGATCCTATCACTATTCTTTGCCATAACACAAGTTCTATAATCATATCAAATAATTTTATGATGCATGAAGAACAAAAAAATTGCAATCGAGTATCATTTCTTGAGAGAGAAGGTTGCAGAGAAAGAAGTTAGATTGAAATATGTTGATAGAAAGGAGAAAGTTGCAGATATGTTCACTAAGCCACTTCCTAAAGGAGACATTTGAGTTTCTATTGTATAATTTGGGAGTTTTTACTCCCTCCTCTTGATTCTAGAGGAAATTATAGGGTGAGGGGGAGCTTGGCTTCCCTGCTGTAAGAGGGGTTGGTTCTCTTGCAAAATGTTTTTTTAGAAGTAGTGAGGGTTGGACTTAGGGGGAGTTTATCTAGAAATAGATTTTGAGATGTTTCACTACTATCTTATGATTTTTATCCTTTTCCATTGATGTCAAAGGGGGAGAGTGCTCAAAATTCTAAATTAATCAGAAAGAATAACTATCTCAAATTGAGAGAATACTAAATTAAGGAGATAGTGAATGTTGAATACCTCAAAAATCTCTATGTACTTTAATGTAATATATTTCAAAGGAGGAGTAAATGCTACATCACATGAATCATTCAAACATATTCATTCAGTTTCTCTACTATGTTTGGTCGTCCCGACATTTTTTTGTTTTCCATAAATGCCAAAGTGGGAGATTGTTGAGCGTAGGTTATCATTGATGTTAGCAAGCCATTATGTTTGACAATGATTATCAAAGGGTGTCAAGGTTATCAAATGTGAAGGTTGTCAAAATGATGAATATTTTAGGAGTACAAGTATTATCAGTTGTCTCAAGGTTTTGGAAGCATGTCGTGTAGGTTGTCTAATCTATCATATCTTGTATCATGTCAGTTGTGACATGACTGCCTTTAGATAGTTAATGAATTTTTTATACCATGCTATGTATGCAGTCAACATGAGTGTGGTGTTCTAGAAGGATATACTTTGGGTAGAGATATTAGGGTATGTGCAAGATCATCATGGAAAAAACAAGCCCTTAAGTGGCAATGAAAATTCTAAAAATCAGAGTTAGGCAACTTCATGTAAAAATTTGAATAAGTTATCTATATTATTTAACAAATATGTAAGAATAGAATTTGTAGAAAATTGAATGTAGTTTCTAAGCTACTAGGTTTATTAAAAAAAAATATAAATCTATTTGGTGAAAATTTGAAATTTCAATGTAGTAGTACTTAAATTTTAAGGAAAAAATAAGAAGTGTTTGTTTGACCACCCTAACCACAATAATTTATGACAATATTTTTTAAAAATATTTTAGATATAAGTAAAAGACTCAAGTCCCGATGTGATGCATATTTTTTTGTAATTTTTTTCCAAGTAAATATTTAATTATGAATTTTTTATTACAACTTTTAAAAAATATAAAAACTCGTACGTCTAACCACCTTAACTTGGTCAAAACTTCATGAAATTTAATTCTTTTAATTTTAATCCTATGAAAAACATAGAATGTGATGCATGTTTTATATTTAAAAAATTTGATACCTTTTGAAATATATAGATGTTTTTCAATCATCCTATCAATCAGGACTTTAGTCGTAATTCAAATAGAAAATAAATAATAATTATTTATTAAATTCAAAGTAACGCATAATTTATATTGGTGGAAAGCAGAGAATCTCCTCTAAAAACCCTTTTCATTTCATCAATTTTGGGTAAAAAAAAATTCGTCAGCCACATGGGCCATCATATCACTTACATATCACCACTTTTTGGTCCATCATGATCCTGCACATACCCATTATTAATATGCATGGAATTTCTTTTGAAAATTAAGTTTTTTGTCATGTATTCATTTTTTGTGAGTTTTCCTTCCTCACTTGAATTATAAACCACTATTGTGGCTTCACCCTTCATAAATGTAGTGTTGCTCTAATATTTGGAAGGACAATATGTTTACACTATTTCTATCAGTTTCCTAAGTTTCTAGTGGGACAAATTAGTGTGCAAGGAGTTTGAAGTAATAAAAGTTTCATTAAACTATTCAAAGTTTGAGGCATGTGTGGCAATGACTACAAGCATGCATAATTCAAATCAATTTATGGAGTGAGGATAGGACTTGTTTAAGGTTCCCATGGTGGCACAAGGAATCATGTTATTTTGGTGACAAGATTGGACCGATGTATTACACTTTTCATGTAATTTTAATTTAGGTCCACCCTAATTTTTCCAGTTTAGTGAGGATCCTTAGCTAACATAGAAGAGTGTTGATGTAGTGTCATGTATATATTTAAAATGTTCAGATGTATTGTAATGTGAGATATGCATATGTGAGTGTATCAGATGCAATTGATGATTATAGTGAAAGCATTGTATTAGGATGCACAATTATTTTGTGAAGAAAAGAGTGAGTGTGAATATTAGAGTGTTTGTTGGTCATATTTATATTTCAAATCCATCTTTATTTATGTTCTAGTAGGATTGGTGTTCTACTTGTTGTATTATTCTGACAGGGATTGGTGTCTCCATTCCAGTGAGGAATGGTGTCTCTTGTAGGTCGGTGCCTACTGAATCTTTTGGGGATTGGTGTCTCTTGTAGGTTGTGCCTACTAAATCTCTTAGGGATTGGTTTCTCTAGTAGGTTGGTTCCTACATCTCATTGTAAACTTCACTTATTATATTCTTTCTTGTGAGAGATCCTCACCATGGTGTCCCCCATCTTGGGTTTCCACATAAAATTTTGTATTATGTGTTATGTTGTGGTGTGCTTTAATTGCTTTACTTACTAGCTTGTGTAGTTTAGTGCTCTTCATGTTAAAAATCTATAAAGTAGTTGTGAATATTTTTAGAATTGTTGTAATTATTTAGATCCAATGATTTACCCTCCTTAGTAGATTGTGTTCCCTTAAAAGGTAGGTGGAGAGAGGGATAGAGGAGATAATGATAAGTAGAGAGGGAAGGAGAGAGATGTATTTCGCCATTTGTTATGCCTTGCATAACCACCCCATCTTTTGCCTTGGTCAAAATGGGTCCCCCTTGTTTTCCTTTATCTTTCATTTTTTTTTTTTTTTTCTGTCGGAGTCGAAATCGGAACTGGATCGGGTTCCGAAAGTTCTTTGAGGCTTGTTTTTGGTTCCATCCCGATAGTCTTTTCTTTTATTTTTGTTTTTGTCTTTAGTGGAATCAGAGCTGGAATGGGTGTTAACTTAGTCCTTACTAAAAATCGCAAAATTGTAATCAACTCCGTCCCCGCCTCCGCTATTTTGACTTTTGGTTTTAGTCTTGACTTTTTGTTTGTCTTTTTAAGTCGGTCTTTTTGGTTTACTTTTTGTTTTTACTTTTGTTTTGTTTTTAGTCGGCGGAACCGGAACCGGAATGGGAATTGAGTTTGGGAATCTTATGAATTTGAGATTCCGTTTTCATTTTAGTTCCTCCCCCGCCATTTTTGTCGTTGACTTTTTGACTGAAGTTGCACTGCAGACCAGTGTTCGTTCTCTTACAGTTCTGACTCCACCTTTACTATGTTTTAATGCATTAATGGTGATTGCTGGTGTAGGTAGAAATTCACATATTTACCTTTATTAAGGGTTAAAGCTGATCATTATTGTTATTATTACAAGTCTAAGAGTGCAAAGAGCAATAGCAGAGTTCGTTTGAGCAAATTGATCGAGATAGAGAAGGAGTATTGTCTGCGAATCGATTCAGAAAGTTAGCTTGGGTTTGTTTGCGTTTGAGGTAGGTCTTTTATCTTTGTTGTTCGTTGTTTATTTGTGGTTGTGCTCATTGTGTTTTGCTTTATATCTGCTTGCGTGTTCAATCGTTGTGTTTTAAAGCAATTCTATGATCATCGGTGTGATTGAATGAGCAGGTTCTTGTTTTGTCTTGTTTGTTTTACTTTAAATCTTTGTTTTCTTGTTTTATCGTGTCATTTCTTTCTATTCCTAGGGCACCGTCGCTTTCACGTCTTAATCGTGATTGTGTCGTATCATTTTTGGTTTGCAGTAGATTAGATTAGATTAAGGGTTTTTAATGATGTTTGTTAAATTAGGAATCTACAGTGAGGTAGATTAGAGATTTTACAGTGAGTTAGGGTAGATTAGATTTATTGCTTGATTAGGGTTTCGTCGTATGGTAAAATGGCAAGGTTTAAACCCGTGCCCTAGTTTTTATCGGGTTTGTTAGAGTAGGGTTTTGTTGCTCTCTGTAATTACTTTAATAAGATTTAAATGATATCCTAAAGTGCAATTGTTCCCCACGGTCATATGAGTGTAGTGTTTTTAAAGCCCCTTTGCCATCTTATAGCGACCTAGGTTTTAATCATGAAGTTGTGATGAAAATGAATAAAGTATTTGATGATGTCATGATTAGCATAGGCGAAGGTTGGATTGGAATGGATTATGGACCTAAGAGTTTTGTTTTACGAGGTTATCGATTCCATTTTTTATTCCTTTTCCGATTCCAAGTTTTAAAAGGTTTCCTTGAAGTATATAATAACTGGCGGAGGCGGGATCGCAACCGATCTTGAACTTAAGAATTTTGTTTGCAAAGGTTATTTATTCTGTTCTCATCCCGTGTCCAGCTCTGCGTATAATGGGAAAGTCTTTCTTCAAAGTAACGATGATCAAATCGGAGGCGGAGGCGGAATGGAAATAGAATATGGAAAAAATGAAAATTTGAAGAAAATCAAATCCGTTTTTTGTTCCGATCCCGGTTCCGATAACTTCCCCAACTCCGACTCCGAGCTCGTTTATTATTAGGTGAATTTTCCATATCGGTTTTTGCTCTGAGTTCGCCAGTTTTGTAAAAGAGATTGTTTTGAGCTTCTGTCTGGTTTCGACTCCGATGTATGTGTAATAGGTATGTTTTAAAAGCATGTTTTATGATGATATCTAAAGATCTAATTAGAGGTTTGCTTGCAAGAAAATTGAAAGATGTCAGGAACGTCAGGAGAGGCTGCTCGAAGGAATCAACCAAATGGAACATCAAAGACAACACCAAAAATACAGAAGGTGAAACCAGAACAACTCCCTTATACGTTGAGGTATGATCATAGGAATCTGGTGGTGAAAGTGAGCAAGGTGGAATCAGACTGGTTAGATATCACAAATACTAATCTAGGCCAGTATGGCTTTGAAGAATTACATGAAGAGACCTTTGCAGAATGAGCAAACTTAACAGGGAGAACACAAAGGATTGTTGATTCTGGCCATGCACATATCACTGTGTTTCCTTTATTAGTCCAGTGTCCGGAGTTGATATTGACAGTAGCCAGTACCTACAATCCTGCTACAAGATTATGCATGGATTCACAAAATAATGAGATTATAGATCTTACTCCGTAAATGTTCCAAAGCATATTTAATGTTCTTGATCCCAAGAACTTGGTGCAGCTAACTGAAGCAGCGGCATTGGAGAAATACAGCAAGCATAAAGACTCCAATAAGTCTCACTTAAACAAAAGATGGTTAGGCACAAAGAAGAAATCTTTAAGTAAGCTGGCAGACCAGCCAAAGAGGGCAGATTTCAAAAAGGAGATATCTGATTTGATATTAATGCTGTCCAGAGTGTTTGGGAAGAGAGATGCCTTCCACTTCAAGGAATGGATGTTTCATTTTATTCAAGTAATCTTTCAGGGTGATTACCAGTTTGATTGGTCAATGATTATTTCTGATGCCATACATGATCAACTCACAAGGGTTAGACAGGCTAAATCTTTCTTCATGACTTCTTATGTGGTTTATGCTGCAGCAAGATTGGGGATTTTTCCAGGATTAAACAGAGTAGGTATAATGGGAGTTTTGGATGGACAAAAGAAAGTATGGGAACACTATGATCAATTATCTCTTCAGGTTGCTGAGACTCATTTCAGAAGAGTCAATGATGCATTTTTGTATGTGGTTATCAACTAGTTGAGTGGAGATGTAGGATACAGGTTAAGTCAAGAAGCTATGGCTTTTATTGCTGAATGGGGAAGTTGGTACATCCAATACCCCAAATTTACATACTTCAGATTGTTTGGTTTTGAAGGTCATCCCCATTTGCTTCCAAGATGCTGCAGTAATAGAATAGTGCTTATGGAGTTTGTGTATCAAGCCATTGGAGTTAATGTTAGGTTTGGGATCAAGCACAAGACAGGATGCCATAAATTTCCTATGACACTGGGTGAATATAATTGTCAACATTTGAAGGGAGCAAAGGTGGTTTGTAATGAGTTGATACAATTGAAATTGGGATTGTATACAGCTTGTAAGTATTTTGATCCAAGGGAAAAAATGCATGCTTTATTACCTTCAGTGTTTACTAGACACTTTAATCTGTTAGAAGACTTTTGGTGTGATCGGCAGGATGAATATGACTTGAGGAAGAAGAATTATGAGAGATTATCAGTCTCACTTATGGTAGAGTTGGGTGTTAAAGAAAATATTCCTGACACTTTGGTGGATGATGGAATTGTATTAGATCCCTCATATCAAGCTTTGAACATTGGTTAGAAGTGTACAATGGTTGATGATGAAAGCTCGAGCTCCTCAAGGACTAGTCCTTAAGAAGGGTAAAGGATACAAGAGGATTAAAAGAAAGACACCTTCCAAGGAGCCATTAGAATTCTTTCCTCCTGATGTTGAAGAAATAGAACTTGAGGTGGTCGATGAAGAAGAAGGGGCACCAGAGGGAGATGTTCCAATAGAATCTGTTGTTTCTATGCCTGCATTGGGTGAGTCATCCACACAAGCCCCACTCACAAGAAAGAAAAGTAAAGAGGTTCAAGAAGGAGTACTTTATGCCCTGGCTGAAGCTGATAAAGGAAAAGAAGTGGAGGAAGAATTGGTAGAAATTGAGACAGACTCGGATGAAACCCTGTCAGAAATAGACCTGCAAGAAAACATGCCTCTAGGGCATACTATTGAGCAGCTTCTGACACAAGAAGAACAATGGAAACTATTTGAAGATGCTACAAAAGAGTCTGATGCAAGGGCTACAACGGAGAAGCAAAAGGAAATGGATGCAAAGTTACAGGCTGATGCTTTACTTCAACAACAACAATTAAAGGCAAAACAAATTGAAACAAGGGAAGCAACTGATGAAGTAGAGGAGAAAATGAGGAAAGGAGAGCATGAGCTCAAGGTCAAGGCAGAAAATGATAAATTGGAATTGATACAAAAAATCCATGATCTTGAGGAAGAGAAAGCAAGAAATTGAAGGGAAAAGGAAGCCCTTGTTGCTAGATTGAAGCTTGCAGAGGAAGCTCGATAGAAAGAACAAGAAGCTGAAGCTCTAAGAAAGGAAAGAGATGCTGAAGAGCTAATAAAGAAACAGCAAGCTGAAGAAGAAAGGGAAAAGGCAAAGAAGCTCATAGCCTTGGAAATGGAAAGGATAGAAAAGGAAGAATCAGAAAAGATAAGGAAAGAAAAAGAGGCCGAAGAGCTAATTAGGAAGCAAAAGGAAGAAGATGCCGAAGCTGCAAAACTTAAAGCTTTGGAGGCAGAACGGTTAGAAAGAGAGGCCTTAGAAAAAGAGAAATTAGAGAAGGATCAGACGGAAGAAGAGAGATTGAGAAAAGAAGAAGAAGACAAGAAAGTGCAAGAACAAAGAGATAGAGAAGAGGCTGAGAAGTTGGTGCAGATGCATGTGCTGCAGGAGCAACAAGAAAAAGTAAAGGTTGATTCTCAACCTGAGGTAAATGTTCATCCATCCTCTACAATTGCTGCTTCGTCTTCCATGATGATGACTACTCCCAGTGCTCCTACATGGTTGAAGTTAGACCTACAGAAGAGAGCTAGAACACCTCCTCAACCTCTTAATTGGGAGGACATGATGAAGGGAATTGAACAGAAAAGGCCTAAAAAGAAGGCTAAAGTCTTACATTCTACTAGACTCACAGATAAAGGGGAGATAGTTGCTGAATGTTCCATGCCTATGACTGAAAAGGAGGTAGGGGATATGCAGCTAACAGACTATCAGTTGAGTACAGTTAATTTGGGAAGACCCACTAGAAATCAACAAATGAATCTGATTGATGTGGTGGATTCAACAACTAAATCAAGAATGATGAAGGACAAACAAAAGAAAGATGAGCTTAAGGCTCAATTGGATCAGTTACATTCATTCTTGAAGAGTGTCTCCTCTCCAAGGTCACAACAAGTTGCAGCCATTGAGACTCCTGTTTTGTTAAGCAAAAAGGAGGTAGGTGATTTGGTGCAAGTTAGAGGTAAGGCGGAGATGGTAGATAAATGGATAGACAAATTGAACCACGAGGTAGGTGAGGTTTTAACAAAAGGATTAGAGGCTTACAAAGAAGCAGAGGGAGTAATAAAAGAGATGCATCAATACATTGAGGCATCAGAAAAACAAGAAGAAGAGTATAAGGAGTATAGTGAAAGGTTAGAAAAGACAAATACATTGCCTCTAACTACTCTTCTAGAGCAATCTATACTTGAAGATGATAACAAAGACTTTGCAGAGAAGACTTCTCACATACTCAAGTTTAGAACTGACTCTTTGGGCAAACACAAGGATGAGATTCAGGAAGTAGTTAATAAGTTGACGGAGCAGTTGGAAGAGTTGGAAGCTGTCGTGGCCATAATTGTAGATGTGAATGTAATGACAAAAGATGGCATGCCTTTGAGTCAGGTTAGAGAGAAATGGAATGAAAGATTCCAAGGACTCATGCAGGAGAAAGATGATGGAGGAGACTTGGTGATAGATCGGCTTGTAGAAGTGAAAGAAGAAATAAAAGTTGCAGGGAGAGAATTGATCAAGGTTAAAAGTATGAAAGAGTTTGCTGCAGTTGAGTTGGAGCGGATCAAATTTGAAGATGACTGGATTGATGGGCCAGATATGGATATGCTACAACAAGTATTCACCAGTTATGATGAGTTCATGGCGGATCTGGCTTCACATGCATAAAAATCTTGCATGAATGATGTTCTTCTTCCTTGCATGTTGCATGCTTGCAGCACTAACAATCTTGAGGGCGCATGACTTCTTTTCTTCTATTTCTATCTTCTATTTTTAGATCAAACTGAATATATAATGTGAGGACTCAAGATCAAAGTTGATCTGAGTTTCCAAGAAAGTTGATTATTCCTAAAAAGGTGGAAAGCCTAAAATAGAAGTGAAGTTCAAACTTCTTTTTTATAGCTATAAATACTAGATGGGTATCACATTGTAAGGGTCAGCTAATTGAGAACTGGATAGACTTGCCTAATGCTAAGAGATAGAATTTTGTAGAGTTTTGCAGAGATACATTGTACTTAAATCTTTTACAGTTAATAGAATTACAGGTTTACTCAAAAGATGGTGTCTGGAATTAAATTGTTTGTTTGATAAGGCTGATAAAGTTATGATCTATCTGTATGCAGTGATTGTGCTGAACATAAGAGTTTCTTGAATGATGGAAGTCATTTGAAGGAATCAGATTTAAGGATCATCTTATTAGATTGTCATTGAGTTGAAGTTATTAAAAAGTCTGTTGATCTATAATTTTGATGATGAATGAATGTGTGTTGTTTTGAAAATCCTTGAAATATTTGTGAAGAGTAATTGCGAAGTTAATTAAGCACCTAAAATGTATGCAGTGGTATAGATTATGCTACAGACTATATTATCTTATGGTTTTTATGATCTATTAGGAAACATTCATCATTGAAGGTATATGTCCAGATACTAGATAAATTCAGTTCATACTTACTGGTTTACCCCTTTGTTCTATCTTTTTCTTTTATTTAAAACCCATTCATTTACAGGAACTATTTCGATAAAAAAGTCATAGCTTGAATCCTTTGTTACCAGCACAGGCCCCTTGAATATTACAGTTGCATGAACCAATTGAGTGACATCAGAAAGTTGAGAACCAACTACCAGGACCTTGGGAGTTAGGCTACTATATGTTGTCTTTCTCTTTCAGGAGAAATAGAGTAGAAATATTCTGTTTTAATGTTGTTTTTGTCATTTTAACCATCAACAGAAATTGGCGCTAGAAGGAGGGCCTAAAGGGACAAGCTGGCTCGCAGAATATCTTTTTCGCCAGAGGGATACGAGAGGGTGCTCAAATCCTCTACTAATTGCGAATTATTTGAAGAACTTCAAACCCCGGTTAGACCAAGACCTCATGCTCGTAGAGTAGAAATACCTACATTACCACCACCACTTACTTCACCAGGGTTTCCACCAATTCCATCCACACCACCACCAAATAGGCCTTTGTCACCACCATCTACCCAACCAATCCCATCAATGGCTTATTTTGTGGGTAATCCCTCCCCGTTAGGGACTATTCCAGGCTGATTCCATGATTTACCAAAGAACCCAGAGAAGTTTTGTCTGAAATACATGCATGGAGAATCAAGAAGTGCAGAGGAACATATACAAGCATTCAAAGATGCCTGCACGTGAGCTCAAGTTGCTCATCAAGATGTGGTATGTAGACTATTCCCCTACTATCTAGGAGATATGGCATATAATTGGTATCTAAATTTTCCCAAGGGATCTTTCATGGGTTAGACAGATTTAGAAAATGCTTTTATTAATCAATTCAGGGTTTATGTGGACCCTACAATATTGTATCACCAATTTACCACTATTAGAAAGGAGCATCATGAACCGTTGCCCTTGTTCAACACTAGGTTCCATAGAATGTATCATAGGCTACAAGAGCCTTACCTAGTGCCCGAAGCCATGGCCATACAGGCATATTTGTGAGCTGTTGATTCTTTGATTGGCCTGTTCTTGCAAAGAACTTATCAACCAGATGAGATTGACTCATTGTCTAAGATTTATCATTTGGCTATCAAATTGCAACAACAGACAAATCTGCAATCTGGAGGGTTAGGACCAACTTTTTCTCCAATGAATTATCAGATGCCTAATCCACCATTATACAATACTGTCCCAGGGACGTCTTATTCCCATTATGGACCTATATCTGAGTTGCAAGCTCCACCAACTATGCCTTTCTTTGGCAATAGCATGCACGATACCACACATCAACCTCAAGGTCAACCACCACAAGGAGGAGGATCAACCCATTTCCATTCCCCAGCCATAGTTCAAAATGTGCAGAATGATCGAACTGTTCAACTTACAAGTGAAGTAGAGACTCTCAAAAAGACTCTCTCTCAGATGTCAAATGGCATGGCACAGCTTAGGCAAAATCCTCCCAATAATCAAAACCAGAATTACAACAATCAGGGAGGTTATAACTATTAGGGCAATTATGCTAATTAGAACCAAAATCAGAACACCAATAGGAACTTCCAAAGTCAGAATTCCTCAAATCAAAATTATCAAAATCAAAACAGAGGATACAATCAAAGGTTCAATAACAACAACAATAATAGGTAGTGGAACACTGGACCTAATAATGGAGGAGTTCCCCATAATTATCAAGCAGGTGAAGAGAGATCAAATACTGCTAATGTTGCTGATTTGAATTTTATGACAAATTGGTGTAGGTTGCATGATACAGCAGCCCATTCTGAGGTCAATTGCCCAGAAATGGAGAAGATGGTGAAAATTGCACAGGCTAATGCCCATCCTCAAGCAGGAAATTCCAATCAAGGCAATGGGCTAGCCAGCACTGCCATGACTTATAAAACCATTGAAGAAAAGTATTAATTCTCTATGCAAGGGGATAATGAACTGGAAGAAGATGTCTATGATGCTCAAGCCTTCCAATCTAAGGGTGGTCACTTTCTAAGGAACCAGAATAAAGGGCAATTCACTACATTTGCACCCCCTAACAACATGGTTCCACCAAATCAGAATGCAGATAACAATCCACCCCCACCAAAGGGACCTTCTGATGCTCAAAATAGAGGTAATTAGCCTTCTTTTCCTAAGTACCAATTTAGGAATGATTCAGAGTTTGATTTTGTTGCAGAATTGCAAAGGCAAAAGACATCACTGTCTTTCTTTGATATCATGAAGTGGTGCCCAGCTCAAAGGGAGGTGGTATTGAAAGCTTTGGAAGAAACAAATCGTTTGAAAGGGAAAGGTAAAGTGACTCCCACAAAGGAGACGAATGTTGCTATGTATAAAGGTAAGACCAGTACCCCACCTTTCTTGTTCAGTTTGAGAATCTTTGGAAAGAATCTAGACAATTGCTTATTAGATTCTAGAGCATCAGGGAATGTCATGCCTTTTTCAATTTGTAAAAAGTTAGGATTCAGTCCTATTCCAACCAATAAAAAGGTGATTCAATTAGATAAAACCGAAGTTAATGTTGTAGGTGAGTTGAAGAACATGCATGTGCAGGTTGGATCAGACCCAAGGATCCAGACCTATATAGATATTCAAGCTGCTGACATCCCAAAAACATATGGGATGCTTTTAAGTAGAGAGCTAATGAAAATCATAGGAGGGTATCTGTCTTTGGACTTCTCACACATGTGGTTACCATGGAAAGGGGTTGCCACTTAGATAAGAATTGAAAGTGAACCTAGGCTCAAACACATGATTACAGAGTATGATACTCCAAATGAAGTAGCATTCTTTGAGACTGAGATGGGTGTTTACAAGCAAGAGGAAGTCCTTACCTTCTCTGTAGTTAGTCTTGAGGATACACTATCCTTAGACCACACTGATTCGATGATTCACATCAACCAGCAAGTTCTAATAAGGAAATTACAACAAGATAGGCTGGTTTTAGGAACAAAAACTTATTTGAGTAATTTATTGCTTCCTAATTGGTGTAGAATAGACTATCATAATCATTCGGAGTTGACATGTCAGTCATGCATAGATATTCTAAGGCATGTAGATCTACCCAAGCAAGAATTTCAAGAGGTAACTGAGACTCCCATCGATGAGTTCTCTTTCCAAGCTAAGGATGCAACTATTCTTACACGGGTCAGTCTTTCTCTAGAAGAAGTTTCTTTACAAGTAGAACAAACTCACGTCTTAGGGTTTTCGGATCAAAAGCAGGAAGTGGAAGTATCTCAGTTTCATTTTAATACCCCTATCCTAGATGCTTTGCCAATGCCAAAAGAGTTAATAGAAGATGAGTTAGATGCTAACTCAGCCCAAGAAATCACTCAGGAGGTAGTTGTTGAACAAATTAAGGAACTAGGAAAATCGTTAACTGAGCTTCTTCTCAACACGAATTCTGATAAACAACAAAGTCCGAGCCGTCACATGTCACAAGTGACAAAATCCCTATAGTTTCTAAAAAGAAAGAGCTCCCAGCTAAAGACCAATTACGGACTCTTAAATTTGATGGTTCTAAATCTAAAGCAGGAAGTGGAGCAGGAATTGAACTAACTAACCCAAAAGGGAAAACTTATTTTGCTTCTTATAGATTGTAGTTTGGTTGCACTAATAATGTGGCTGAATATGAGGCACTTGCAAGAGGACTTATGTTTGCTCATAAGAAGAAGGTAACTACTCTTACAGTGATGGGAGACTCTGAGGTAATTGTGAAACAGGTACGTAGCCAATACACTTGCCATAATAAAAGATTGGTTGCTTATAGGAATAGGGTCTAGAATTTAATAGAAGATTTTGATGCCTTTGGGATTACTCTTATTCCAAGGGAAGCAAATCAAATAGCAGATGCTCTTGCCGTTGCAGCAAGTACATTAGAGTTGACGCAAGATTCAAATCTAAAGAGGTTTTATGTGGAATTGATTTCAGTCCCTGCAATTCCTGACAATGTTCGACACTTCCAGGTGTTTAATGATGATCAACATATTTTGGCCTATTTGGAGAGTTCTGATGTATTTCGAGGATAGATAATTGATGATGTTGACAGGGATCAAGGAGACTGGAATCCAAAAAGTGACAAAATAGAAAGTGAAAATCTAGAAAGGATAATGGATTTAAAGAGCAATAACATTCCAAAAGGGATGATAGCATTGGAAAGGATATTTGATTCAGATCCACGAGCTTATCAGAGAATGCCTACAAAAAGTGAGGGAGGCAAGTATGAATCCGTTAATTTGGCTCACTCAGGGGTAGAAAGGAATGTTCTTATAGGGAAGACTTGTCCTTAGGAAATAAAGGATGAGATAATCAAAGTCTTGAAGCAGAATATTGAAGAAATTGCTTGGAGCTATGATGATTTGAAAACTTTTGATACATCTGTCATCACACATACACTTCCTCTTAAGCTAGAAGCCAAGCCATTTCGCCAAAAGCAATGCCCAGTCAATGCATTAATCGAGCCTCTGATCTAGAGAGAAGTACAGAAGCTTTTGGCTGCAAGAATAATTTTTCCAGTTAGGCACTCTACCTGGGTGGCTAATCTAGTTCCTGTGAGGAAGAAGAATGGGGAAATCAGGTTATGTGTGGATTTCAAAAATTTGAGCAAAGCCTTTGAGAAGGACAATTATCCATTACCTTCTCTTGATGAAGTATTGCAAAAAGTTAATGGATCTCAAATGATGTCTTTCTTCGATGGATATTCAGGATACAATCAAGTATTGGTAAGTCATGAGGATAGGATGAAGACTGCTTTCACTACAAAGTGGGGCACATTTGCCTACAGGAGGATGCCATTTGGTCTAATCAATGTTGGTGCTACTTTTCAAAGAGCGATGGATGTAGCTTTTAAAGACCTAATAGGAAAGTGTATAATCATCTATGTTGATGATCTGACCATCTTCTCTAAGAGTAGAGAAGATCATGCTGCTGATTTAGAGAAAGTATTAAAGAAATGTATTAGTTATGGTGTTTCTCTCAACCCAAAGAAATGTGTATTTGGAGTTTCTAAAGGGAAGCTCTTGGGTCACATTATATCAAAGGAGGGAATTTCCATAGATCCTGATTGAGTAGAAGCCATTTTGAAGTTGACAAGGCCAGGATGTAAGAAGGAGATGAGATCTTTCTCTGGAAGGATTAATTTTGTCAGGAAGTTTATAATAGGGTTTGCAGAAATTGTTAAACCACTTAATGAAATGATGAAGAAGGATGCGAAGATTGAATGGAGTGAGGAGGCTAAATCTAATTTCATGCAGATTAAACAAGCTATATCTGAGGCACCTATTTTAACAAGCCCGGATTATCTAAAACCATTTTATATTTATTCTTTTGCTTCTGAACATTCATGTGCAGCAGTTTTGACACAGAGAAGAGAAGAGAATGAGGAGAGGCCTATTGCTTTTATGAGCTCTCCATTTAAGAATGCAGAAGTAAGATATTCATCAATAGAAAAATAGGCTTTTGCATTGGTGCGAGCAGTGAAAAAGTTCAGACACTACATAATCTGAAGTCAAGTGATGGCTATAGTCCTAGATCCAGCTGTAAAGTCCCTCCTGATGCAAAGTGAACTAGGAGAAAGAAGAGGGAAATGGATGGCCATTTTACAAGAATTTGACTTGGAGATTCACCCAATGAAGCTTGTAAGAGGTCAAGGTTTGTCAAAGGCAATGGATGAAGTGGACAGAAGTATAACTTGCCAATAGTACACTATTCAATCATTCACAAAAGATCCCTAGTATACAGACTTAGTTTTTTTCCTCCTCAACAACAAGTGTCCAAAAGGGATGAATGCTACTCAAAGAAGAGCACTAAGGATGAAAAGCGCTCATTATATGCTTAAAGGAGGATCAATCTACAGGAAGAATTTCCAAGGAATCTACTTGCATTGTCTGGATCAACAAGAAGCTAAACATGCTATAAGTGAATTTCATGGTAGGCATGGAATAGGACATGGATCTGTTGATGCATTGGGTCATCAGATTTTAAGGTCAAGTTACTATTGGCCTTATGTGTTTAGGGATGCGCATCAACATTGCAGGACTTGTCATGTATGTCAAACTTCTGTATCAAGAGAAAGAAATCCTATGATGCCCCTACAGCCGATTTATGAGGTAAGGCCATTTTCCCAATGGGCACTTGATTTTGTGGGTGTGATTAATCCAAATTCATCTGCAGGGCATAAATTCATCTTGATTGTGATGGATTATTGAACGCGTTGGACGGAGGCCTTGCCTTGCAAGAATAGCACCACGGAGGTGGTCATTAAGTTCTTGATAGAGAACATCACAACCAGGTTTGGAGTTCCATTTGCTCTGGTATGTGATAACGGCCCTACTTTTTCTTCTGCTGAATTTATTTCATGGGCCTATGAGCATAAGATTGTGTTAAAATATTCTTCCAATTATTACCCTCAGGGGAATGGAGTGGCTGAGTCCACAAATAAGAATTTATTGGAAGTAATAAAAAAGTTGTTAGAAAGTAACCCTAGGGACTGGCATTCCCAACTGAGATTTGCCTTGTGGGCAGATCGAACCAGAATCAAAGCAGCCCTAGGGAATTCACCTTTTAAATTAGTTTATGGCCAAGATCCAATCTTCCCCATACATTTACAAATACCTGTTCTAAAATTTATGCAAGAGTTTTATAATAAGGATGATAGGATTGAGGTTAGACTGCTTAACTTATTGAACATGGAAGAACAAAGAGATGCTGCTTTGCAGCAATTCTCTAAACATCAAGCTGTTATCAAGTGCTGGTTTGACAAAAGAGCCAAAGTAAAAGCTTTTAGAATATCAGACCTTGTGCTATTATGGGATAAGGCTAGAGAAAGGAAGGGAGACCATCAGAAATTCGATTGAATTTGGTTAGGTCCCCACCAAATAGCTGAAATCTTAGGGGAGAATGCCTTTCATTTGAGTACCTTAACAGGAGAGCCTGTTCCATTACCAGTTAATGGTCAGTTTCTCAAAAACTATTTTGGTGCATAGAAAGTCTGGTGTTTTGCAAAGGAATGTACTATATTGTATCATATGTAATTAAGTTTTTGTTTTTAGTTTTTAGTTTTTAATTTTTGTTTTGCTTGTTTTGTTTTGTTTGTTTGTTTTGTTTTGTCTTGTTTCGTTGGGGATTCTTATTTTGCTCATCTCAAGTTAGGGGGTTGTTGTTCAAAGTATACTATTGGTACTAGGAGAGAAATTGGTTTAGGTATTCTCATTCTAATCATTGAAAAGGGTTTCATTCTAAAACTTATGTTTTATGATCATTCTAGTTTGGGTTGGAAAATTTATTAAGGATAGAAGATGTAAATGTGAATATCTCATGAATTGTGATCAAAGATCTGTCACCAAATTAGAAAAATATTTGCATGAGTAGTTACCTATTTTTTTTAGAATGACTCTATCTATGTTTCAAGTGAAAATCCAGATTCCAAGACTATCATGAAATCCATTGTAGTACTCAACCCACATTTTAGATTCATTGAATCTGAGTATTGAGAGATGCATAAAAGAGTTTCCATCCATAAAAAAAAAAGAAGAAGAAAGAGAAAGAAAGAAAGAAAAGCAAGCTCAATATCAAGTGGGTAACCAAGTATCTCTATCGGGGCTATAAAGACCTGTCTGGCAGTAGAGCAATGCTTTGAGAGGACTAGAGTTATCTCCGTTGGGGCTATGGACACCTGTCTGGCAGTGGAGCAATACCCAGGATTTTACTGCATGATAGTTAAAGGACTCAACTTATGTAGCTTGAAACTTAGGTATAGTTGTTCACAAGTAGAGAAAGTATCTACAAAGAATGATGCACAATATAAGCACACACTCAGATTCAGAAATAACTCATGAGCACATAACATCTGAGATTCAAACTCAAGATTATCCTACAAATATCTGATCTCATTCAAGGTAAGGTGTTTATAAGCCAAGTAGTTTTTGGGTGACTAAAATTTTCTTTGGGTATTTTGAAAATAGGTAAACCATTTTCTCAGCCGAGTCACCATTTGTTATGCCTTGCATAACCACCCCATCTTTTTCCTTGGTCAAAATGGGTCCCCCTTGTTTTCCTTTATCTTTCAATTTTTTTTTGTTTTTGTTTTTTGAGTCTGTCGAAGTCGGAATCGGAACTGGATCGGGTTCCAAAAGTTCTTTGAGGCTTGTTTTTGGTTCCATCCCGACAGTCTTTTCTTTTGTCTTTGTTTTTGTCTTTAGTGGAATCAGAGCTGGAATGGGTGTTAACTTAGTCCTTACTAAAAATTGCAAAATCGTAATCAACTCCATCCCCGCCTCCGCTATTTTGACTTTTGGTTTTAGTCTTGACTTTTTGTTTGTCTTTTTAAGTCGGTCTTTTTGGTTTACTTTTTGTTTTTACTTTTGTTTTGTTTTTAGTTGGCGGAACCGGAACCGGAATGGGAATTGAGTTTGGGAATCTTATGAATTTCACATTCCGTTTTCATTTTAGTTCCGCCCCTGCCATTTTTGTCGTTGACTTTTTGACTGAAGTTGCACTGCAGATAGTGTTCGTTCTCTTACAGTTTCGACTTCGCCTTTATCGTGTTTTAATGCATTAATGGTGATTGCTGGTGTAGGTAGAAATTCACATATTTACCTTTATTAAGGGTTAAAGCTGATCATTATTGTTATTATTACATGTCTAAGAGCGCGAAGAGCAATAGCAAAGTTTGTTTGAGCAAATTGATCGAGATAGAGAAGGGGTATTATGTGCGAATCGATTCAGAAAGTTAGCTTGGGTTTGTTTGCGTTTGAGGTAGGTCTTTTATCTTTGTTGTTCATTGTTTATTTGCGATTGTGTTCATTGTGTTTTGCTTTATATCTTCTCACGTGTTCAATCATTGTGTTTTAAAGCAATTCTATGATCATCGGTGTGATTGAATGAGCAGGTTCTTGTTTTGACTTGTTTGTTTTACTTTAAATCTTTGTTTTCTTGTTTTATCATGTCGTTTCTTTCTATTCCTAGGGCACCATCGCTTTCACATCTTAATCGTGATTGCGTCGTATCATTTTTGGTTTGCAGTAGATTAGATTAGATTAAGGGTTTTTAATGATGTTTGTTAAATTAGGAATCTACAGTGAGGTAGATTAGAGATTTTACAGTGAGTTAGGGTAGATTAGATTTATTGCTTGATTAGGGTTTCGTCATATGGTAAAATGGCAAGGTTTAAACCCGTGCCCTAGTTTTTATCGGGTTTGTTAGAGTAGGGTTTCGTTGGTCTCTGTAATTACTTTAATAAGATTTAAATGATAACCTAAAGTGCAATTATTCCCCATGGTCATATGAGTGTAGTGTTTTTAAAGCTCCTTTGCCATCTTATAGCAACCGAGGTTTTAATCATGAAGTTGTGATGAAAATGAATAAAGCATTTGATGACGTCATGATTAGCATAGGCAGAGGAGGGATTGGAATGGATTATGGACCTAAGAGTTTTGTTTTACAAGGTTATCGATTCCATTTTTTATTCCTTTTTCCATTCCGAATTTTAAAAGGTTTCCTTGAAGTATATGATAACTGGCAGAGGCGAGATCTAAACCGATCTTGAACTTAAGAATTTTGTTTGCAAAGGTTATTTATTCTGTTTTCATCCCGTGTCCGGCTCCACGTATAATGGGAAAGACTTTCTTCAAAGTAACAATGATCAAATCGGAGGCGGAGGCGGAATGGAAATAGAATATGGAAAAACTGAAAATTCGAAGAAAACCAAATCCGGTTTCTATTCCGATCCCGGTTCCGATAACTTCCCCGACTCTAACTCCGAGCCTATTTGTTATTAGGTGAAGTTTCCATATCGGTTTTTGTTTTGAGTCCGCCAGTTTTATAAAACAGATTGTTTTGAGCTTCTGTCTGGTTCCGACTCCGATGTATGTGTAATAGGTATGTTTTAAAAGCATGTTTTATGATGATATCTAAAGATCTAATTAGAGGTTTGCTTGCAGGAAAATTGAAAGATGTCAGGAACGTCAGGAGAGGCTCCTCGAAGGAATCAACTAGCTGGAACATCAAAGACAACATCAAAAATAAAGAAGGTGAAACCAGAACAGCTCCCTTATACGTTGAGGTATGATAATAGGAATCTGGTGGTGAAAGTGAGCAAGGTGGAATCAGACTGGTTAGATATCACAGATACTAATCTGGGCCAGTATAGCTTTGAAGAATTACATGAAGAGACCTTTGTAGAATGAGCAAACTTAATAGGGAGAACACAAAGGATTGTTGATTCTGGTCTTGCACATATCACTGTGTTTCCTTTATCAATCCAGTGTCTGGAGTTGATATTGACAGTAGCCAGTACCTACAATCCTGCTACAAGATTATGCATGGATTCACAAAATAATGTGATTATAGATCTTACTCCGCAAATGTTCCAAAGCATATTTAATGTTCCTGATCCCAAGAACTTGATGTAGCTAACTGAAGCAGCGGCATTGGAGAAATATAGAAAGCATAAAGACTCCAATAAGTCTCACTTAAACAAAAGATGGTTAAGCACAAAGAATAAATCTTTAAGTAAGCTGGCAGACTAGCCAAAGAGGGCAGATTTCAAGAAGGAGATATCTGATTTGATATTAATGCTGTCCAGAGTGTTTGGGAAGAGAGATGCCTTCCACTTCAAGGAATGGATGTTTCATTTTATTCAAGTAATCTTTTAGGGTGATTATCAGTTTGATTGGTCAATGATTGTTTCTGATGCCATACATGATCAACTCACAAGGGTTAGACAAACTAAATTTTCTTCATGACTTCTTATGTGGTTTATGTTGCAGCAAGATTGGGAATTTTTCCAAGATTAAACAGAGTAGGTATAATGGGAGTTTTGGATGGACAAAAGAAAGTATGGGAACACTACGATCAATTATCTCTTCAGGTTGCTGAGACTCATTTCAGAAGAGTCAATGATGCATTTTTATATGTGGTTATCAACCAGTTGAGTGGAGATGCAGGATACACGTTAAGTCAAGAAGCTATGGCTTTTATTGGTAAATGGGGAAGTTGGTACATCCAATACCCCAAATTTACATACTTCAGATTGTTTGGTTTTGAAGGTCATCCCCATTTGCTTCCAAGATGCTGCAGTAATAGAATAGTGCTTATGGAGTTTGTGTATCAAGCCATTGGAGTTAATGTTAGGTTTGGGATCAAGCACAAGACAGGATGCCATAAATTTCCTATGACACTGGGTGAATATAATTGTCAACATTTGAAGGGAGCAAAGGTGGTTTGTAATGAGTTGATACAATTGAAATTGGGATTGTATACAGCTCGTAAGTATTTTGATCCAAGGGAAAAAATGCATTCTTTATTATCTTCAGTGTTTACTAGACACTTTAATCTGTTAGAAGACTTTTGGTGTGATCGGCAGGATGAATATGACTTGAGGAAGAAGAATTATGAGAGATTATCAATCTCACTTATGGTAGAGTTGGGTGTTAAAGAAAATATTCCTGACACTTTGGTGGATGATGGAATTGTATTAGATCCCTCATATGAAGCTTTGAACATTGGTACCAAAAGCTTAGATCCAATAGACTGGAATGAGGAAGAAACAATTGATATTAAGAAAATTGGAAGAACAGTTTTGGATAGAAGTGTACAATGGTTGATGATGAAAGCTCGAGCTCCTCAAGGACCAGTCCTTAAGAAGGCTAAAGGATACAAGAGGATTAAAAGAAAGAAACCTTCCAAGGAGCCATTAGAATTCTTTCCTCCTGATGTTGAAGAAATAGAACTTGAGGTGGTCGATGAAGAAGAAGAGGCACCAGAGGGAGATGTTCCAATAGAATCTATTGTTTCTACGCCCGCATTGGGTGAGTCATCCACACAAGCCCCACTCACAAGAAAGAAAAGTAAAGAGGTTCAAGAAGGAGTACTTTATGCCCTGGCTGAAGCTGATAAAGGAAAAGAAGTGGAGGAAGAATTGGTAGAAATTGAGACAGACTCGGATGAAACTCTGTCAGAAATAGATTTACAAGAAAACATGCCTCTAGGGCATACTATTGAGTAGATTCTGACACAAGAAGAACAATGGAAACTATTTGAAGATGCTACAAAAGAGTTTGATGCAAGGGCTACAGCGGAGAAGCAAAAGGAAATGGATGCAAAGTTACAGGTTGATGCTCTACTTCAACAACAACAATTAAAGGCAAAACAAATTGAAACAAGGGTAGCAACTGATGAAGTAGAGGAGAAAATGAGGCAACGAGAGCATGAGCTCAAGGTCAAGGCAGAAAATGATAAATTGGAATTGATATAGAAAATCCATGATCTTGAGGAAGAGAAAGCAAGAAACTGAAGGGAAAAGGAAGCCCTGGTTTCTAGATTGAAGCTTGCAGAGGAAGCTCGACAGAAAGAACAAGAAGCTAAAGCTCTAAGAAAGGAAAGAGATGCTGAAGAGCTAATAAAGAAACAGCAAGCTGAAGAAGAAAGGGAAAAGGCAGAGAAGCTCATAGCCTTGGAAATGGAAAGGATAGAAAAGGAAGAATCAGAAAAGGTAAGGAAAGAAAAAGAGGTCGAAGAGCTAATTAGGAAGCAAAAGGAAGAAGATGCCGAAGCTGCAAAACTTAAAGATTTGGAGGCAAAACGGTTAGAAAGAGAGGCCTTAGAAAAAGAGAAATTAGAGAAGGATCAGATGGAAGAAGAGAGATTGAGAAAAGAAGAAGAAGACAAGAAAGTGCAAGAACAAAGAGATAGAGAAGAGGCTGAGAAGTTCATGCAAATACATGTGCTGCAGGAGCAACAAGAAAAAGCAAAGGGTGATTCTCAACCTGAGGTAAATGTTCAGCCATCCTCTACAATTGATGCTTCCTCTTCCATGATGATGACTACTCCCAGTGCTCCTACATGGTTGAAGTTAGACCTGCAGAAGAGAGCTAGAACACCTCCTCAACCTCTTAATTGGGAGGACATGATGAAGGGAATTGAACAGAAAAGGCCTAAAAAGAAGGCTAAAGTCTTACATTCTACTAGACTCACAGATAAAGGGGAGATAGTTGCTGAATGTTCCATGCCTATGACTGAAAAGGAGGTAGGGGATATGCAGCTAACAGACTATCAGTTGAGTACAGTTAATTTGGGAAGACCCACTAGAAATCAACAAATGAATCCGATTGATGTGGTGGATTCAACAACTAAATCAAGAATGATGAAGGACAAACAAAAGAAAGATGAGCTTAAGGCTCAATTGGATCAGTTACATTCATTCTTGAAGAGTGTCTCCTCTCCAAGGTCACAACAAGTTGCAGCCATTGAGACTCCTATTTTGTTAAGCAAAAAGGAGGGAGGTGATTTGGTGCAAGTTAGAGGTAAGGCGGAGATGGTAGATAAATGGATAGACAAATTGAACCACGAGGTAGGTGAGGTTTTAACAAAAGGATTAGAGGCCTACAAAGAAGCAGAGGGAGTAATAAAAGAGATGCATCAATACATTGAGGCATCAAAAAAACAAGAAGAAGAGTATAAGGAGTATAGTGAAAGGTTAGAAAAGACAAATACATTGCCTCTAACTACTCTTCTAGAGCAATCTATACTTGAAGATGATAACAAAGACTTTGCAGAGAAGACTTCTCGCATACTCAAGTTTAGAACTGACTTTTTGGGCAAACACAAGGATGAGATTCAGGAAGCAGTTAATAAGTTGACAGAGCAGTTGGAAGAGTTGGAAGCGGTCATGGCCATAATTATACATGTGAATGTAATGACAAAAGATGGCATGCCTTTGAGTCAGGTTAGAGAGAAATGGAATGAAAGATTCCAAGGACTCATGCAGGAGAAAGATGATGGAGGAGACTTGGTGATAGATCGGCTTGTAGAAGTGAAAGAAGAAATAAAAGTTGCAGGGAGAGAATTGATCAAGGTTAAAAGTATGAAAGAGTTTGCTGGAGTTGAGTTGGATCGGATCAAATTTGAAGATGACTGGATTGATGGGCCAGATATGGATATGCTACAACAAGTCTTCACCAGTTATGATGAGTTCATGGTGGATCTGGCTTCACATGCATAAAAATCTTGCATGCATGATGTTCTTCTTCCTTGCATGTTGCATGCATGCAACACTGACAGTCTTGAGGGCGCATGACTTCTTTTCTTCTATTTTTAGATCAAACTGAATATATAATGTAAGGACTCAAGATCAAAGTTGATCTGAGTTTCCAAGAAAGTTGATTGTTCCTAAAAAGGTGGAAAGCCTAAAATAGAAGTGAAGTTCAAACTTCTTTTGTATAGCTATAAATACCAGATGGGTATCACATTGTAAGGGTCAGCTAATTGAGAACTGGATTGGCTTGCCTAATGCTAAGAGATTTAATTTTGTATAGTTTTGCAAAGATAAATTGGACTTAAATCTTTTACAGTCAATAGAATTACAGGTTTACTCAAAAGATGGTGTCTGGAATTAAATTGTTTGTTTGATAAGGCTGATAAAGTTATGATCTATCTGTATGCAGTGATTGTGCTGAACATAAGAGTTTCTTGAATGATGGAAGTCATTTGAAGGAATCAGATTTAAGGATCATCTTATTAGATTGTCATTGAGTTGAAGTTATTAAAAAGTCTGTTGATCTATAATTTTGATGATGAATGAATGTGTGTTGTTTTGAAAATCCTTGAAATATTTGTGAAGAGTAATTGCAAAGTTAATTAAGCACCTAAAATGTATGCAGTGGTATAGATTATGCTACAGACTGTATCATCTTATGTTTTTTATGATCTGTTAGGAAACATTCATCATTGAAGGTATATGTCTAGATACTAGATAAATTCGGTTCATACTTATTGGTTTACCCCTTTGTTCTATCTTTTTCTTTTATTTAAAACCTATTGATTTACAGGAACTATTTCGATAAAAAAGTCGTAGCTTGAATCCTTTGTTACCAACACAGGCCCCTTGAATATTACAGTTGCATGAACCAATTGAGTGACATCAGAAAGTTGAGAACCAACTACTAGGACCTTGGGAGTTAGGCTACTACATGTTGTCTTTCTCTTTTAGGAGAAATAGAGTAGAAATATTATGTTTTAATCTTGTTTGCGTCATTTTAACCATCAACAGGTGGAGAGAGGGATAGAGGAGATCATGATAAGTAGAGAGGGAAGGAGAGAGATGTATTTCTCCTTTGAGATGTTTAGTATGTGTAGAACTTATAAAATTGTCTAATGTGGATTATGTTTGGTAGGCCATATTCTTGGTCACCATTATTGCATTGGTACGATTATTGTAATGAGAGATGGTTATTGAGAGTAACTAATATATTCGTTAATTTTAATGTATAGCAATAGTTTATGGTGCACGAGAAGCTTTTTTCAATTTAGCAGAGTGTTGGCAATGATATTGGCCATGATGCCATATATAAATCGGTATTAATTTCAATTAGAAATTTATGCAGTTATATAATGTGTTCTATCTTCTTTGTTTCAATATTTTAGCTCTAAGTTATTGTTAAGGTGTCTAGTGAGCCATGAATAATATTTGATTAGAAGATGGATCTAGTATTTTGCAATAGTTTTTGTGCCATAAGGAGTTCTTGGATTTTGTGTTTAGATAGCGGTGAGATTTTGATGACATCTTTGGTTCTATTGATAGAGGATGTGTAGCTATTATATCTTCTTGGTTTAGATATTGTGGTCATAATTTTCCTTTTGGGAGCTCATGATGTTGATTTCTTTGATTGTGTTGGGGACATGTAGGATCTTTAGTTAGGAGATGGTTTCCATGAAACCTGGAGATCTTAGTTTTATAGTTCAGTGGGAGCTTTGGTAGTGATGTGGATTCATCATTTTATGATGGATTTTTATCTACATTTGATATCCTATTAGGGGATGTTATTGTTGGAATATGGCTTGTAAGTGTTGTTATTGATGGAAACCTAAGTCATACATTCGATCCGAAGTCTAGTTTTGGTATCTACCGGTTGAACAGGGTAAAGAATAGGGCATCCGGTTATAAGTATAAAAGTTGATCTGAACATCTCACCAGACTGATACTTTGTGTTGTGGACCTGATACAATGTATTTTTTATGTTTGGAATACCTTGGTGAAGGATTTTTTTGATGCGCATTCACTGGTATGCGATCTAAGAGATCTGATGCACTAATTTATTGGTTATTTATGCTAGAAGACTGACTTGGCGAATATAGTAAGCATGGATGTATAAGGAGTAATTAATTAAATGTTTCCATGCTCTATTATGTTTATTTAGGTCCTCTCTTTGTCTTAACTGACTCTAGAGGATGCACATAAAGAATTAGTGGTGGATCTATCCAATAAATTGAAAGAAACTTAATACTTTATGAAGCCGACTGATGAATAAATAAATCCTTGTTAGCGGATATATATGTGAGGCTGGTTTTATCATTTTGGTGTTTAGATAAGAAGAGGATAGGTATCAAAACATGTAAATGTGTGTATAATGTGAAATTCAGCAGAATAATAGTGCAAACTTGTCTAGGTGTTGAGTGAAGAGCAGATAAGGGCAGAGTAGAGCAGAAAGAATAGCAGAGTCAGATAGAGGTCACAAAATCTAATCCATGAGCTTCACCAGAACTGTAACCTGGCATAAATAGATGCTATCATCTTAGTTCAACCTTCAAATGGTTTTAATTTGAACTTTTGTAAGACAGTGAGCCTTTCCTTTTGAGCAACTTGAGCTCTAGGCAGTGTGCCTAAATGCAAGTGCATTCTCTTTTGTAAACATTTATATTTCAATACTCAAAATGTGGATTAACCTCCATCGTGGTTTTTCCCCTAATAGGGTTTCCACGTGAAAATATTTGTGTTATGGTGTCATGAATGATTGCTTTGAATGTTTGCATCTTTGCTTTAATGTAATGTTGAAATGGTTTCAAGTTTCAGATTGATGAAGTTTAAAATTTACTAAACACTAATTCAGCCCCCCCCTCTGAGTGTTCCCTTGAGTCCAACAATTGGTATCAGAGCATAGTTCCTCTGAAGAAGTTTAGTAGCTTGAGGTGGATCTTGGAATGTAATGGACTTTGATGGTCTTCAATAACATCTTCTGGTGGCACTTGATGACCTTGATCCGTCTAAAGCAGAATTCAGGGAATTAAGAGTGAATCTTAAAGATGCAAAGAAACTCATTCAATCATTGAAGGATCAGATTGTTAAATCCAGGGAGAAGAGAAAGGATCTTTATGATCAGATACAATAGAAGGAGAACAAAAATATGGATGATGGTCACTTGAATCAAACCCTAAAGGAAATAACTAAAAAATGTGAAAAGCTTGCTAGAGACAATACAAACCTAAAACATGAGATGGAATCTATGATGATGAAGATGACTAAAGAGATCGAAGAGACGAAAAAAAATGAGGAAAATCTTGGTCAGGCTCTGAAAGAGAAATCTGATGATTGCAATAGAATAAATGGAGAATTCACTCAGTTGGAAAGTGAATTACAAAGATCTATAAACAATGAAGAAGAACTTGGTAGGAAAATTGCTACTCTCAGGAATGATCTTATCATTGCAAATGAATAAAAAGAAAATTTTAAGATCTGCTCGGTAAATCTTGATGAACTAACTCAAGGATAGAAGAGTGGAAATGATAAGAGAGGTCTTGGATATGAAAAGGGAGAAAGTTGCAAATCAGGACAAAGGAATTTTAGACGGATGAACAAAGGTGGAAGGTATCTGGTAAGACAACCTAATGCTCAAAATTTTAATGCATATTGTTTTTCTTGTAACAAATTCGGCCGTATGGTTACTTAGTGTAGAAGTAATATGAAGTCAAGAGTTTCATCATTCTTTGGTCAGTGTTTCAATTGCAAAAAGTTTGGTCATAAATCAATTGAATGCAAAAATGTGTCAAGTTACTCTATTGATAGAAGGAATGTTGAATGTTATACATGTGGGAAATTTGGGCATGTTGCTAATCAATGCAGATCAAGAAGAAACCATTGAAATGATTGGTCATGACAAGAAAGCACTGTGTGCTACAACTACAATAAGTATGGTCATATTACAAGATTCTATAGAAACAAAAATGTGGATAGAAGAAGTCCAGTATACAGAGGCAAAAATATAGAGAAAAATGATAAAGGGGAAGAAAAAGTGACTATGGATGAAATCAGAGATCAAATCAAGAAGACATGGGTAAGAAAGAATGATTGTGATGCTGGAAATGGTTTCGTACTAGAACCTACTTCTAGTAATTCTTCCAATAATTAATTTCAGGCCACTGGCCTAGGGAAAGGTTTTTTTTTTAAATCTTTCCTCCCCTGCCTATGGATGGTACCAGAACACAAAGAATAGTCAAGAAGGTGTATTTATGGTGTACATAGGTTTTGGAGAACTTTTTCCAAGAATTCAAACAATTCATAGGTTCATAGAAGATTTTTCTCTCACTATCTGTGAGAAAATAGAGTATTTAGAAATTTAGGGCAAACGCATTTTTTGCAAGTGTGCAAGCTATAAAAGTCAAGTTGAAAGCTTCATTTTTCACTTTTCATTGCAGAATAAAAGAAGGAGAGCACTTGGTAAAAAAAATTCAAAATAGTGAAATCGATTCATCGACAATTCTCAAAATCTATCAGGTATTTCAATTGTTCTCGAAATATTCATACAAGTTGGTGTGCAGTTGCAAATTGTGAATATGAAAAGAAAAATGGAACAAATCAAAGGGTCGATCACTCTAGATGAATATAACAGTACAAAGATTAGGCCTATGAGGAATTTGTTACTTCCTAATGAATTGAAGCAATTGAGCGAAGCCAAACATAGAAATTTGGATATTTGGAATGAGTTTCCGTACTTTGAGAATGCGAAATTTGTAAAATAGAAGATTACAAAATGATACTTTAACTTTGGACAAACCTTACGTTATCTCGAAGGAAACAATTGAGAATTTGACTGGATTATGCAAAATCAGAGATATTCCAAGGAAGAAATCCACCCAAAACAAAGAGGTTGAAACCCAAACCAGAATAATCGAAGATCAGAGGGCATTGATAATTGCAACAATCAAGAATACTGTTACAAAGTACATTGCACACGAAATAAAATACTTGAATATTCTACAGAAATCGAGAAGGAGCTACATCGGCTGACATAGTCTATATTTCTCACAAGATGATAATTGAAGGTCAAGACTTTGACCTATACAGATTGATAAAGGATCAGCTGATGGAGAATGTATATAACTGACAAAAGAAATAGGCTACCCCTTCAGGTTCAGTACTTTGATTACATGTCTAGTAAAGTATTTCTTGAATTGTTTGCCAAAAATCGATAATGTGGTGTGGAAAAAAAATGAACCAGTATGCAAACAAATATACTCATATTCTAGGAGTTTGGCTGATTAGGATTTAGAATTTGATAATTTCTTTAAGAATGTGCTTGGAAAGTGTGGTTCAATTAATATTTCCCTTTCGATCAGAACAATTGAAGTTGGTTCCTATTCTGGAGGCACGAATAAAGGACAAAAAAGAGGAAAAGAAATTGTTGAGTATAGCCCTCCGAAAAGAAAAGTTCCCAAAATTGAGGGAAAAGGAAAAGAAAAGGAAATTGTGGATATTCCAAACGAAGAATCTGATGAAGAAACTAAGGATCCATAGAAAAATGAATCAAAACCATACAAAGGTAGTGAGGAAGAAGATGATCTGACAAAAGAAAAGCTACAACATCTTATTCAAGGAGAAGGTGGAATGCAAAAAATAGCTAGGTTGTGGTCTGTTAGACCATCATATGATCAAGACATGATTCTAAGTGTGCTAAATGCTCATGTTGAGCAATGCAAGATTAGATTGGAAATCTTGTAGAACATTCTACCCAATGAAATGATTGAATGCAGCAAAGAAACATTAAATTCTAAAGCTCAAGAAAAGGAAGATGGTGAAGTTATCTCTCACCTGAAGGAGCAATTCAGACTATCCCTCTCCAAACTGAAGAAGAAAATGAATTCATGAGTTAAGGCAATGCATAAACTCAGCCACTGGCATCTACAACTATTGCATATGTTGGCCCCATGTTGTCAGCAATTACAAAGAGAAGTTGGATTAGATTGAAACAAAATTGAATGGCATCGAAAAAACCTTTGATATGTTACAGGATCAGGATGACATCATCATAAAAAGAATTCAGGAGCTACAGTTTGAACACACAAAAATTCAACTCTCTAAGAACACTCTTGTGGATACGTTTTGGAAGGTAAAGGATCTAACCGAATGCACATTGGAGCAGATGGTGCAAATACTAAGGAATGGTGAGAAACTAGAAGAAGCAATTACAATTCTAGAATCCTTGACTGAAATTGTCAGCAAAACATCCAAGGACAATAGTTTGATCATTATCATTGGAATCACCATAGATTCTTGGAAGAAATTCCTTCCGAAAATGAAAAAAAACCATAAGATAATCTTCTAAAGTAGCAGTTAATTGTTTTCAAATTTTTTAAGTTTTGATCAAAGGGGGAGAAATGTCGGCATATATGTTTTGAATTTTTCAAGCTTTAAGGATTTTGAACACATGTTTTGTCACTATTTTGTCACTATCACTTTTTGTATTTTTTGCATATGGCTTCCATGCTTTGTCATTGATGTGAAAGGGGGAGAGAATGCAGTGAAAAATGCCTTATAAATCTTAGAGGGAGAAAGTGCAGTAAAAGTTTGGTAGCATACCTATAATTTGATTTTGACAAAGTCATTGTTCACTAAGTGTTGTCATCAATACCAAAGGGGGATATTTTTGGAATATGGCTTGTAAGTGTTTTTATTGATGGAAACCTAAGTCATACATCTAGTCTGTAATCTTGTTTTGGTATCTACTAGCTGAACAGGGTGAAGAACAAGGCATCCAGATATAAGTATAAAAGTTGATCTGAACATCTCACTGGACTGATATTTTGTGTTGTTGACCTCATAAAAAGGATTTTTGATGCACATTCACTAGAATGTGATCTAGGAGATCCGGTGCACTAATCTATTGGTTATCTATGCTAGAAGGCCGATCTGGTGAATATAGTAATCATAGATGCATAAGGAGCAATTAATTAAATTTTTTCATGCGCTATTATGTTTATTAGGTCCTCTCTTTTCTTAACAAACTCTAAAGGATGCGCATAAAGAATTAGTGGTGGATCTAGTTGACAAGTTGAAAGAAACTTAATACTTTATGAAGTCGACTAACGAATGAATAAATCCTTGTTAGCTAATATATATGTGAGGTTGGTTTTATCATTTTGGTGTGTGGATAAGAAGAGGATATGTGTGGAAACATGTGAATGTGTGTATAATGTGAAATTAAACATAATAATAGTGTGAACTTGTCTAGGTGCTGAGCGAAGAGCAGATAAGGTCAAAGTAGAGCAGAAAGAAGAGCAATGTTAGATAGAGGTCACAAAATCTAATCTATGAGCTTCATAAAAACTGTAACTTGGCATAAATAGATGATATCATCTCAGTTCAACCTTCAAATGGTTTTAATCCGAACTTCTATAAGGCAGTGAGCCTTTCCTTTTGAGCAGTGAGCTCTAGGCAGTGTGCCTGAATGCAAGTGCATTCTCTTTATAAAAAATTATATTTGAGTACTCAAATTGTGGATTAACCTCCACCATGGTTTTTCCCCTAACAAGGTTTCCATACAAAAATCTATGTGTTATGGTGTCATGAATGATTGCCTTGAATGTTTGCATCTTTGCTTTAATGTAATGTTGAAATGGTTTCAAGTTTTAGATTGATGAGGTTTAAAATTTAATAAACACTGATTCACCCCCCCCTCTCAGTGTTCCCTTGATTCCAATAGTTATATCATGATTTCATAATATGTTCTTGATTCTATAGTTGGAATTTTGACAATGGCATTGTTTCTTCTCTTTGGTTTTGAGTATTAATCATTTTCTTGTAGATTCATGATCTTGCAAGTTTGCATTTGAAGTTGGCATATATTTATTGGTAGATTCTCATCAATACTAGAGAGACTTGTGTGAGGCTAAGAGATCTCTTATTTATGGGAACGTAGAGTCATTAAAAAGACTGAGGATCCTACACTTAGTTATGGATGTGAATATATTATGGACATGAAGAGAATATTTCCATTTATTGGTGTTGTGTGTATAGGACAATCTTATATCTCACTCTTTGTCTACTTGATAATTGAATGATCTGAGAGGCATTTCCCACCTGAATATCAGATGCATTCTTTATTTTTTATCTTTTCTTATCATATGAGTTATTCTTGAATGTAAAAATTTTGAAGACTTGTTAAGAAGAAGATGCATGGTCTATGGATTTTTTTCTCCTTGTTTTGGTCTTGAGCTATGGATCTAGTTCTAAGGACTTATTTGGAGAGGTACGGGAAATGGTTTGTAGCTTTGGGAATATTCCCTTTGTTTTGGGAATGATTAGTTGGTTTGATCTACCTTCAGTATGAGAGGTTTACATCTATTACTACCATTTTTTCATTTTATTTGGGTGTTAGATGTTAATATCCTTTCAATTTGGGAATGGTGAAGGAGATCTTACATTACACAACTTGGTACATGTTAGTGTGGAACAAGGATAAGGTTTTACTTGTGGGTTCTCTCTTTGGTCAAGGTATTCTTCCTGCATGTTTGGCTTCACATGGTTGAGTGTGAATAACTTGGGAGAGTTATGGAGACTAGTGGTGAGAGAGGTATTACAACATATTTGTTTGTAGGATTTATATATCTTCATATGTTTCCTTAACACTATGTAATAGAGGAGTTAGCCACATCCTCTATGTGAATTACTATAGGTAGACTTGGTATGCCTTGATCAATTTTCAAATTTGACATTACTTATGTGTGTGAGTTTCTAGATATATGTTTACTTATCCTCTTTGATACATTGGTTTTATAATTATTGATGTGATGATTGATGAGAAATAAATAGGTCAATACCAATTGTTGATAAATTCAATCTCTATCCAAATATGTCTTCAATTGATGAGATTCAAGGATTAGATTATAGCAACATGAAAAATCTAAAACTTATATGAAAATCTAAAATTTATGTTGCCTCTTTCTAAGCACCCACTTGGAGAACCCCAATAGTCACTCATTTATCCTTTCCCTTATATTTTCTTATCCCATTATGTGCATCCACATGTAGGGAAAATAATGCTAAATATTTATGTCTGCATGTCACCTTTATCAGTGCTAGTGGACCCATCATCCCTTATGAGTATATTAAAAACCATGGTGACAACTAATAGTACAGATTATTTTCACAATACACCCTAAGTGCTAGAGACACTTTCCAAGGATTTTGGAACCATGCCATAGGATTTACAAGGTGGATGGCACCTTAATCTTAACATCCTCCCACTTGACATCAACATTATAAATACACCCATAGAAATCACAAACAAGGGAAAAACATCCTTTAGCCACACATGTACCATCTGAATCTTTACCATTTTCTCAAGATCCAACAAGATACCATGCAAATGATGTAAATCATATCTCATAATTATTGGTGTTTTTAAAAAAAAATAATTAAAAAATTGTCGATTAAAAAAGAAAGGCATACCATGACCAACCTGCAAAGAGAATCTTTAGAGTATATGCTAGGGTATATTCCAATTTGTAGAAGAATATTCCATTGACTAATAGACCCTTCTATAGACTAACAATGAACAACATGTTGCAGTATGACATCGTATAAATCATACAATACAAATTTTGTATAGTAAAGAATTTTTATGATCACAGCCAAAAACCTCTAATGCCCTAGAGAAAAAAATAAGATTTTGATGAATTGACAATCGATCTTTAGGTTTTCAAGTCTTTCAAGCATAATGACAAGGTATTTTTTGGCCTAAAATGCCTCAAAAATTCAACTACCCCCTAGATCTGGCAATTGAAACCCTTAACTAAAAGTTTTTTAGATTAGATAAAACATAATGAAAATTGACAAAAGAAACGAAAACCTAACTTTCTTTGATGCCCTAGAGTCAAGCATGAGGTCTTTGAAACTCTAACATGAAACCCTCAGATCTGTGAAGGAATATGCAACACTAGATATTTTAAACCGTGTAGGAGTGTATGGTGACTCCCAACACACTCGAGAATAATTTCTAGACAAAATATCTTCCATAAGAAAGAGAGAATGGAAAGCATATATTTTTATTTTATGAATGCAATATTGATGTAAATAAACATGAGAGGCCTTTCTTATAAAGGTAAGGTGAGGAATGGGATTAGATAGTATTATGACATATATCTTAATCCTATGTTATGAGACAACTATTAAATGATCTATGTAACTAACATTAAATAAAAGTAAAAAACTTAGACAATATCTTATCTTAACAACTAATACTTCTAGAAGATTATCTAGAACCTAAGTAAACTTAACATGTGAATAAGTCCCCTTGCTAGGAATAGCTAGGTACAAGAAATTTATTCACACCAAAAAAATTGCATGGTTCCAACATCCTTGGAAAGTGTCTTTAGGAACTTAGGGTGTATTGGGAAAATATTTTATAATATTAATTCTCACCATTGTTTGTAATATATTCATAAGGGGTGATGGTTCACCTATCAGCGGTAAAGGTGACTTGTGGACATAAATATTTAATAATATTTTCTCCATGTGTGGATACTTAGAATGGGATATCAAAAGATAAGGAAAGAGAAAAATGAGTGACTGTTGGTATTCTCCAAGTGGGAATTTGGAATGAGGCAATAGGTATATCTCTTTGTATTCCATCATTTATTTCATTTAATGTAATGCTTATCTCCCAATTTTGGATGCCCAAGTTGGAGGGAAAGTATTGGAGCTAAAATTGGCATCTATTCACATTCCAAGGAAATAATACAAGGGTTGAGGCTTCTTGGAATGAAGAGTCATATTTAGGAACATATTTTGAGGCTTAAGATGTCTTCATAAGTCTATAAACTCAAACTTTTGGATGTAGAAAATATGAGCAACACTTGAATGCAGAGTTTGACTATAGGTAAAAGGATAGGTTGAGACATAAAGACGCTTTTCAAAGGTTCACATGTGTTTCCATATTGGAAGAAAAGAGAAGAATGGAAGTGAATGTATTGCACTCTCATTTATTTGATGATAATACATACTTGGCCTCTCTTTTTGGTGGAGTTTTTTTATCACAAGGGTTTCTCCACATAAATCTTATGTTATGTGATGCTCTTATTTTTTTGATTTGTGCCTCATTTCTAATACCTTATGGTGATTCTATTCTTTATATATTATTGTTATAAGTTTTCATAAGATGGTGCTAATAAGAAACATATGCTGGCTGATTTTTAACATCACAAAAAAGATGGATCTAATCAGAGTAATTCCATATTAAGGAAACATAATTTTTTGGTTTGCATATAAGTTTTAGTTTTTCATGTTTTTAGTCTAAGCCTTGTATCATATCCATTTAAGTCATATTTTGATAGAGATTGAATTTCTCAACAACTGGTATTGAACCTATTTATTTCTCATCAATAGTATGTCTATCTAGATATGAAGAGTTTGTACTAGAATGAGGAACCTTACATATATAGGAAAGGTAGATGAGGTATGAAGGTAGGACTGAACAACTAACTAACCCTCCAAGTGTGCAACACTTGTGAGCTCACTTGATAAGTGTGTGAGAAAGAGATAAGTATGTATGCAATAGGTGTCTCAAGTGATAATGACACATGTCTCAATACTATGAAGTGATACAAAATTTTAAAATTACCTAAGTGGAAACTTAAGCAATATGAATAGGACTTTCCTAGGTAGCATAAAAGCTATATAGTTTGATAAAGTCACTATTTACACCAACACCTCCACTTAAGTGCAACTTAGGGAGTAATGTATGCAAAATGATGAGTCTCAGCTTCTAGGACATGTTAGGTACTCATGCAAAAATTTCTCATAAAGTGGAGTAAAGGAGTAAAAACTAATGGGAAATAATACCCCTCTCTAAAAGAGAAACTCATATAAAATGAAATGCATAAGTGAAGAATATTAGTGATAGATGCAGGACTCATAATGACCCCCCAAGGAATACTTCTATCATAATGCACAATTAATTTTCCTCCCATATGAGAGAAGATAAAATGTCTATGTGACCCCCTCAAAAAATGTGAAGTAATAAACTCCATGTGATGAAATACTTCCTCCTAAAACTTATAATGGAAGAGTAACCATGCAACCTCCCCTCAAAATGATGCATGTAGTGCTAGTAGATGATCTGCATTGGATGCCAAAGATGATCCATGATCATTGAAAACAATTTCTCCCCTTGGGAAGAAACAACACCACAAATGTGGTCAATATGATTTATCATTTTAGATAGGAATATACAACAAGTAAGATCAATGTATCTAAAAGTTGCACTTGATCCAAAGACTAATATGATGACAATGATGCCTTTAAATGATTCTCAAATATCTACAAGGTAATGCTGATGTGTGATACATGTTGATAAGATGGATCAGGTACCATGTAAGATTTAGGAATAGGGACCATGGATATATGTTTATAATTAGACCGATAAGAATCTAATACTACTATAGATGATGATGACTTAGTCAAATAGTTCAAATCGTGAATATTTGCGTAATTTACAATGATAGAAGAAATGGTTCAATGCAACTTCATTGAAGCTGACATCATAGAGGAGATGAATGTCCTCAATATTCTCATCCAAATATGCAAGTTGGGATTCTATAAATAAATATGATGTCTGGTAGATATGCATCCCATTATGGTGGATCCAGAATGATGATATAAATTTCATGATGCAAAGAATCATTGGAACTCGTTGATGATTCAATATTAGATTTAAATGTAGCATTAGGTGTTTCAAGTTTATAATCCTCAAAAGGAGTTGGCTGAGATAATGCAAGGTATGAGGGTAAAAATCATCCCTATGTTGATTACGTACACAATATGTGCACTTCAATTTAGAAAATCTAGAAATGGTCTAATTAAGTAAAATATGACTATGAAATACATCTATATCCCCCCAAAATGATTGTTGATTTGAGCCCCCCAAAATTTGACACTTTAAAATTTAATGCTTTTGACAATGCAAATAAGTCCAATGAATTGAAAATAAAAAATAGTAATTTTTGAAGAAAAAATCACTCAATTTCAAGTTATTGATCAAAATTTACTACAATATTTCATGTTTCCATCAACAATACCCTAGACACTTTTGATCTAGTTCTTGAAAAATTTGCTAGCTATATGAAAAATCTAGCAGATACCTAGAAGTTTTTTTTTCATTGCAATCAAAACCCAAAAAAATCCTTTGCAACTTGTTGCAAATTTTGATAAGAAAAACTTTGATCTATAGGAAAAATGGTTGTTTTGTACTATTTTGAAATCATTTTTTATAAGATTTGATTACTATCTACAAACACTAATAGATACCCAGATGGTTTTTCATTCCTATGAACAAAACCTATAAAAAAATTTGTCCAATGTAAAAAAGAGGTGAATTTGATGTAAAAATAAAATTCCTTCAACAAAGAAAATGATTACCAAAGTATGGATTCACTAGTGTTTTGAAAGAATGAATTATTAAAAAACAAACAAATCAATACCCAAATTTTAAAATATCTCCACAACACTTTGATGATAGGGCTATACACAAGAGTCACCTTGATGCTATAAGGAATGTTCTCTCATGGATCTTATACCACTATTCCAAATTAAAGGGGTTGATCTCTAGCCTAGATCATTTTACTATACAATAGGTGGCCAATGTATTTATAGATAGTTGAGTACTATTTTCCCACCTACCAATTTTCCTATAGGAGTCTCATAGACAATAATAAATTCATATTTGATTGAATATGATCACCATATTAACCATATCGGGTTTGACATAGGCTTTCCAATAATTGGAAAATTGATTTTTACATAAAATAGAAGGTTTCATGATCTTGATATCCCCACATTTAGAAGATCTACCAATTTTCCTAGCCTTAAAAGGAGGATTTTAGTTATAGATATGCTCACTAATCTATAATAAACCTTCATAGAAAATGTATCAGAATCAAATCTTGCTATAATATCCACAAGAGCCTCATCCAACATATACTACATATTTATTCAAATACAATCTCCTATTTTGAAAATAAAGCATTCATAGAATATTTCTCATAAGAGCCATCAAGTTCTACTTCTTCCCCTCAAAATACTATTAGAATAAAAATGTCAGTTGATCCTTATCCTTCTAATGCTCAATGACTATCTTATTAAATTTAAGTTGTAATCCTCAATTAATTGATATGTTGGCAAGAAAATTCAGTCTCAAACTAGCCTTGACCCCAAACGGGAGAAGAAAAAAGAGGATAAAAAGAAAAAAAGACACCAAAATAAATAACATTCTTGAAAGTGCAACCATGATTAGAGAAATTTTGCTTAAGAAAACTATAGGGGAAGAGAGAGAATAAATAATCCACAAAAATATTGAAAGGGTAAGAGCCTATGCAAAAAAAAAAAAAATCTTCTAAATCAAGTAATAGAGTTAAAACCATGTAAATGGAAGGACATACAACTATAAGAAGGGAAATAAAATCACAAGAAAACAAACATTATTAGCAACCAGATAACTTATAGAAATAAAATGAGTACATCCAAAAGGAAGTCCATGCTCTATAATAATATAGTATTAATAATGAAAAAGAAATTGAAAAAAAGCGTAAAATTTTTCCTATTGAAAATTCTAGTAGCCCTGTGATGAGTAATTAGTTTCTTCCAAATCCCTTAATATGTGACTAGTCTTTTCTATGTAAAAGGATAGGTTCTTATAAAAACATATTAGATCTTATATGTTTATGTTTATATGTGTAGAGGCCTAAAATTGACCATTAACATTTGGATAATTTATCCCTAATTCATTCAATTTATTATCCTCTATATTAATTAAATATCATTCCTATTATTTAACTAATATTCATTATCCTGATATTCATTCAATTTAATCTCTTATTGCCAAAATCATAAGGTAAATAATTTAATTTAATTATTTATCCATGACCATCCTGCCTTACCCCTTCTCTCCCATAAATTAAATAAATAATTTCTATTTAATTTTCTGCCTCACATGTCCCATCTACCATCACTTTTCATCAACCTCCCTAATTTAATCCTAATCTACCCCCAAATCATTGGTACACACTTATTTGTTGATTAAGTGAGGTCAAGCTTCCCCATCAAATCATACACATGTGTCTTGTCCCCTCAAAGTAAACTCAAGGAATTTTTAATTTTTTTATTTCTCTCACATCATCCCCTTTAAAGTGCGATAATAAAATTTTCATTTATGGAAAGATCTCCTACCACACTCCAAGGAAGACATTCAAGATGTTGACTACTGGCCTCAAGACTTGAGAAAGGTTGATGAAAAATTCAAAGTTGAGTACATTGATTTCCAAAATAAATACTCCAAGTTGCACCAATATGAACTAAACTGTGACAAGAAACACATAGATCTAAAAATTTCAATTGCCAATTTTGATAACAGTGATTGTAAGAGGATCTTCCCACCCATTGGAGCCTTTCCAAGGATGGACTCTTACAATGTCAGCAAGAATTCTAATAGTGGCAATGAGCATATCAATAGAGACAAAGCTGAATAGTGTCACTTTGGTAGTAGATGTTACAACTGTCATTTTGATGAGTAGAGATAGAGCTGAATAGAGACTATGTATCTTTTTATTGATGCTTTGTTTCTAATTTTCTATAGTATTATACATTACTACCTCTATTTTTTATTTTGTGGGGCAGGGAGTTGATATCTAATATACTCTAGATGACGTAATTTGACTCTTTATTTATAATCTAAAATCAATTTTTAAAATGACTTAAGATAGGATAAAATTAGGCAAGGTTGAGTATGATTAGATTTTAGATGTCTACACACATAATAAGAAAATCAACAAATTAAAATATTAAAAATCATTGTTATTAAATATTGGATATATAAATGACTATCATTTAAGTTTAAGATTTTTTATTTACATGAAACTCCTTGATGTCCCTACTGTACACTATGCAATTAGAATAACATGAAATTATTTAGATATCTATTTAAGTAAGTTGTATTTCCTTCACATGACCTATATTGTTTTAATTTAATGATAATATTGTGTAAGCATATAAAATCATCTCTTTCACATTAATATACATTTTAATGAATAATTATTATATTACTTAATTAATTATAAATTATGCAAAGATGCCTATTTTGCTTCCAAGTTTAATCAACAAAAACTTATAATGTAGCAACTTTAAAGACACGTATCTGTCGCCTGAAATATTATATCAAAGGATTTATTGACTTTTACATTAGGGTTACAATTTTTCTAAGAGATTCCCCATTAGTACTTTCCAAACACTGCACCTTCATCTAGCAAAACCGTTATTCCCCCATCCACCACCATGTTGTGACCGCTTACATATTCTGAGTCCTCGCTCGCCAGATACAAAGCAGCCTTTGCAATATCCTCTGGTTTCAGATTGGTTTCCTTTAAGGGGGCTTCGACCTTAATCGCCGCCTCCACCTTGGCCTTTTCCTCTGCCGAAGGGCTCACTCCCATAAAATTCATTACCAGATCTGTGGGAATTGCAGCTGGAGAAATACAGTTCACTCGTATACCATATTTCCCCAGCTCGCCTGCACCGTTCTTAGTCACCCCAATTACGGCGTGTTTGGAGGCAGTGTAGAAGTAAGGAGTACATCCTCCTGCTATTCCTGCAATACTAGCAGTAGAGATAATGCTGCCCTTTCTGTTCGGGATCATCACGCGGGCTGCGTGCTTAATGCCATGAATTACTCCTTTTACATTGATATTCATCACTCGCTCGAAATCCTTCATATCATTCTCTGTCACGCTCACTTTTTGCTTGTCGACGACTCCCGCGTTATTATACAGAATGTCCAATTTTCCGTGCTTTTCCATGGCCAAATCCACGGTTGCGCTTACGTCTTGCTCCTTGCTCACATCACAGTGGATATATGTCACCCAGGGCGAAAGGGATTCCGCCACTTTCATACCAGCATCGTCTGCAATGTCTGCAATTATGACTTTGGCGCCATGTTTTGCGAATAGCCGAACAGTGGCCTCTCCAATGCCTGCCGATCCGCCTGTGACTATCGCAACCTTACCTTGCAGTCTGCATTTAACGAATACATGTTTTTTGTTAAAAATATACTTTGAAAGATATTAACTCATGAGAGTTCCCAGTCTCCGTTTTTTATGTGCCTTTGTAAGGAAAACATGCCATTCACTGACAGAGAGAGCTGTTTATCATTGTAAAATTAGCATATATTATGCTTAATAAACTATGAGGCTTTCAGAATACAACAATTTCATATCAGATAACATTAAAGAGTGAAGAATGTATAAGAGAAAATAAAACCTTTTCCAGAGAGCAGCTGCAACCTCTCCCTTGGACATGTTCTCAAGCTAGAAAATTCGCTTGAATGATAGCTTTCGAAGGGCCGGCTTTATAGCGGACCTGTGTGGAATTTGATTTTTTATTCAACAAATTTAATGTATTGCTCTAAGACGACTTATTACTATTCAATTATTTAATTCTAGTTAATTATATTATCTATTTTGGTTTATATGCAATTACCAACTGTACGCATGTTAATGCAACGTGCCAGCTGTACACATGTTAGACAGTGCAACGTGCCACATGTTGATAGTTAGTATATTTGTTTAAGCTTGTGCGTTGACGTGACTTAGTTTGTCCACTTGCCGATACCCATGCAGGAATTGAATTAGTGTACGCCCAGCACGTTCACTTTCTCCTCGGTTCTTTTATCTTGAGATGGTCAATGAAACCTCTTACAAGTTTATGGCCTTGAGTACAAATAAAAATAACTAGCTATTGCACTTTTGGTGTGCAAAGGGTGTGTAATGGGTTATACCGAATAATTATACGAGTGTATTAGAGTTTGTGTAGACATATTGATTGAAATAGAAAATTATGTATTTAACCTAACCTAAACAAAAAAACACATGAAATAAATAAAATTCAAATGAGTATTTGCCTTATTTGATTTTGTGTAGACATATTGGATAAACTAAAATGAAAATAGTATCAAGATTAACATGACAACTGTAATTTATCGTATTAAGATTATCCAATAAAATTAAGATTTTATATTTGAGTTTTTATATAAATAGGTTCCTCACACCCATATACAAATACAACTAATTAAGACTTATATAAATAATTAATAAATTGTAAATATTTGTTGTAGTGAGTATAATAAGTGAATATTATTAAAGGTGGATATAAAAAATAATAAAAGTAAAAATTTAAAAATATAAATATAAACTATCAAATAATTATTAAATAATTAAAATAAATTTTTACTAAATAAATTAACTTTAAAAAAAATTATTGGTAAATAAAATAAAATAACTCTTAATTAAATAAATTAATTATAGAATAATTCATGAGTAAACAAAATAAAATAACTTTTAAATAAAAAAACTTGACATTCACAAAAGTAAAATATAGTAAAATATTACCATTCTATTTGCTCATACTCATGCACTACATAATTATAAATTATGCAGCTTGATATCTGACATATTTTAAATGGTTGAGGCGATGATCCCACCAATTGTGATCTAATAGGATATGTTGTCTCTACCTCTCCGAGAGATGGAGACTAAGAAACTCCTTATTTCCACATTTTATATATATGACGGTCCTATAGAGATGTCACTTTACATTTATCTACACAAACACCCCAATCACCATCTGAATATGAAGAAATCCCAACCATCATAGATAAATAGTTACTCTTTAGTAGGCACCCCAACTAAAACAAGGAAGGAACCTCAAAACTGGCAGACCACAAACTTTCTCTTTAAACCTATAACCTCAAAATTTGACATTGGAAAAACCAAATTCCTTGATGGATGTCCATGCCATATTCCAAAGCTCCCATTTTGGCACATGCAGGGAGGAAATTGGCGAAGGTTGTGGAATTTGGCTTATCAAAAACTAATACATCCAAGGGCTCATCCACAATGGTGTAGTTAAATACTAGTTTGGTCCAATTAACAAATCTCATTGGATCAAAAAGATTTCAATAATCAATGGGTGGCATACATTAATTTTACAAGCTATCATTTCAAAAAATAAATAAAGATCTTAATTTGGATCCAACTTCATAAATAAATGCATGCCAAGCAAGATAACATGTCAAAAAAAAATTACCAATGTATTAAACTACAAGAGAATTTCATAATTAAAATAAAATAACAAGATGAATACATTCCCTTTAATTTTCTATAGTAATGTGATGAAAAAATAGAACTCTAAATCCCTCTAGTTTCTACAATTCGAAAAATATACAAACCTCCATAAAACCCAAGGAGAAATACAAATCTCACAATAAATGCCTCAATAAGAGGGTAATAACAATCCATTTCCAATGGGCGAATCCCCACAAACATCTATTGAAAACACACAAAGCAATTTTCATCCCAAAAATCCATGAACTCTTATATTTTCTAGTCCATATTCTAGATTTTTTCTCCTCTTAAAATTAGGCTAGATGAAAAGACATAAATATCTCCTTTTTCCAAAATTTGAAAACTTAATGAAACCTAGTTTTAGGCAACATCACCAAAAAATAAAAGAATTTAAAACCAAAATCCCATAAATCAATTTGAAATAATATGGCTTTCAAAGAATTAACATCATCTCCTAAATTAAATAACCCAAATTAAAATAATAAAGAGGTTAAAATAATTAAAATCACTAAAATATACAATTAAATAAATCATTTCACAAAAGAATAAATTTATGTATTTTTATTAAAAACATAAATGTTTATACTATCTTCAAATCTTGAGTATTAAGTTTTTACTATTGGTAGGGTGATCTATGTGAGAAATATGTAAACCTTTACTTTTTACTTAAAATATTAAAAATGTGAAATACATTATTATGCTTTTATCTTAAAAAAAAATACACTAACATAAAATTTATTTAACTAAACAACTAATAGTAATTGAAAAAAAAAGATAGTATTCAACTTTGAAAATTTAATAATAAAAAAATCTTTTTAAAAATAATGATAAAATAAAATATTTAAATTTTTTATAACATAATATTAAAAACAAAATATTTATAAAGAAGCATCTAAACCCTATAATTTAAATTATACATAGTAATGTTAAATGAGAAAAAATTTCTTAAGAAATATTATCAAATATGTGCGTACCTCCATTGAATATTGTCATGTAACTAGGTAATGTTGTAAATATTGTTTTTACTAATTCTAGTCCATTTCATTAGAGGTTAGGAATTGTAAATCAATTTTAAATAGACAAGTTGTGAAAATACTATTCTTTCAGCGGTTAAGAAATTTAAGTCTTTGCATGTATATCTAGATACCACCAGCATATTCTAATATTCCCTTGGTTTTGTCGTTAAGGACATTTCAACATCTAAGATACTCCTCGAGAGCTTTGGATTTTTAAATTTTTTTATTAGTTTTTGGGGCCCCCTCCTACATGCCATTGAAAATTGACCATTTCTTTAATGAGTATTAAATTATACGACATCTATTTCAGGTATTGTGTCAAACAGTTCACGTGCCTTGTTAATGCTTCAATTTTTTGCATGCATGTCTACCAAGGCAATTGCTTCCTCTATCCTTTATGCTTCAATGGATGTACATACTGTTCCAAAGGTCCCATTTTCACATTAGACAGGGAGGATGCTAGCAAAGGTTGTAGAATTTGGCTTTAAACCTGACAATTGCATTTGCTTGGAAATTTGTAAAGCCTTTTCAATAAATCCATTTTGTGCATATCTGAGACCCCATCTCTTTGAGGCACCTTGTCAAACACTTCACATGCCTTGTCTATGCTTCCACTTTTGTGTATTACATGAGGTGAATTGGCAGGAGATTTATAAAATGATTTTGTTTGTGAAAAGGAGGTCTTAATGGAGAAGTGATAGCTTTTAATCAACTATTCATCTATTTATATGTATTGAAACACGAGTGAAATAAAACCTCTAAATCAGAAAGATAATTAGGCTCCATTACCAATAGGTTCATGTTATGTTTGAAATAAGGAGAGAGTGAGAGAGGGGGATAGATAGGGATAGAAAGAGGAATAGATAGAGGAGGGAAGAGAGAGAGAGATGGGTAAGGAGATAGATATAGAGAGGAAGATAGAGATGGAGATGGAGGTAGAGAAGGAGAGGGAGAGATAGAGAGAGTTAGAGAGGAGAGAGGGCTGGATAGAGATGGAAGAGATAAATATATAGGGAGAGAAAGAGAGAGGGAGAGATAGAAAATAATGATAGAGACATGAAGTGATATATAGAGAGGTAGATAGATGGAATGATATCGGGGTAGAGAGAAATGGAGAGATAACGAGTTAGAGATACAGGGATAGATGGAAGAAGAAATATGGAGGGAAAGAGTCGAGAGAAGAAAAGAGATAGATATAGAGGTCTAGAAAGAGGGAGAGGGACAAAGAGATGGAGAGAGGGAGACATATCTAGAGATAGGGGAGAGAGGAAGATAGAGGTAGAGATGAAGATAGAGCGAGAGAGGTAGATAGAGGTAGAGATGAAGATAGAGCAAGAGAGGAAGAATAAAAATAGATAGAGAGGTAGATAGAGGTAGAGGGAGAGATAAAAATAGAGAGATATAGGTAGATAGAGAGGGAGAGATAGAGAGACATAGAGGAGGAGGGAGAGCGATATATATGGTGAGATAAAGTGATAGAGATAAAAAAAGATATAGAGGGGGGCGATGGAGAGAGAGATACACAAATATAGATGGAGAGAGGGAGAGATAGAGAGATATGTGAAGAGAAAGAAAGAGATGGAAATATATGGGAAGAGAAAGGGAGAGAGTTAGAGATAGAGATATATGGGTAGAGGTAGAGATAGAGAAGAGGGATCAAATAGGGAGATCAAGGTAGAGAAAGAGATAGAGAGGTGAGAGAGGGAGATATATAGATAGAGGAAGATATAAATAGTGCATGCTTTCCTCTATGGTGTCTATAGATGCTCCCATTCCTGTTGTTTTTGAACAAAATATCGACATAAACAAAATTTAACTTGATTCAATTTCGATATTCATGTCCTTTTGTTGCTAAGTATGACCAATTATATTGAAGAAAATTTCATTAATCCAAAATGAACACGGGGGCTAGTGATCTCCATCAAATTGATACAAAATTGGTTCGTATTTATATAAACTGGTCCAAGGAAACATAATGCAAGTGCCTTTGTGCACCTTCAAATAAGAGATACAAAACTGGAATGAGACAAGAATATAGAGTAACAGAAAATTGTAGACTTGAATCCTCTTATAATGTAAATCCACAGCAACATACCAAACCTCTTTTAGAGCAAAACATGGTGGGTTTAAACGTACAAAAAGTACAAGCTTTTCGCTTAGAATAGGCCACTTTGGAATAGGAACTGAATATGTAAGTTAAAATGTAAATCCATGCAAAAAAAACTATTGTTAACTTAGAACAGGGCACCGTTGGAATCAAACTGGAATCATCATACCTCTAGAGTTGAATCCACACCATTGGTGGACATAGAACACACCACTATGGAATTTGAACATGAAATATATTATGTATAAATATAAATTCACAACCAAAGCAAATTAGAGTCTTTAGTTTGAAGCTTGTCTGGCATAGGACAACATGCAAAGACCCCAAATCATACTTGCTGGAAATATCAGTTTTTGTTAGAGCCACTAAAATTGGAGGCACTAGTGGTAAATAGTTCACTTTATACTTCTCAACAGCCCCAAGCATATTACTTAGCTCAAACTTAGACAAAACAACCGTAGTAGATCTTGAGGCAAGTAACCCACAAGCAAAGGCATAAAGGCCGTATATATGAAACATGGGCACAGTGCACAGAAAAGTAGCTTTTTTGAAATGTGTCAGCGCAATACACACCATGGATATGAGATTCCTGTGGCTAGAAATCGTACCTTTATTGAGGCCTATAGTGTCAGAAGAGTAATGCAATGTGGTAGTGTCATCTTCATGGACTTTTACTTTGGGCATTTGGGTGGTGTCTGAAGCCATAAGCTCTGTTAAAGACCTTATGGCCACATTCTTGGAGTTTGTCGCTTGATGAACATCTGAAGGAAATAAATAATCTTGTGTTGATATCAGAACTAATGGCAGGTTGGTGTGGGCTAATTTGCTCCTTAGTTCTAGTGTCACAAAAGCTAGCATGGCTTCCGAGTTATCCGCCTACTTTGCAATTTCTTTTGTTGTGTTTAGTCGATTGGTTGTGGTAACAATTGCGCAAATTGACATGATAGCAATGGAGATGATGGGAAATTGGTAGTATGTATGCAAAAATAGCCCAAAGATTTTACCTAATTGACATTCCACACCTGTTCGGCGTACCCATTCCACGCTAGTATTTTTTATAAATCTAGTACCCATGGTCAAGCCTGTAAATTGTTGGTGAACCCACCAATGAAATCGGGGCCTTACTTGTGCAACAGAGTTCACCATATGATCCTATTTGAATCGATCGACTCAGCAAGTAGACAGTGATGGAGATAGACTCAGATGCAACCTTTACCAGACTCTATGGGTAGTCTTACTCTTGTAGAGTGATTGGTATTAAGAAATTTACATGTGCAACGTTCAACAATATCATTGAAGCAACTTAAATCTTCAACTCTGCATATAGATGAATGTCCAATCAGTGTACAGTGGAATGCATTTATTGCAGCCTGCAAAAGACAGCGTACAACTATGTTTGGCAACAAAAAAGTAGCAAAGGGAAATCCACGTAACGAAGGAAAATAGGTTGTATTCGGGGCTTTAAGATCCAACGAGTAGAAAAATTTCCATCGTCTCCAGGCCAATGTAAACCGTCGATGACCAAAGTTAGCCCCCTCTGATGGATGTCCATACCCTGTTCCAAAGCCCCCATTTTGCAATATGCATGCTTAGAGTGTCAAAGGCTGAAACTCCTTTATATTTTTTCTCTGGCTGTCATAGTTATTTTATAACCTGGGTGTAATTCAATTCCTTCCTTGTGTAGGTGGGTCCCACTGTGTATAGCACTGCTAACGTGGACAACAGCGAAAAGCCACAAATGAGGGTTTTGTACACCGCGGTCAAGAGCAAAAGCTCTGCAATTTGTAGGCATAAGCTATGCCGAATGTTTTCTGTGGCATGGATGAAGGCATCTATGCAATTTACCTTTGAGCTCTTACCATGTTAAAATGAATACTCTATAGTATTTTTGAAGTTGTGCCTCCAAACTCTCTTCATGCATTGACTTGACTTCTTTAATATGGGTTAGGGGTTACGTTGCCTTTTTAGAATAGGCTCTAGTGAAATAAAAATGGAAATTATTAAAGTTTATGAATAAGTGGGTGTATCTAAATAGTAAGGCATCCTTAAAATAATTATATTTTTATTGTAGATAGGAGCTTCAATAAACAAAAGCACCCTCTGTAAATGTTGATGCATAAAAGCATTAGGAACAACTAAAATATCTTATAATAAAATAATTTATACACATAAGTATAGGCATCATTTTAAAATCAGCCAATTGAATATAATGTAATATTAAATATAAATAGTCTATATAGTATATATTTTATAGAAAGTAGTAATTAAATATAAATATAATATATAATTAATATGTGAAATGTGAAATGTTTTTTAATTTATTTTATGTAAAAAATATATTATCAATTATAAAATATTATATAAAAAATATATTATATATTAAATAGATAATATTTATAATTAATAATTTCAAATACATAAAAATAACTAAAATTTAAATATTAATAATTTAAAAATTTGTGCGATTGAATGCACAGCAAATGAGCAGAGTTTGCTGGTAAAATATTTTTAAACCCCATTTTCATTTGAATGCCTATGCTGCTCCCGTTTTCATTTAAACGCCCCGGCTCCTTGCAAGGTGGAAATCTTACGGAAAAATGGAAATTAGAAAACGGTAAAACAAAAATAAGAAACGAAAAATGAAAATATAAAAGTCAGAAATGATGGACGGACGGTTTTCTTTGAATCGTCTCCTAGATGCCTTGATAGCTAGTCGATAGCCTATATGTTCCTCTCTTGCTCTATCTTCATCTCTACCTCTATGTTCCTCTCTTCCCCTTTATCTCTAGACATGTCTCCTATATTTATATCCCCCCCTCTCTCCCTCTCTCTCTCTCTCTTTATCTCTCCCTCTCTCTCTCGCTCTCCCTCCCCCTCTATTTCTCCCTCTTTCTATCCCTATCTCTCCCTCTCTCTCTCCCTCTCTCCTTATTGCAAACATAACATGATTCTTTTGGTAATGGAGATAGATTATCTTCTTGATTTAGAGGTTTTATTTCAATCATGTTTGGATCCCTATAAGTGGATGCATAGTTTATTTGAACTTATCACTTCTCCAATGAGACCTTTATTGCATGAAAAACATCATTTACTAATTGGTCTACCAATTGACCTCATGTACTCCATAAAGGTATGTAAAAAATAGATGAAAATTTATATGGGATCTGCAGGCAGCAACAAAATAGATCCACGCATCCATGCCGGATTTAACTGGCATGTTGATGATAAAGTTAAGGGTGTCCTCAAGATAGCTAGCATGAGAAAATAGGTCAAAAACACATAATGATCAATTGTAGGTGTAATACAATAAAGGTTACCCATGTAATTGAAGTATGTACAACTCACATTCACTAAACCTGCATAGCTATATGCACATATAACACAAGCAAAACTTATAGTGTCAAGACAGGTTCCAAAGTGCTTCATTAATTCAAATATTTTTAGAGCATCCTTGTAAAATCCATCCCACAAACATTGCATCCCTAATCCTACATTTCTTTGAGGCATTTTTGTCAAACAAATTACATGCCTTGTTTATGCTTCCACATTTTCCATTTTCCATATATGTCTACTCGAGCATTCCCAATGATAATATTTGACCAAATCCCTCCTTCCATTAAGCTTTATACGTATGACAAATTCCTTGTCCTTTATCCTTTGATTGATTGAATACCTTATTCCAAAGCTCCCATTTCGGAGGGAGGACATGCTGAAAAAGGTTGTGGCATATTACACTTGCCAATTGCATTAGCTTGAAAGTTTCTTAAGCCTTTTCAACAAATCCATTTTGCGTATATATTGCAATCATGGCATTCCATGAGACCACATTTGTTTGGGGTATTTTGTCAAATAGTTCACATGCCTTGTCTATGCTTCCACATTTTGTATACATGTCTACCAGGGTAGTTGCAGCTACAACATCTGATAAAATTATTTTCCTTTATCCTCTGGTGGATGTCCATACCCCATTCCAAAGCTCCCAATTTGGCATAGTCAAGGAGGATGATGGAAAAGATTACAGATTCTGGGTTCACACCTACCCATGACATTCAACTGAAATTTTCTAGATCCTTTTTAATGAATGCATTTTGTGCATACCCTATAATTTTAGCATTCAATGAGACCACATTTATTTGAGGTATCCTATCAAATAGTTCACATCTCTTGTCTATGCTTCCAAATTTTGCAAAGATGTCTACCGGAGCATTCCCAACACGGCCTGCATACTAAGCATCGATTTATTGTTTGTAGTTTGCAAAAAAAAATTTTAGGAAGCAGATTTGGTCATTGAAGATCCTCATGACTTCATCAATAAACCAACACTTGTAGCCTTCCAATTTTCCATGCTAGCTCCAGACCTCCACACTCCCATTTTATAGACATTTTATGACTGTGGAGTTTTTGTTTTTTGGCTAGCAATCAGCCAATTAAGGTGTGGTATTTGAAGATTTTTTATGAGAATCTTGTTGAGTGGAGAGGCCAATGCCAATATCTTATGGTGTAATCCATCAAGATAAGATGCCATTCTCTACATCATCAACTAGTGCATGTGATATTTTCTTTGTCGTAATTTGGTGTTTGCAGAGCGTTTAGCAGAGAGGCAAGACATAAAATATATTTATTTTGTACCTTCCAAGCTCCACACGGTTCAATAGAATCAGTCAAAATCCTTTTCTAAAGGAGTCAATCTCTCCTTCTCCTCCATGCAGCTAGCACAATACTTTTGTGGTGAGCAGGGATTACACCTTATCAAGCCTCTACATGTCTCCTACTCCCCACTTGGCATACATTAGAATGAAAGATTGCGAATAGAGTGAGCAGAAAGACTTAAACTGTAAGCAAAGGAGCACTGGGATCTTTAGTCGTATGTCATTAAAACATGCAGGAAAAAGCAGTGTGATACCAATGAAAAGCCAAAAGAAAACTAACGCCAAAATAAACCAAAAAAATGGACGGATGAAATGATTTTTATCGTCTGCCGAGGAGTTTCAGCTGTTGATAGTCAAAATTAGGTCTACTCTTCTCAACAATTTCATCACGCATTAATGCCCGCCAGACAAAAGGGAAAAAATATCAAACATATCAACTGGACGAGTGCGATCACTTTAAGTGTCTCCTGAGGACTCTAAACAAGGTCACACCATCGATTTAAAAACTTAGCTTGGCCTCTTTCATATTGGATACACCTTCGGCATAAAAAATAAAGCCGACTTTCTTGACATGTCGATTTGAATGCAATTTCAATTTTCTTTGAAAATTTGTTTGAACATTTTATTTTATTTATTAAAGTAATTAAGCAAAAGATTCATTAGTCGTTTTTCTTAATTTTTCATATCTTAAGTTTCTAAATAGTACATAAAATTTTCAATAATTTTTTTGGTTTCTTCCTATGTGATTTGAGAGATTAAAGCGATTGTTTCAGCTTCTAGATAGTTACGACGATTATAGGATGAGTTGTTATATACACAAAGGTCCAAAAAGTGGTCATTTGGAGATGTCAACCAATACCCACGCATAGACACCCCAAAAACTGTGCACTACGACCACCAAAAATGTTGCACAACTCATCCAATTAATATCATTTTTAATTGTGCACATATATATTTAATATAAACTGTAAAAAGATATTGTCACCTAATTGAATTAAATTAAGACATTAAAGGTTCATGGTGTCTTTTTTTTTGGTTCCAAATGCCACATTAAGGATTTTTGTTAGCATTGATTGCACTCTATTTAAATACACTTTAAAAAAATTCATGTACAAACACATAATACCTTTTACACCCATTTCAAGACCTAGCTTTTCACCATATTCATTTTTCAACATGCTTCCTTCATTGCCACCACATTGTTCATTATTCTAGAAACTTGTTGAATCCTCTCCACTCAACTATACGTGTTCACATGGACGTTCTAGGTAACAACTTCCATCATTTATCCTTTCAATTTCCACCGAAGGTAATAGTTTGATTTGTGACTCATGGGACATCTATTTTTAAAAACATGCAACCATGTGATTTTCTTCATTTCATCATTGATCCAAATGACTTATTTTCTCTTTCAATCATCATTGTATAGATAAATTCTCAAATTCATTTTGTTTGAATATAAGATAAAAACGTAACCCCTTATATATATAGCTTCATGAAATTGTATATATTGAAGGTTTCATTTTTTAAACCACTTAAATATTCAGGGTTCCATATTCATGAAACCTTATATGTTATTTCACAACAAGACATTAGTCTTATTTAATTTCTTTGAATAAATGATAATATGACAAGAAAATTGTCTATTGTTGTGGTCATAGTTTAGTTATGAACTATGGCATGAAGATGTATCATACCTATATTTGTGTGGTTACACTTACCAACAAAAAATAACACCATAATTTATCATTCATTCATATATATATTGAGGGTTTAATTTTTGACTTGTATACATTCAAAGTTTAGTTTTTAGGGTTTCATTTTTAACTAGCCTTATATATCTAGGGTTCTCTTGTTATATGGGCTTCATTATATATAAATATATGAATCCAAGAGGGTATGCTAGGATGCAAGTAAGTTGGAAAAAGTGTATCAAATAAAGGAGTTCTAAAATTTCAAAGTAAGAATCATACATCTCTATCTATACTTAATTTTAGTGGCAAGTAGACATACCATATATACAAGCACATTAGGAACTATTGATATGCATGAATTTTTAGAAGATAATGATGTTCTTATTGATGAGAAAGTTCAAATTAAATTTCTAAAAATTAGAATATCATAGTTATATCGAAAACAAAATTAAATTATGCATGTTAAGAACAATTTAACCATCTAATATTAATCTTGAAGTAAAAGGATTAGGTATAAGACATGTGTAATTATCATTTATTATTTCAAAGGATGTCTAAATATGGCAAGATAAAATTTATTTCCATGTGCATATTTTGTATGTTGATATCGTTGTCCATCATCAGTTCATTTATGATATTGGTGCTCAATATTTTTTCTACCCTTATTGAGACTCATTTTCAAAAATAGGATCAAGATGTAGTTTCCCAATTTAGGGGAAAACTAGAAAGAGGAGATGGAAAATTGGAAAAAAAATTATTCAGACAAATTTTATTTGTTGATTAGAAGATAAACATATGTGTTTAGCCTTTTGTCTCCCACTCTAAACTAAAGGGGTTGATCTCTAGCCTAGATCAATTTAGTATATTATAATAGGTTTCCAATTTATTTATAGATTATTCAATACTATTTTCCCACCTACCAATATTCTTGTAGGAGTCTCATAACTAATAAGAAATTCATCCTTGAGCAAGATTACGGTCACCATATTAACCATATTGGGTTGGATAGAGGCTTTCCAATAATTGAAAAATTGATTTCCAAAAAAAATTGTTGGTTTCAAGATCTTGATGTCCCCAAATTTAAAGGATTTATTAATTTTCCTACAATCAAGTGAAGGAGGATTTCAGTAGTAGATATGTTCACTAATCTATAATAAACCTTAATAGAAAATATCTCAGAACTAGAGCTTGATATAATATCTACAAGAGCCACATACAACAAATACTCCATATTTATTCAAATATAATCTCCTATTTTGATAATAAAGCATTCATAAAATATTTCTCATAAGAGTCATCAAGTTCTACTTTTTCCCCTCAAAATACTATTAAAAGAAAAATGTCAGTTGATCATTATCCCTCTAATGCTTCAATGACTATCTTATCAAATTTAAGTTGTAATCCCCAATTAATGGATATGTTGGCAAGGGAATTCAATCTCAAACTAGCCTTGACCCCAAAAGAGGGAGAAGAAAAAGAGGATAAAAAGAAAAAAGACACCAAAATTAGTAAAATTCTTGAAAATGCAACCATGATTAGAGAATCTTTGCCTATGAAAATTCCAGAGGAAGAGAGAAGAAATAATCCACACAAATATATTGAAAGGGTAAGAACATATGCAAAAAATTTAAATTCTTCTAAATCAAGTAATAGAGTTAAAATCATGTAAAAGGAAGAACATACAACTATAAGAAGGGAAAGAAAGTCACAAGAAAAGAAACATCATCAACAACTAGATAAGTTATAGAAAGAAAATAAGTACATCTAAAAGGAAGTCCAAGCTCTAGAATAATTTAGTATTAATAATGGGAAAAAAATGGAGAAAATCTTGCAATTTATCCTATTGAAACTCATAGTAGCCCTATGATGAGTAATCGGTCTATTCTAAATCCCTTAATATGTGACCAATATTTTCTATGTAAAAGGATAGTTTCTTATAAAAAGGATATTAGATCTTATATATGTATGTATGTATATGTAGACACCTAAAACTGACCATTTACTTTGGGTCAATTTATCCCTAATTCGTCCAATTTATTATCCTTTATATTAATTAAATAATATTCCTAATATTTAAATAATATTCACTATCCTGATATTCATTCAATTTAATCCCTTATATCACCCCAAAATATAAGGTAAATAATTAAATTTAATTATTTATCTATGACCATCCTACCTTACCCCTTCTCTCCCATAAATTAAATAAATAATTTCTATATATTTAATTTTCTCCCTCACATGTCCCATCCACCATCAATTTTCATCAGCCTCCCTAATCTAATCCTAATCTACCCCTAATCATTGACACACACTTACTCTTTGATTAAGTGAGGTCAAACCTCCCCATCAAATTACACACATGTGTCTTGTCCCCTCAAAGTACACTCAAGGAATTTTTAATTCCTTTAATCCCTTCACATCATCCCCTTTGGAGTGTGAGAACAAAATTTGCCTTTATGGAAAGATCTCCCAAGCTCCTAAGTACCATCTCCCTCTCAACTCACCTCATGGTGCCACTTGACACCATCCCATGAGGTGAGAGAACCAAATTATCTCCCACCCTTGATCTCTGTCAAGAAATCTCAACCATCCATTTCTATCTCCCCCCCATCATCCATGAATTAACTATTTTATCATATCTCACTCATTTTATCTTTGGAGTGCTACTTTTCTACCAAAATTGTTAGTGAGCATATATACAATCAACAATATTGAGCTAATCTACTCAATGGGAGGCTCAACATAATTTATTTTTGTTTGATTCTATGTTGGTTTAATCTTTTCACATCTAATCCAAGTGTTTGTTTTATACAAATAGTATGTATCTATGTATAAAATATTTCCTACTAAAACTCGTAGTATCCCTATGATGAGTAATTAGTTAATTCCAATTTCTTTAATATGTGATCAAATTTTTGTATGTACAAGGATAGGTTCTTATAAAAGGATATTAAATCTTCTATATGTATGTATGTATGTATGTATGTATGCATATATACACATATATACATATATGTATGTACATGTATGCATATAGATATGTACATGTGTATATATATGTGTATATATATTGAGAGTTTAATTTTTAACTTGTATATATTTAAGGTTCAATTTTTAGGGTTCCATTATTAACTAGCCTTATATATTAAGATTTCTCTTTTTATAATACTTCATTATAAGTATAAGTATATATATAGATATATAGATATATAAATATATATTCTACCATGGGGGTAGCTCCCTTTTAATTAAACTTAGATATCAAAATAATAAATGTAGTAGTAGAGATTAGAGACAAAGCCAGAAATATGGTAAGTTATGTTTGATAGTGTATCAAAACCTTAAGCTTAGAAGCCATTTCTTGTAATCTTTCAATCTAGGGAGGAGATAAAAGAGAAGAGTGATTACCAATGAAAAGCATGGACCTTCACATGTTGTTTCTCACTAAATCCATCCCTAAACAAAGAGATGACATGGTGGAGCTCCTCATTTCCCCTTTGTCATTTTGGATTTTATAAAAAAAATTACAAATTCAAATTCAACTGATTGAATACAAGTTTTATTGATTCAATTTTAAACTCAACAATCAAGTTGAAGGCATTGTTTTTTATAAATAAATCAATTGTAAGTGGGAAATTATGCAAGTGCATATTGTCAAGGAAGCAAACTATCAATTCCTTCAAGTACTTATATACATACACTATTATGCTCGGAGTTTACATTTATTTTTTATAAGTTTTGTTACAATGAGAACTGACATGTTTATAGTTTTTTACCTACTAATATTATGATGGGTTTCATTATATATTCATGATTTGATTTTTTATATATTACAGCAATAATCTCTTTTTTAGAGTTTTGTGTGTGTAAGGTCATATTGTTTCCTATTGCCACGTCAAGATTTTGTGTTGGCATGGACCACACTCCTATTACTATCTACTTTATAACATTTCATATTTGAATGCATAAAGCCTTTTGCACCCTTTCAAAGACCTAACTTTTTCACCCTTGTAAATTTTCACAATGCTTCCATCATGACAACCGTATTGTCCATCATTATTCTTTATTCTTTGGTAAGAATCAATTTTTTTCTGTGTACTCTTGTTATATTGAACTTTTAATCTTTGTATTAAAAGTGATGTAAATAAATCTAATCTTTCATTAAACCATCAACTTTATAATTCATTCTTTGTCGATTACGTTTTGTGGAGCAGACACATTCTGCCTTCAGATTACACCTTAAAAATACTTCCGTCCCACCTGCCGCCAGCTTCTAAAGGGAGACAATTATTCATTTTTCGTCATCTTGAAGGGGCCACAAATGGCTGTATTTTACAAAATAAGAGCGGAAAAACTGCAGTCTATCTAGGAGGTGGCGTGAGCAAATATGACTTATAGATTATTTAAATCATGATTGATTTAGTATTCCCGTTACAAGTTCCACTATCCATGTTTTATGCGAATTAAATACTAAAGTCACTGATTAATCCATGATTGATTAGTATTTTCTTTTGGACTGTTCATTATTTATCAATGTATTTCAGTTTTGTTTATTGTTTATAAATTATGTCGGGTTCTTCCCAACGACTTATTAAAAAATATATTGGATGATAAGCTTTGACTTCATGGTTTGGAATCTTATGATTTTCTGACCTCATGAAATTCTTTAACATATATTTCTATATGTCTAATTTTACTTATATATTATACATATATTTAAATGTTTATCTAGGCATGATGAGTTGTTATGTGCGCAAGGGTTCAAAGAGCGATCATTTGGAGATGTCAACCAATATCCACACATAGACACCCAAGTAACTATGCACTACGACCACAAAAAAAGTTGCACAACTCATCCAATTAATATCATTTCTAATTGTGCACATATATATATTTTAGAACTATCAAAAAAATATTCTCACCTAATTGAATTAAATTAAGACATTAAAGGTTCATGGTGTCTTGTTTTTTGGTTCCAAATGCCACATTAGGGATTTGTGTTAGCATTGACCACACTCTCTTTGGATACACTTTAAAACATTTCAAGTACAAATACATAAGACCTTTTACATTGATTTCAAGACCTAGCTTTTCACCCTATTCATTTTTCAACATGCTTCCTCTATGGCCACTACATTGTTCATCTTTCTAAAAACTTGTTGAATCCTCTCCATTCGATTGAAGGTGTTCACATGGACGTTCTAGGTAACAAATTCCATCATTTATCCTTTCAATTTCCAACAAGGGTAATAGTTTGATTTGTGACTTTCATGGGGCATCTATTTTAAAAAACATACAACCTTGTGATTTTCTTCATTTCATCATTGCTCCAAATAACTTATTTTCTCTTTCAATCATCATTGTATAAACAAATTATCAATTTCATTTTGTTTGAATATGAGATAAAAATGTAACCTCCTACATATGTAGCTTAATGAAATTGTATATAGTGAGGCTTTCATTCTTTACCCCCTTATATATTCAAGGTTACATATTCATGAAACCTTATATGTTATTTAACAACAAGCCATTAGTCTTATTTAATCTCTTTGAATAGATGACAATATGACAAGAAAAATTGTGTATTGTTGTGGCCATAGTTTAGTTATGAACTATGCCATGAAGATGTACAATACCTATATTTATGTGGTTACACTTACCAATACAACATAACACCATAAATTATCATTCATATATATTAAGGTTTGAATTTTTGACTTATCTATATTCAAAGTTTAGTTTTTTAGGGTTTCATTTTTAATTAGCCATATATATCTAGGGTTATCTTTTTACATGGGCTTCATTATATATAAAAATTTATAAATCTAAGAGGGTATGCTAGGATGCTAGTAAGTTGGAAAAAAGTGTACCAAATAAAGGAGTTCTAAAATTTCAAGTAAGAATCATACATCTCTATTTGTACTTAATTTCAGTAGCAAGTAAACAAACCATAGATACAAGAAAATTAGGAAATATTGGTATTCATGAATTTGTGCAAGATATTGATGTTCTTATTGAAGAGAAAGTTCAATTTAAATTTCCAAAAATTAGAATTTATCATAGTTATATCCAAAAAAATGAATTAAATCTTGCATGTTAAAAACAATTAGACAATCTAAGCTTAATCTTGAAGTCAAAGGATTAGGTATAAGACATGTATATTTATCATTTATTATTCCAAAGGATGTCTAAACATGGCAAGATAAAGGTTATTTCGATGTGCATTTTTCATATGTTGATATCATTGTTTATCCTTAATTCATTTATGATATTGGTGCTCAATATATTGCTATGCTTATTGACACTCATTTTCAAAAATAGGATTAAGAAGTAGTTGCCCAATTTAGGGGAGAACTAGAAAGAAATGGATAAGATGAAGAAAAATAGGTTGGGGGAAAGAAAATGGGGGTTCACTACAATGATAAGACTATAGATGGACCTATTTTCATTTATTTCATTAGAGAATGAGATGCACATAAAGAATTGACTTACAACCCTTAGGTGAGTCAACTCAATGAGAGAATCTATTGATTTCCTTATGATTGAGGACAAGGGTATCAGCCTGAATAGAACTTTTGGGAGAAAAACTAAAAATAGTAAATCAACTCAATTATTCTCATTCAAACTTGAAACATCAATTTAAAGCATGGGCATGTGCAGGATCATCATGGAAAACGCAGGTCCTTAAGTGGTAATGAAAATTCAGAAAATCAGAGTTGGGCAACTTGACATAAAAATTTGAATAAGTTATCTATATTATTTCAAAAATATGTAAGAATAGAATTTGTAGAAAATTGAATGTAGTTTCTAAACTAATAGGTTAATTTTTGTAAAAAAAAAATCTATTTGGCGAAAATTTGAAATTTCAATGCAGTAGTACTAAAATTTCAGGGAAAAAATAAAAAGTAGGTGTCTGTCTGACCACCCTAACCATAATAAAATCATAATATTTTTTTATAAAATTTTAGATATAAGTAGAGGACTCATGTCTGGATGTGATGCATATTTTTTTGTAATTTTTTTTCAAATAAATAATTAATTATGAATTTGTTATTACAACTTTATAAAAATATAAAAACTCGTATGTCTGACCACCTTAACTTGGTCAAAAATTAATGGAATTCATTTTTTTTTTTTAATCCTATAGTATACGAAGCATAAAATGTGACGCATGTTTTGGATTCAAAAAATGTGATACCGTTTGAAAGTTATAGATGTTTTTCTATCAGACTATCAATCAGGACTTTAGTCGTAATTCTAATAAAAAATAAAAAATTATTATTTATTAGATTCTAAAAAATATATAATTTATATTGGTAGAAAGCTAAGAAGCTCCTTTACAAACCCTTTTTGTTTTATCAATTTTACGTAAAATAAAAGTCCTCAGCCACATGGGTGAAGTCTAGAAAAACAAGGTAAGTTCTTAAACACGTTTTACGTGTTGACTTTTAGGATTGGAAGGTACAAACCAAATCCCAAGCCTAATACAGAGCCTAATACCAAGGCATTAAATTTTGTGTCAGAATATCGGATATCCGATTCAAATCAAATATCTGATTTGAATCCGATATCGGATTTGAATTCGATATATGATATCTTTTAGATCAGTTTTAAAACAATTTATACAATCTTTAATATATTATTTAAAAATGCAATTAAGTTTATAATTTAATATATATAATATCCAATAAAGTTTATAATGTAATATATTTAATATACAATTTATGGTAATCTCTTACCGAATTATGTATTTAATATATAATATATTATTAAATTTATAATATTTAAATATTATTTCAATATTTTAGTTAATCCATAAATAATTAAATATATATATTACCAATTTATAAAATATTTAAATATTATCTCTTTGCCTCTCGCTCTCTCCACCTCTATCTCTCTCAAGTCTCTCACTCAATCACCCTCTCTCTCTCTCTCTCTCCCACTCTCCCCTCTCCTTCTATCT